>JAZKJV010005037.1:0-400209 GCA_037367405.1 Ottelia alismoides
TGGATCCCATTACATTACAAGTACTTTTCAAGCTTCGATTTATTTAATCAAATTTGACCCATTGAGTTTTTTTTATGGTGCAAATGACATTCTAAAATCACATAATACTGAAGTACATATTACTCTATCTCCTTTAATCGCGGTGAAACCCTTTCAACACTTTTATTGTAAGACACTTTCAATCCATACTTTACTATCAATCATAAATATTTTTAAGCACTGTTTATTTTTTCAAATTGAATGAATCCTTCTGGAGGTAATGGTTTGGATTGTTATATTCTGTGCGTATTATACTTTATAACAACTTATTAATTTCATAATTGATAAATGATAATAACTTTTCGATCATCTACAATATAAAATAAAAATAAAATTTCAATATATTATTTTATCAAAATAATTTCATATCTCCTATCAACCGTTGTATCACTATAATAATTAAAAGCAAATGTCAAATATTTGCACGTAGTGAAGTGCGATTTATATTATGTGTAGAATCCATTTTTGATTGGTATTGGCCCCATTTTGCCCTATATTAATATAGCTCTTGCTGTTGCTGCTTGATGTTCTTGCTTTGGGAAATGCATTTGATTGTGATTTTTTTGGATTTTTACCTACAAACTCTAGAATCTTTGTAAATTATCTTCTCAACCTTGTAAATATCATTATTATGCCCTCGACCTTTTAAAGTTAGAAGGTACGGAAACGTGATTCATTCGATGGCTGTTGGGGGGTGGGTGGAAGGGGACCGGGGTGGGTGCGGCGCTGCGCTCGCATTTTCAGGATTTTGGCAGGCGGAGGACTCGTGCTGGTTGGGGTTGGCAGGGGAGAGGGATCTTACATATTGTGGAAGATGATTCGGAGGCATTGGTGGTGGAGTTCTCAGAGGAGGCCAGAAGAGCGTTGTTCCAGTTGAATGCAAATAGGGCACCGAGACCGGATGGATTCCCGGTAGATTTCTACAGGGAATTCTGGGGGATGGTTAAGAAGGATGTCGTGGAGGTGCTGGAGGAGTTCAGAGCGGGAAACCGGGGGTTTGAGAGGCTGAACAAAGCATTCATTTTTTTGCTGCCCAAGAAGGGCATCTTGACTAGGGTTCGAGATTACATGCCTATTGCGCTTTTCAATGCTATTTACTTGGTGGGGTCGAAGATCCTTGTGAATCGGTTGTGGAAGATGCTACCCGGGATTATCTCACCTGAGCAGTTGGCATTTGTTCCAGGGATCAGAGATAGTCACGGATTGGAAGAGAAGCGGGACAAATGGGTGCTCCGGAAGGTTGACTTTTCCAAGGCGTACAATTGCATGGACTAGAGGTTCTTGTGGGCTTCGCTGGAGAAGAGGTGTTTTCCAGAGTTGTGGATCATGTGGATCAAGAGATGCGTTACTACGGCTTCCCTTGCGGTGGTTGTCAATGGTAGACCGGAGGGGGGCTTCTTCCAGCCGCAGAGGGGTAATAGGCAGGGTTGCCTACTGGCCCCGATCCTGTTCATATTGGTCGACAATGCTGTAGCTGTGATGATGAGGTTGGTGGTTGAGGGGGAGTAGTGCTCTGGTTTTGCCAAGGAGGTTTCCATCCCGCTATTGCAGTATGCAGATGATACGATGCGGTTACCGGGGTATGATCCGTAGAGGATTCGACGAGCGTTATATATTATGGGCATTTTTGGGATGTTTCCGGGCTTGTGGTGAACAGGGAGAAATCGGTGGTGGTTTTCTCCGGCCTTTCGGAGGTGGAGTAGCGAGGTGTTTCGGGGATTCTGGGATGCAAGGCTGCCTCCTTGCCCATTACGTACTTGGGCCTTCCTCTGGTGGCAGGAAAGTCGAGGTCCACGGACTGGAGGATTTTGTTGGAGAGGCTGGAGGTGAGGCTGGTGGGGTGGAAAACGTCTATGCTCTATAGGGGAGGGAAGCTGGTTCTACTGAAGTATGTTCTTTCGGTGATTCGGTTGTTCTTCTGCTCTATGCGTGCGTTAATTGCGGGGGTGCGAAACAAGATCGAAGCTTTGATGAGGAGTTTTTTTGAGCGGGCGGTCATCGGGATAGGAAGGGAATTCATTTGGTGGATTGGCATAAGGCGACGTCCTCGAAGAAGAAAAGCAGACTCGAGGTGATGCAGATGAGAGAGATGACCAAGGCATTTATGGTGAAGAGGGTGGTTCAAATATGTGGGAGTTCTGATGATCTGGTTTGCCAATTGCTGAGGAAGATGTATGGGGTGGATATGTCATTGGAGGTTAGTCCAGGTCGTTTGATGTCGTCATTGTGGAAGGGGATCACTAAGGTGGTTCCAGAGATTGCCAGTTTCTGGGTCGGTGCTTGGGAATGGTGCAGGGTTCCGATTCTGGTTAGATGATTGTACGAGAGATGGGGCTTTAGGGGAAAGTTACCCACATCTGATGTGGTTGGTGGGGGATAGAGAGGTGATGGTGCAACACGCCTGGGAGGGTGGGGTATGGACCCCGATGTTCGCTTCTGGGTTGTCTGATCAGATGGTGGAGGAGTTCTTTGCCTTACAAACGGAGCTCTTGCAGTGCAAGGCACCGACTTCGGGAAGGGACCATTTTCGGTAGGGGGATGGGAGATTCACGATGAGAAAAGCATACTGTTTTTTGATGAATGAAGGGGTGGTGGTGCAGGATGAGTTGACGATGGACAGGGGTATGATTTGGAGGTGTAGAGTGCTGAACCGCGTTAAGGTTTTCCTTTGGCTGCTCCGGATGGGAAAGATCCTTACGAAGGCTCACCGAGGGTATCTGCTGGGCGCGGAGGATGTTCGGTGCGATAGATGCAGTGCGGTCGAGGAGTGCGCGGACCACTTGTTCTTCTCTTGCCGTTATCGGCGGAGGTTTGGGCCAGTGCCAATACTTCGTGGTTGGAGAGTCGGAATGGGGCCACATTTTGGAGGGATGTCAGATTAGTTTGCGACACTAGGCATGAGGCAACTCCCTTTTGCTGTGGTGTAGTCTATATGGTGCGTTGGGAATGGCTTCATTTTTTAGGGGCAGGTGTTTTATGCTGAAAATGTGGTTGAACATTTTAGGGCGTTGGGCTCTATGTGGCTAGCGTGTTGTAACGAGTTGCGTTGTAATTATGACATGATATAATCCTTTTCTTTTTAATATAATATACATACTATGAGGTCTGTCCCGACTTTGGAGGCCACCCGTATTTTTCTAAAAAAAATGCTAACTCGTACTCCACAAACTAGGGGTGCACATGGATCGGATTGGTTCGGATTTTAGCTTAATCCGTGTCCAATCCAACCTTAACGGATTTTTATTTTTTCGAATCCAATCCAATCCATCAAATTTCCAAATCCAATCCGATCCAATCCATCGGATTACAGATTGGATCGGATTTTATGCTTACAATTTCCCGCCCAATAGTCTACTTTACATGTCTATACTTTATAACACACTAGCCCTTGAACATTCGAATAATGACTTAAAATTTGATTATATGAATAGAAGTAAAGAAAAGAAAAAAATATACATATCAACTAAAAGTTGAATAATTCCATTAATCCATTATAAAAAGTTGAAGACCAAGCGATCAAACTAAATGATTATATTGAATTTGAAATTTATTTTTTTCTTTAATAAATACTGCATGTTTTTTTGCAATTGATTTCTACCAAATGATTCCAATAAAAACAATACAAGTTATCAAATAAGGATACAAAGACAAGTTAGATAAATAAAAAATGTGATCTCTCTGATCAGATATTGATAAAGTCCATGATTAACTTAGAATCTTAAGCCATGTCAAATCTAACCACTCACAAAAACATCCTTCAAGGCTCTATAATATATCATTAAAAAATGAGAATCGGAGAACATTCATACTCGATTGAGTATGCAAGACACAACTATCTTAAATATAGCTAACCAATTAGGCATCATTCTTCTCAATTTAAAAAGGACTTGATTTGAAACGGAATTTATTTGTAAGATTATATCTATAGTCAAAATATGCAAATTCTATGAAAACATGAATAACAAATATATATCAAATTAAAAATGAAAGGAATTAAAATAATGTGTATTTCTTCTTAGACGAGTGTATGTAATTGATCCAATTTCATCACTAAAATAAGGCTGCAAGCTAGAGCAAGTAAAAGGTAAGAAGCAAAGAGAATAAAAATATCTAACAAATGTACCAGGCAACTATCCCAAATCTATTGTCTTTTTATGAAGATAAGAAGAGTGGCAGCATAAGGAGGCCAAATGGTATCGCATGGAAGGGGATTATGTTGTTTGAGACAGGTAGCGACATTGCGGGGATTGGGGCATGACAAACTTGTGTTGGGGAGGAATGGCATCATCGAAATGGACTGAGAGGGAATCATGAGGAATTTTGGTGGCCAACAGTGAAATGAGAGAGAGGGAACTGGGAGAGGAACAATAGAACATGGATTTATAATTTTACAAGTTATAGGCATACTTTATTATTTTCGAGATTTAACATTTGTCTTTCAAGAGAGAAGAAAGGGTGACATCAAGAGGACTTGTATCCAAGATTGATATGAAAAAATGGTATGAATGGCATTGATTATGTCCTTAGAAAGAATAAGAAATAGGTGCACACATATATTATGTATGTATGCATTTATGTATATTTATGTTTGTATGTATCTACATGCACATATGTATGTTAACGGATTAACGGATTCGATCGGATTGGATTTTGGTAAAGATCCGATCCAATCCATACTTTAACGGATTTCAAAAATTCCAATCCAATCCGACCCATTAGAATGATAAAACCAAACCGATCCAATTCAATAGCATCGGATTGGATCGGATTACGGATTTTATCCGATCCGTGTGCACCCCTACCACAAACCTCGTGGTTAACTACCATCCATTTGTCCTTCAAAAGTGGACGGAATCTGTTAAAAATAATAAATCGTTGCCCTTTTCTATATCTAATTTACAAATTGCGCCTATCTCCATCATCCTCCTTCGTTGAACCCTCTTCCTCATGTATTGACCACATAGCATGGACCAGTATGAAGAAGCTTGATCGACATCACCACATGGAGATACATCAGTAGCGAGATGTGAAGCATCTGCCTCCTGCTGTAATGGGTGCTGCACGCACCTCCTCCCCCTCCTATGCTGCATCAAGCAACATGCACACACCTTCTCCTCAGCTGTGACCCGTCCCGACCACCATGGACAACCACCACCAACTAGCAACCATGGCTGACCTATTGTTGCGCACAACAATGTGCTGCTCTCTCCCTTGCTCGCTCTTGCTCAACACCTGCAAGTGGTGTGGCTGACATTGCCAGGAACCCTTTAATGACCAGCCATCACCTGCACGAAAGAGATGTGTTCCCTTCTCTCTCTTTGTGAGCTCTGCTACAAAGGGCAGCATCCACCTATAGCAGAATCCCAATGAGATTTCTGCAGCTTCACGAATCCAATGGGCATCCTCTTCACCATCAAGGAGGAGACGAAGGAGAGCTTGGAATCCGAGGAAGGGAAGAGATTAGAGGGAGGAGCCTGAGTGATGTTGTGATCCCCACAGAGACTCCTTACCTCACACCCTTATCCTCCCTTTCGTTCTTCACACCTCCATTTACACCCCTCAACAACTACAACGGATTCAACCCGTTGTTCGAGGCTGGAGAGGGGGGAGGGCATGTGGCTGGTGGCGTCTCCTCTACCCAAGCTCAAGTTCATGAGAGATGCAGAGGAGAAGCTCTACAGGAGGACATTGATGGAGGAAGCAACGAAGGTGTAGAGGAGTAATGGGTTCGGTCCCGGGTGCCAGCAGGAACACCTGCAGCAGCAATCATGATCCTCCCATCAACACACAGCAGCAGAGAAAGGGGTCGTCGATGCCATCCTTGCATGTGTGGAGAAGAGGGGACATGGTCAGGAGGTGTTGGGGACCTGTTGATGGAGGAGCATGAATGCTGCTGCGTGTGTAATGGGAGGAAGCAGCGAAGGTGCAGAGGAGTAATGGGTTCTGTTCTGTCGCCACTCCTTGCATCTTTGGCCGACTAGCGCACCCCTCATCCCTCATTGGAGGTTGGGGCGGTGTGGGGGCTGGGGGTCTGAGGTCTGGGCTACACTGGGGAGGGGACTGGAGGTCGGGAGGTATTGGGGAGGGGGGCTAGAGGTTGGGGCAGCACAGACCTTCATCCCCTGGAGTTCGCATAGATTGGGGAAGAACACATCTTCCTCCAGACTCTACAGCCTCTGTCGGATCATCTGAGGAGTATCAATCAGAACTATCTGTTTGTCTTCGTGTACAGCTGTTTGATCACAAAAATAGATCCCTGCAGTTCCTTGCAAAATGTTACCGACCTTTGCAACATAGTAAACACACACACTGAAGATCAATCTTTGCTCGCTCATTCGAGGCCCCATTCACCACCCGTGCTTGAGAGGAACCCTAGGTGCCCCTCTTCTTCTTCTTTCCTCTAACTTTAACTCAGTCACTTCAGTAGTCTATACAGTACGATGATCCTCATGCTCCCCAAAGATCCTTTTTCCTTTTCAACGTCTCCACTGATCCCCCACCCTTGCCCCTTTCTCGAACCCTGTCACTTTCACTCCCACTTGTTCTCTGCTCTCCACATCCTTTTAGAGGTTGGGGCAGCACAAACCTTCATCCCCTGGAGTTCGCATAGATTGGGGAAGAACACATCTTCCTCCAGACACTACAGCCTCTGTCGGATCATCTGAGGAGTATCAATCAGAACCATCTGTTTGTCTTCGTGTACAGCTGTTTGATCACAAAAATAGATCCCTGCAGTTCCTTGCAAAATGTTACCGACCTTTGCAACGTAGTAAACAGATACACTGAAGATCAATCTTTGCTCGCTCATTCGAGGCCCCCGTTCACCACCCGTGCTTGAGAGGAACACTAGGTGCCCCTCTTCTTCTTCTTTCCTCTAACTTCAACTCAGTCACTTCAGTAGTCTATACAGTACGATGATCCTCATGCTCCCCAAAGATCCTTTTTCCTTTTCAACGTCTCCACTGATGCCCCACCCTTGCCCCTTTCTCGAACCCTGTCGCTTTCACTCCCACTTGTTCTCTGCTCTCCACATCCTTTTCGAGCTCCATTTTTCACATAGTTGTTGCCGAAAGCCACCATCATTTACAATGCGAATATAGTGAAGGAAATTTCCACGATGATCAGTTTTTTGATGCCTTGTTTTATGTATATTTTTTGATATTTTTTATTTCAATATTTTAAAAGGATTATTTTACAAATTTGTGTCTAAGCTTATTATATTATCGTAGTGCTTGGTTTTTGAGTTTTATCCTCCTGTAGACATGTTTAATTAGTACTTGTGGTTTCTATGACATCAAATATTCTGTATTCATGTGTTGCAATGCATGGTTATTTTTTTTATTAATCCTCATTTAATAAATTAATGATGCCATATTCATTATTTCATTTACATAATTTACTATATACCTTACACTCACTATGCACTGACATCTCTTATTGAATGTCATTTTGTATTATAAACCTTGATATCATTGAAAAAATCAAGCCTTTTCTCACATTAAGTGGGGTTGGCTAAACCTTGATGTCATTCTGGCTAGTCAGAAATCCAGATTTTATTTTATTTTGAGTCAGAAATCCAGATTTTATGGGAGGAGGTTGTTTAGGGTTTCCTTAATTCAGTGCTATTTGCAATCCCGACTTTCTACATGCCGTTCCACAAGTTTGCTGATGGGCGCTCAAAGAAGACTCGAGAGTCTCTTCGGAGGTTCTACTGGACTATGTTTGGCTAGGAGAGCAAGATTTGGCCCTGGTAGTATGGAAAGGTGTCTTTTGCCTGCTGGAGGTGGGCGGTTTTGGGGTCGTGTGCCTAAAGAATATGAACTTGACCCTGCTGATGAAAGGGGAAGTTGGGATTTGGGGGGAGTGGGGATGGTCTCTGTAGATTGTGTGTGGTCGGGGGTAACCTCGCCTTTGGTGTTCACGAGAGGTGTGTGTTCAGTCATCCCAGACTAACAGAGGCATCTCCGTTACCATAACCAATTAGTATGGTTGAGATGTCATTCAGATTCTAGATGGACGGTTAGATTGAAGTTGCTCTTTCTGACATGCTTCCAAGATTGTTTGCTCCAGCCTCCACTAACGAGGCGATGGTGTCCGGGTGCTGGCCAGGTTCAAGTGCTTATGGTTGGTCCAGATGCCAGTTTTCTCTTCACCGCTTTCATATTAGCGGGTGCAGAACTTCACTTGGCATTTGGGGGAGTCGGAACTGATTGATTGTCTCTTTGAGGGATGAGATCGGTGGGCATGTGGTATGGATGGGGAATTCTACGTGAGAAATGCTTACGGAACTCTAGATGGATCGAAGTTGTAGGTAGATGGTGCCTTGTGCAGGTACTGTTTGATATGGTGGGCATCTACTCCTTTGTTAGTGAAGAATTTTACGGGCCACTGCAGCGGGGGAGAACTATGACAAGGGAGGTCGGGCCTGGTAATTTCTGTGTACAGATGTGAGATGCCCTTCTTGTGATGGGATTTTGGAGGTTATTCATCATTTTTTTTTTCAGATGTGACCTTGCAAGTGAGCTGTGGTGAAGGGTCAGTCTTGAATGGTCAAATGTTTCATGCATGGGGGATTTCTGGTTTAAATTATGCGATGCGGTGTATTGTTCCAGAGCTAAAAATGTACTAAGCCTTCTCCCACTATAAGTAGGGTCGGCTACATGGATTCTTGCTCAAATCCATGTTGAAAGATTCGACTATTTTTACGCTAACCGTCAACTACCTAACGCAACCCCTGCAAGAGTGGGATTTGAACCCTGGTCTTTTGTGTGGTAGACACACTGTACTACCACTAGACCATTAAGTGGGTACAAAGCTTTTTGTGAAGCTGTTTGTCTGGGGAGAAATATGTTGATTTTCCATGGGAGAGGATTTAAACCACAGCTCTTATGTTTTTAGCACATGCCGACTTTCTGCACAAACCCCGGAGCTCTTATGTTATTTGTGAATATACTATGATGATTATCATGGAATAAAAGGGTGTGTGTACTCGTATCACCCTCCCGTATTCTCAAAAAAAAAATATAAATTACTTTAAACTATGACTGTAGTTTTTTCAAAAAATTTAGGATGAACTATTATTGGTTAAAAAATAGTTAGTATGAAAAGTTTTCCTTCTTGATTTGTTGTATGTCATTTCTTGAAAATTCTTTTTAATGTGTTTGTAGGTTATTTCTTGAAAAATGTTTATTTTCAAAGCTTTGCATCTGTCAATACTCTTCCCTGTTAAACCTGAATATTGATGTTATATTAGTCCGAGTTAATTTTGTTCTTAATGGCTTTTTTGTTGCACTGGCAGTGTCATATTGTTTCCAATAGCAATTACCTTCTATATCACTTGGTGGTTTATACGTTTCGTCGATGGATTCTTCTCTCCAATCTACGCGCAACTTGGAATCAATATTTTTGGTATGCTTTCTCTTTGATAAGTCCTGTTTAATTTACTAGCATAATCCTATCCTGGGCACCTATATACAACCTCACATATTGTGTCGTTTACATCATTAATACCTTATACTGATAGATAGAATTGAAATATTATGGTGTTGACCTTTTAATAGAATTCAGTTTTAGTGCTTTGGTGTTGTTATATATAGGCTAAAATAGAAAAAGGGCCTTGACTATGCGTCAATTATCAATTAAGGGCCTCATCTTTCAAATGTAACAAAGAAGGGCCCAAACTTTTAAATTAGGGGTTTAACGTTGACACAACATGGTTGTGGAAGCGTACATGGCCATGTATTTTAAACTGGATCACCTCCTTTCCTGGGAGAGCTAATGCTTGTGGGGTATTTTGGTTTGACACTGCTTCACACCCAAAAAGAAACGAGCTACGTCTGAGCTAAGCTTGGATACAGAAGTCTTCTAATAAGATTAGGCCCCTCTTTGTTATATCCGAAAGCTGAGGCCCCTAAGCAAGAATCGACACAGTTTAAGCTCGTGTTTGTAATTTACCCTCATTTATAATTGCAACATAACATGAAGCGGCTGTTCAAGTATATAAAGTTTGCTGGTCTGTATCCTTTTTCCTGTATTTTTGGGCAGTAATCATTGATGTCAAAGGAGCTCAGGTGCTTGCCTTGGTGCTTAGGTGAAGTGAGCTGAGGCCCCAGTGCCTTGCCTCAATCCAGGCGAGACATTTTGCCTTAGGCATAGCCCAGACAACTGCATGTCTTGAGGCTCTAAGCACTCACGATGAGTGCCTGAGCAACATTAATACTTTTTGCCCACTTTTTATAGTTTTATATATTTTTTAGGATCTTATGTTAGATGTATATAAGTTTGAAGTATAATTAACACGCATATGTACATTCATGCATGTGTAAATTACATGCACACTCCATGACATATACATTCACATATGAGTTCCAAGTATTGCATATACTTCTACATTTAAGTAAACAAATAAATATTAGTTTAAAGTACTATAAATACATACATACATGCATATACACATAAATACACTTAATACACACACATACTAAACACATGCATACATGCATATTCATAGAGTCTTATGTACATATCTAAATATCTACACACACACATGAACATGCATACATGCACACATACGCATGTAAATGCTTACATTTGTATAGATATATTAAACATATGCATACATACATACATACATACATACATACATACATACAATACGTAGGTACATAGATACTATATATGCATATGCACATATTGGATTGACCGTAAACAACAGTTAGGTGATACATACATATATATATATCTAATTTACATATATACTTACACATAAATGTACATATGTACGTGTACACATTTATATATGCACACATGTGTGCCATGGAATCAAATTTCGTCAAAATTCGGCCAAATTTCGGTCGAATTTTATGTTCGGTAGGTAATCGAAATTCAACCGAAATGGCCTATATTGACCGAAATTTGGGGATCTCAGTTCATAAACTGACCGAATTTCTTGTTGAATTTCGACCGAAATTCAGCCGAAATTTCGTTCGGATGGTGACTGAAATCGAAATTTGAGGTCTTGATGTGTGCATGCACACATATGAATACATATATGCTGGATTAATTGTGATTTAAGTGATAGACATAGACATATACACATGTGTATACATACATAGATAAACACATATTGGCTTCAAAAAATACATAGACACACACATAATTTACTTATTTATATTATGCTATGCCTTTCTTAGGTGGGACTAGGTGAGTGCCTAACTCCTCAGACATTTTAGACTTTATAGCGCCTTTATCAAGTAATCATGACCAATATGTATCAGTAATTATGTTCGGTCCTTCTTTGGAAGTCTCAAAGAAAGGCAAAAAGGCAATACTAACAGACTTTTGATATGAAAGAGGGGGAACAATATTCTATTGACTCATGTTTTTGTTTATTTATAATAAACGTAGTCTTATCATCCCATATTTAAAAACTACAATTATTTTTTTGTTACAGAAGTGAAGTTTTTTATGCTAAATTACTTCATGCATCAAAGGCACATGTGTGGTTGGTAGAACAAGGCACCTTATTTTTTTTGATAGGTGTGCATTATGATAGGATTGTACCCACTCCAATGGTCTAGTGGTTGTGCTGTGTGCCTACCACCCAAAAAACCAGGGTTCAAATCCCCCCTTATTGGGGTTGCGAACTTGCGTTAGGTAGCTGACAACAAACATAAAAAATAGTCATATCTTTCAATATGGTTTTGAGCAATAATCCATGTAATCGACCCTACTTAACGTGGAAGAAGGCTTCACCATTTTTTGTGCATTATGATAGGATATAAATGTGTAAGAAGTAGGTGCCTTTATTATGATGTTTTCTTATTTCAACTTTGAGGTGGAAAAACTTATTCTATCTCTAATACTATTGATTTGCTATTTTGAGAGAGAAATCATGTAATTTATATTTTTTGTTCTGCAATAGTTGTGTATTCTTCCCATAAACCTGATAAATCCTCTCTTATTATTAGAGGAGCCTATAGTTTCATAATAAACATCTTTGTTCATAATCTAATATGTATAAAAGCATTGGTCCTAGATTGGGTCTAATACCCTATCAAAAAACTATATATCTTCCTCATCAAAACCCTACCTCCCCTAAATAAGTTTCCACTTGCCATCCGATCCACCAAAATCCTAACTCCATTACCATTGCCACGTCCTTCTACACAACCATTGATCGACTCGACCACCTTCAAGGGGCCATCAACGTCGAGCCTTTATGTTGTAAGCCTCAACCTTGGAACTACTTAATAATGCCTAACAATCCTATGGTTCCTCGAGCACCCCTATCGTAGGCCCATGCCCCCCGCATGCTCATATGTGCCTCCCGGCCTCGAAGTGCACCGATATGCATCCTTGCATAACCAACCCCCAAGTCTCCTCCCAGCCACTACGCTCAGTGCCTAGCGCGCATGCGCATAACCTTGTATGTGCAAATCTCTTACAGTTCTCAACTTTTTGTGTAAACCTCATCTAGGACTACTCCCTTTCTCTAAGACCGATCTTCTGTTGTATTGCAACACCATGGTCGATGATGCAAATAGAAAACGATGTAGAATTGAGATTCCAATCAAGAGAAATGGGGAGAAGGTGAAGGAAACTCCAATTTAAAATAACTTGGATTGTCTTACAATCCATCCATTAGCAATTTTATAAACATACGAGGTTACAAAAATAAATAATTAAAATAAAAGAAAACCCTAGCAACTCTAACTCAACGAGGTTACACCAGTAATAACTAGGGGTGTAAACGGTTCGAACTTGAATGAACATGCCATCTTTTTGGTTCGGTTGGTTTATATAAATGGGCCTAAACATATGTTTAGGTTTCAATCGAATCTAAATCGACCTTCTATTTAATTGAACCGAATCTAAGTGAAACTTAAAAACTTTCTGACGAGAGGAAGTGAAAAATTAAATGGACATGTACATACAAGTAATTAGAGCAAATATTCATTCAATTTTCTTCTTTATCTCACTCTTCACTTTTTTTTAGAAAAAATAGATTAATAAGTATTCTTCTCTTTGAAAAAAATTTAATTGTAATATTTTTTAAATCCGTTTGAACGAGGAATATGGGATATGTGAGGTTTATGATGGTTTGAGGAATAGGATGGGAAAATATTGTAGACAGAATCATAATGGATGGTGTTACTATGATGTGACCATTTATCTAAGGATAACTTGTCTCGAGATAAAGTTCACTTATCCCACAAATGTCAATTTTTTTATGAAAGGAGGGGCACCTAGTTGTAAAGGTTAAGCCATGGTTGTTGACTTATTTGGTGAGGTTTTCTGGTCGAGGGTTAATGGATTAAAGTTTGCATGCATGCATTTTTGTCTGAATTCCGAGGAGCTTCTGGGATGTGAGTGGTTGACTCCCCGAGCTTGCTTGCTCTTGCATTATCTTGGGCTTCCACTGGTATGCAGCAGATTACGATTAATCCAATTGGAGTTTTTGGTAGAAAAATGGAGATGAGGTTGGTAGTTTAGAAATCTTCTTGATTATCTAGAGGTGGTAGGTTGGTATTATCCTTTTGCCATTCCTATGTTTTCCCTCTCTTCCAAAATTCTTCTAGCAGTTATTAGAGGAAGACTTGAATCTATAATGCAGTGTTAGTTTTGATCTTGCTCTGATGATTCAAATGGTATCCCTGTGGTTTAGTGGAAGATGAAGGAAGACAATGGTCTTGGTGTCCTTTGCCTTAAGGAGATGATCAAGGTCTCAATATCTAAATGGATTTGTTGCATTTGGGATGATAGTAATCAAGGTTGCAAAAGTCTGTAGTCAGTGATCGGTCGATTGGTTCATTGATTAAGGATTAATCGACAGTCGGGCGATTAATCAAATTTAGTCTAGTTTTAGTCAATTCTTAATTTTTTTAATTATTTTAAATATATAACTCAATTTTGTATACATATATTCTTAAATATTTACATAGATTTAAACATTTTTTGAACTATAATATTTTTAATAATTATGTTTTAACAATGTTGCAATAATCAGTCACAATGTCACGTCCAAGGAGAGATACCTTGGTGCATGTTGTTTGTCGATGATTTTGTGTTGATCGATGAAACTAGAGATTAGGTAAATGAGAATCTTGAGGTTTGGAGACATACCTTAGAAATTAAAGGATTTCGTATAAGTAGGGTTAAGACTTGATATATGGGTGCACATTTGATGAAAGCAATGGTGAAGGAATCGAGGTGAAGTTGAAGATAACATTCCGAAGAAAGATTCTTTTAGATGCTTGGGATCACTTTTGGAACACTATGGGGATATCGATGGAGATGTTACTCATAGCATAAATGTAGACTGGCTAAACCGAAGATGAGCCTATGTCTTTTATACAACAACAACAAAGTCTATTCCCACAATTAAGAAGGGTCGGCTACATGAATTTTTTGCCTCCATTCATATCTATTTTGAGTCATTCTTGGGATTAAATCCAAATAACTAAGATCATTTTGGGACAGTCTCATTCCAATAATTCTTGGGTCTTCTTCACCCTCTCTTAACCGGCTCAACATCCCAAATCTCACATCTTCTAATTGGTGCATCAATAGACCTCCTTTGCAAATGGCCAAACCATCTTATGCGATTTTCTCGCATCTTATCCTTTATCGGAGATACACCAACTTCTTTCTGATTGCATCATTCTGAATCCGATCTTTTCGTGTATGACCATCCACCTTAGCCTTTTCATTTATGCTATTGTCATTCTCTTCACATGTTTATGGTTCACAGACCGACATTTTGATCCATAGAGCATAGTAGGTCTCACGACTGCTTTGTAGTACTTTCCTTTGACTTTCAAAGGGATTTCTTATCACAAATAACAGTATAGGCTCCTTTCCACTTTAGCCAACCTACATTTATTCTATGAGTAACATCTCCATCAATTCTCTCATCTTGTTGCAAAATCTATCTCAAGTATCTAAAAGAAACTTTCTTCTGAATGTTATCGTCTCCAATCTTTACCTCGAATCCTTCACCTTGTTTCCATCAAATTTAGCCTCTAACTTTTATGTGATAAGAAATTTCTTTAAAAGTCCAAGAATAGTGTTACAAAGCAACCGTGGGACCTGCTATGCTCTATTGATCTAAATGTTGGCATATAAACCATAGACATGCATAGAAAATGACATAAACAAAAATGAAAATGTTGTAGTGGATGTGTGCATGAAAAGACCGGATTCAGAACGGTGCAATTTGAAGGAAAGTTGGTGTAGCTCTAATAGAGGATAAGATGGGAGAAAATCACTTAAAATGGTTTGGCTATTTGCAAAGGATGTCGGCTGATGCACCAGTTAGAAGATGAGAGATTAGGATGTTGAGCTGGCGAAGAAAGGGTGCCTAAGAAGTGTTGGGAGGAGATTATGCGAAGGAATCATGATTATTTGGATCTAAGCTCAAGAATGACCCAAGATAGATAAGAATGGAGGCATTGAATCCATGTAGCCAACCCTACTTAATGCGAGAAAAATGCTTTGTTGTTGTTGTTGTATTGTAATAGTCACCTAACTAGACTGATTACTAGGTTCGACTGCTCTATTTTGCGCGATGAGCGATTAGAATAACTTGGACTGATTAATTGATCGACTAATAAAAAATAATACTTATTATTATTTTTTGGGTGGTTTTTGTAACTTTTTTATATGTAAATTGAAAGTTAGATGTGAAAATTTGATTGTAGTTCAATTAGTACTTTTATCTTGGTAATTAATGACCATACATGTATAAATAGACATGATTATATGTATAAAAACATACTTTTTCTATTGAAAATATTTAAAAATACCTAATTGAATATTTCTAATTGGTCACCTGAATAATCTTTATTCTTTATTCAGTGATCCATCTGACTGAATATCGAATATCGATTATTGTAACACTTAGATTTAATAATTAACAAAAAGATTAAGTTGGACTTTAACCAAGTTTTATTAAGTGAAATTGAGTTGAGATTCCAAAAACAATAAATATCAAGTCATGAAAGGGTAATTTGTGAGCCAAATTACCAACTCATAGGCCTAAATAAGTCTAATCCCTTCTTCTTGTTCGAGCCTTACTCGGTTGAAGAGTGTCATTCCTATTCGTACCCTAAATGTGCCATTGGGGACGCTTTATCTCGCAGCTACAACAACTATTCAAATGAGCTCGCAAATTTACAGTCATTTGTCATATGAAAAACTAAATATTTACAATAAAGCCATAAATCATTCATCATATCAAATGATATCAAATAAACAGATTGGTATCAAAGAAATAAATTAAATCTAAAAAATCGTAAAAATGCAAACCCTAGTTCGGGGGAGAGACGTGAGGTCCTGGCAGTGCTGCGATGGAGGCAATTAACCACCAGCAGAGCGCGAGGAGTTGGTGGCAACGGCCTTACCATCGAGTGTGAGGAGCAGTCGGGCAAGAGGGAGAGGCGTGGGTTTTAATGTGACATCTAGACAAAGGAAGGGGCTCTTTATAAGTGGTTCGTATGTCAATTTGCATTGGTGGCTAATCCAAATGTGTTTGTGGCAAGTGCTTGGGATGGTGAATCTTATTTCCCACTCTTCAGACCGAATCTTCTAATCAAAGATTGGTTGATTTTGTCTTTGATGAATCCTCTGGCAGGTTATAATATTGATCATGACCATTAGACCCGGTGTGATTGTATGTTCTCAGTTTAGAAAGCACAAAAAGTCCTATGCAATGCAATACACTTTGACCCGGGGGGTTGCACAACTAATTGCAATAGATTTTGGAAGTGGAAAGTGCCCATTTGGGTGAAAGTCTACCTCTAACTATTGAGACACGTGAGAGTGATGACTGATGCTAGGCGTGCTTGGCTCTTTTAGGCATTGATGCCTCTTGTGCTTGATACTTGATGGAAAAAGATGTGAGCCATCTTTTCTTCCTTTGCGAGAATCCATGGAAATATGAAATATGAGACATGTCTAACAATGCATGGGGTGATGGTTGATCGTGATCATTGGTTGTGGCGTTAGTTTGGGCTTTGTGACTTACAAGAAATGGTATAGTGTTTGGGCATAAGCAATTTTATGTGGAGAATGTAATATAACATGCTATATTTATGTCTGGCTCTTGGTCTATATAAGGTTTTGCTACATCTTTTTGGAGCAGTGTACAGTTAAAACATGTGATTATATGAACAAGTTTTTGGGTTCACACCTTAGTGGTGAACACTCTTTTTCCTTTAAAAAATTGAGACCCTAATTAGATGATAATAAACCGACAACAAACCATAATTTTTCCTTACTTCCTAATTTCATGTTGCGTATGTCGCTTCAAAAAATTCATCTCCAAATGAATTGCTTGATCTTCGGACTTAGTGCATGAGTACTTCATCCTGGTGGGTTCGGTTCCATGGTTAAAGAATAGATGTTATGCATAAGGTTGGATCCATACCATTGTTGCCAACGTCTTAGAATTATCTTTTAATTTGAAGAGGTTCATGGTTGAAGAATCGACATGGCATCCTCAATGGTTGTGCCATGGAGTTTGTCAGTTTGGAGGAGCCCGGGAGAGCAGATGCTTGAAAACAATGGTGATGGGAAGTACGGGGTATATCCTTGGCCTTAACTTCTATTTATAAGATGATCGGAAAGCACCATTTCATGTAAGGAACATGACTTATTTTCTTATTTCATCATTTATTTTGTAATTTTGTTGCACCGAGGGGTTAGAACGTAAGCATTCTATCCCTTCGCTTGAATTTATATTTTTCATTATTCACCTCCTAACTTCAACCTTTTGATAAAAACTTTTCGGTGGGAAAGCATATGTAAAAATACCCCATAACAACCATCTTCCTTTTTTTTTCATGGAATTCAGTTTCCTTCTTTAGATGTGTTAGGGTTTTATCTCCTCTAAGAAGGTGGCATCGATGCATGTTGTTAGGGTGGCGGAAATCACGAATCCATGGCGCTAGTACCTTATTAAGCGACGACGACAATACTTGCAACGAGGTCGCTGGTTGGGGCTTTCGAGGGGCAGACATTGGTGGCATTTGAGGAGCATGTGATGTTGGACATGTGCTTCATCTCGACGGTGGTGGTTGTTGGGCATGGGGTGCAGCGACACTACCACGTCCAGCTCGAGCAACCACTAATCCAGCAACATCGAGATTTTTTGAATTCTAGAGACAAGTCACTTCTCTCCACCTTTATTGTAGTTGTTTAGCATACCCATATTAAAAGCTGATGAAAACTACATTCTTCGGTCACATGCATTTAAGGTGTTCGTTGATGGATAAAGGAAACTTAACATCCTTAGGAAGGATTCTAATAAGATTGTCGTATATGTATGTATGTATGTGTATACACATATATATAGGGTAAATGTATATGCTACCAAGGAGTGGCTAACTTGGCCACTCCCACCATTTTTTATTTTTTATGATATTTTTTAAAAATTCCCGAGGGATTTAAATCACATATTGTCATGATGTTGTCATTCAAATTCCGTAAAAAACAGACACTCCTAACATGTCCATTTGGAAGGAGTCAATTTCAGCAATTTTGAGACCAAATTTTGACAAGCTTGATGGATGGGATAAGAATCTCGAATCGAGTCGAAATTTGAATGACAACATCATGATAATATTTGATTTAAATCCCTTAGGATTTCTTAAATAAAAATAAAAGACGAAGCCTTCTCCCACTTTAAGTAGGGTTGGCTACATGGATTCTTGCTCAAAATCCATGTTGAAATAATGTATACCACGAAAAATACTATGCAAAAATAAAAAAGGTGGGAGTAGCCAAGTTAGGTACTCCCTGGTAGCATAAAAATAGGCTACTCTCTGGGGGCAGTCAAGGGGTTGCTCTTGCACCATTTTTCGGCAATTTTTTTTTATTTTTTGGAAAAATACCGCCATGTATATTCATCATTATATCCCCATATGTTAGTCCAATTTCATCAGAAAGAAAGACTAATATGCCCTCCATCCAGAATATGTTGACTACAACAATTCCAAGACCGTTAAAATTTGACAGTCTAGATGGAGGGCATATGAGTATGTGTTTCTGATGAAATTGGAATGACATAAATAGCGATATAGTGATAAAAATACATGACGATATTTTCCACAAAAACAAAAAAAATGTGTTTTTTTTTACATTAAAAAACCCATTCTCTCTCTATATATGGGTTAAATGAGTATGTTTCCTGAGAGCATATAAGAGCATGCTCCCACTTTTTTCCACATTTTTTTGTTTTTTTTTGAAATGAAACTCTGAGGAGATTTACTTAGAATAATAAGTGGAATGTGTTTCAAATTTCGTGTAAAACATACATTCCTAACATGTCCATTTAGAGGGGTCAATTTCAACAATTCTGAGGCCGTTAAAATGTAGCAGTCTTGATGGAGGTGATAGAAGTCTCAAATTAAGCTGAATTTTGAATAACGCAATGGTGACATATGATGATCTAAATCCCCATAGGTTTCACTTCAAAAAATAAAAAATACAGGTGGAAAAGGGTGTGAGCATGTAAGTTACATGCTCTCAGAGCACACTCTTTTCCCTACACACACACCTGAATTCTCAATGAAGCACGCGTGTTGGCTTCTTAATAATATTCAATTTTTTACTCAAAAAAAGATCAATTTGATCCATTCGATCAAGTTGATCAAAAGCATATCCTTATTTGACACACATCCATTGCAAGTTTCCTAATATGTTTAAGTATAGTCAACCAATTTTCAATTTGATGCAAAGTTCTTTATGACAATTATGATGTATCTTCACTAATCAATAATTGGATTCTTTCTTCTGTTGTTCCGATTTTAATTTCATTCATTTAATCTAAATTCATTTTAAATTTTTAAACTTTTTTGGCATTCATATAACGTAGAAGAAATCTCCATGTGAATGTTAAAATATTAGTTTTATTTTCAAGTCGTAGTTTGTTATGCAAAACAGAGATCCAAAATTTTTTGTTCTCCCCCTTTTTTATAGTATGAGCGCTAGCATAACAGAAAAACAAAATGCAACTTCTTTAAGATACAAAACGATACAAAATGTTTGTGAGCATAAACTAGTTCCCATACATAATAACAAGGAAGAGAAGAAACGAAGAACAACTAAGAAAAGATAGAAAACCTAAGAGATACGAAATTATTAGATACAACGGCAGTAAATATATTCCAACTACAGAACATACAATCATATATCTAGAACATATTTTCTTTCCTATTGTAGCATCTCATCTACAACGTCTGTGCATAATTTTTGCAGCTTTTAATTTACTCGGTTATCCTATTACACTATAATGTTGCCGAATCACAACTCTGTGTAATTTTTACAATTTCTAATAAAGAACTATAATTATGCACTCCCCAATTGTACATTATGATCCTCCAGCTCAAGCATGAGCTCAGAATGCCCATCTTATCAGATGTGCACGCATTAATTTGCCCAGGTTTAAGAAATAGCTCCCAAAACCGCCAGTAAAAGATTTAATCTGACACAATGGTCTCTGACTCCTTTCAATTGAAAGTGATAAACCAAATAGCAATAATTCCAGTACAGTTACCATGCCGCCATAAATTCCAAACGAATTATTGAATAAACCAGAATAAAATTATCATTTGAACCTAACATTTGACATCTGACTCCTTTTCAACCTGTAGCTACCACACTATCTTAGCAAGATCAATAGCAGAATAAATGTTTGCCTTCTCTTTCAATAAAGCACCTTGATTAGCCTTAGAATTTGCAATAGAACTAGCTTCACAATACTTGGTGTGTAAATTGGTGTGTAAATTGGTAACAATTCAGATCACCACTTCGTTAAATTCTAGATCTCACGAACACCCCAATTGCAACTGATTTCACTTCAAGCCTTATCTTTTCAATACCCTTCTCAGTGCAGATTTTGAGGTCCACCACCACAGCTCTAAGCTCAACATCCATATCAGTGACATATCCAATGAAATGGTAGAACTCAAAATTAATTTTACCAGTGCAATCCCTAAGATTACCTAACATCCAGCCAAACCCTGATTGCCTTTAGAAGACCCATATGTGTTAGATTTTAAAATCCCCAAATCTTGAAAAGACTGGTACAATTACTATGCATCATCTCGTGCCTAGATGACTAGATCCGAGCCGTTACAAATGGTATGAGATCAAGGTTCCTTCTAATAGTGGAAAGAAAGGACAATCCAAGAGTTAGAGCCACGCCTACCAAAGAGATAGGAAGAAAATACTACCCACAACGTGTAGCTGCTACTATTGATGGAAATAAGTGGTGGATCATATTGCAATGGGGCCATTGCGAATATAAATATGGGGGAGGTTGAAACATCGTTAATATAGTCTTACATCTAATACTCAGAAAGTACGAGAATGAAATATAAAAGAAGGGTATGACTACTTCACAGCTTGTGCTTAAGCAGAAAGGTGTAAAAGTCAGGAAAACACATGGTAAGACCAAAGAAGCAATGGAGGGAGACTATTAATGAGGATATGGCTTTGCGGGATTTTAGCCGTGGTATGACCCAAATGCGATTTGTTTTAAAGCAAAGAATAAATGTATCCAACCACTCTTAAATTAGGAAAGATTGGTTGTTGGTATTGTGTAAGGAAATACAGTGTAGATTTACATCATCATTAACAACAACAAAGCCTTCTCGCACATTAAGTAGGGTCGGCTACATGGATTCTTTTCCTCCATTCAGATTTATTTTGGATTATTCTCGGACTTAGATCTAAGTGATTAACATCCCTTCGGATAATCTCCATCCAGCACTTCTTGGGCTTTTCTTGTCCTTTCTTAGCTGGCTCGACGTCCCAAATCTCGCATCTTCTAACTGTTGCATCAACAAATCTCCTTTGCATATGACCAAACCACCTTAAGCGGTTCTCTTTCATCTTATCCCCACTAACTTTCCTCATGATCGCGTCGTCCCAAATCCGATATTTTCGTGTTATAGTTTTACATCATTGGTAAAAATTTTCCAACATTATAGCTTAACATTATAGCTACACCAACATTATAGCTTTACATCATTGTTAAAAAATGTGTCATTAGTACATTATATAAAAGAGGATCCCTTAGTTACCTACACCAACATTTAAGTAACCATTTTGTTTAATTTGTGATGCATGAATTCATTTATCTTTTCTTTATCTTATTATGGGTATCCTGGTTTCCATTTCACGTGTTTCCAATGCAATTGTTCTTATATATTTCTTCGTTTCATCATAAACTAATGTTTCCCTTGCTTTTGGAATACAGGTCTCGGTTTTGTAACTTCCATCACCTTCATCTTCTTGGTTGGAGTGTTCATGTCATCCTGGTTGGGAGCATCTGTCCTCAGCTTAGGAGAATGGTTCATCAAAAGAATGCCTTTTATTCGCCATATTTATAACGCATCCAAGCAAATTAGCTCTGCTATATCACCAGGTACATTCTTCATCATTGTATCTTTTGATTATCTGTTGCTTCAATCTAATATTTTTCCACAGATCAGAAAAGCCAAGCCTTCAAGGAGGCAGTGATTATAAGGCATCCTCGGATTGGGGAATATGCATTTGGATTCATCACGTCAACTGTTGTTCTTCAGGTTTGTTTCCTTACATCAGTTATGCATATGCCTTTAATTGTCATTTTATGGTTCAGTTGCATTCCGTAATATAATCATGTGTTTTGATCGCCATGTTCTGAACTAGTGCAATCATTTACTTTCACAGAAGGTAACTGGGTGATTTTTTTTTATTATTGTCCAAAAGATTAATTTAAGATATGTTCTTCCTTTGCTGCAAGGCTTTCTTTTCTTTTTCATATTTCAGTATCTTTGCCGTGGTATATCGATGGGAATTTGGTTTATACCTAGCAGGAGTTTTACCTGTTCGATTTGTTGTAACCATGTTTGCGACTAATGCTAATTTATCGAACTCAAGTTCCTATGTCAACATAAACTAAATTGTGCTTCCTGGCGTCTAATTTTGTTTGTGTTTAATGGTAAGTTCAATATGCACCTTATTAGCTTACTCCATACATAGTCGTGATATCAGTTGATGTACCACTGCTGAAAAGAAGTCATACCTGGTGAAGTCTTCAGGTATCTTAGAATCATATGGACTGCATCCATATATGCATGTCTGGGCTTCTCCATAAACTTACTTTGCTCACAACAAATGATATGTCAGGCCTTGTGATAGTCACATATAGTAGCTTGCCAACAAGCTCCCTGTACCTCCTCTTGTCGACCTCCTCAGTGTCATCATCATATAGCTTCATGTTCGGGTCAATAGGAGTAGTGGCAGGCAATCTGTCGCGCCTGTCTTTGAAAGAAGATCTGCAACATACTTCCTCTGGGTCATCACAAGACCTCTCTGGTTCCGTGCAAACTCCAACCTAAGGAAGTAACGTAGATGTCCAAGATCCTTGGTCACAAACTGCTGTCCTAAGAAGTCCTTGGCACCCTGAATGCTCGGCTTGTCATCTCCTGTAACAATAATATCATCAACATACACAAGAATGACAATAGTACCTCTATGAGTCTTCTGTACAAACAAGGAGTGATAGACAGTCGATCGCACAAACCCTTGCTGCTCTATCAAGTTCGAGAGCTTCTGGAACCATGCTCTTGGACTCTGCTTAAGGCCATAAATAGCCTTGTGAAGCATACACACCTTCTGACACTCCCCCTCAACAGAAAACTCCGGTGGATGTTGCATGTAGACCTCTTCCTGTAGATCACCATAGAGGAAGGCATTCTTCACATCGAGCTGGTATATGGGCCAATCTCTTGTGACAACAACTGACAGAAGAATATGCAGAGTAGAATGCCTAGCTACTGGAGAGAAAGTATCATGATAGTCCACCCCATATGTCTGGGTGAACTCACGTGTCACAAGTCTCGCCTTATAGCGATCTACACTGCCGTCCGCACGGTGTTTCACAGTGAACACCCATTTGCATCTCACAACTGACGCATCAATTGGAGCCGTCACCAGACTCCACGTACCATGTGACTGTAGCGCAGCCATCTCCTCTTCCATAGCCAAGCACCGCTGGCTATCTTTCAATGCCTCATAATTCCGTGGAATTCCCACGATAGATAGAGCCACTGCAAATTTCTGAAAATCCCCTGTTAGATTATGAAAGGAGACTTGAGAAGATAGGGGATAGGAAACACAAGATCTCTTCTGCTTTCGAACTGCAATAGGAATATCCATATCAGAGGGAACGTCCTCCATTTGTGCGGTAATTTCCTGCAATGGTTCCTGCACAGATACATCTCTAGACCCATCGTTAGTTGCTATGTTATCAAAACAAACTTGGGGCTCCGTGGAAGATGGACGATGAGCATGAGCAGAAGTAGACCGACGAGTGTAGAACTTAGGTAGGGATGAAACAGGTGGCGCATGTGACTGGATAGCAGGAGGGGGTGGAGGAGGAGGAGGTGGAGATGGTGGTGGTGGTGGAGGTGGAGGTGGAGTTGGTGGAGGTGGGACAGCATGCATGAGAGGAGGTGGCTTATAAACGGCGTCGTTTGTGTTTGATGAAGCCAACCTATCACCTGTAGGAGAGAAGACATCACATACTCAAAAAACGTAACATCAACACTGATATAATATTTCCTGCGCAGAGGATCATAACACCGATATCCCTTCTGAGTCTTGGAGTATCCAACGAACACACATTTGATAGCTCTAGGAGCAAGCTTGTCAAGATCAGGAATCAACTGGTGAACAAAAGCGACAGACCAGAACACACGAGGGGTGAGTGAGAATAACTCCTCAGGAAAAGCTACGGAGAAAGGAATTTTCTCACCCAAGACAGATGACGACATACGATTCAAAATAGCATGTTGTGAGAACGACATCACCCCAAAACGAGTGTGGTGCACGACTCTGAATGAGAAGAGTCTGAGTGACATCAAGAAGATGACGATGCTTTCTCTTAGCAAAGCCATTTTGCTGAGAGGTGTAAGGACAAGATGTTTGATGAATAATCCCTCTAGATGAAAGGAAATGAGATATATCACGAGTACAAAATTCCAACACATTATCAGTTCGTACAAACTTCACAAAGGTAGAGAAAACATTTTTCACTTCATTAATAAAGTTTTTGATCACATCCCCTGCTTCAGATTTATTTTTCAAAAGAAATACCCATGACAAACGTGAAAAGTCATCCACAGCTACAAGATAGAATGTGTCCCTGGTGATCAAGTATACGACTTGGACCACAGATGTCAACATGAAACAACTCAAAAGGGGAGCTACTGCTCCTACTCTGACGACTGGGAAATGCAGACTGATGATGCTTTCCCAACTGACAAGCTTCGCACTGAAAGGAAGTAGGTGAAATCTGCGGCAACATATGACACATCTTCTAAAGAGGAAGATGACCAAACCGGAGGTGCCAGGTGAATGAAGAGATAGAGCCAGACGAAAGAGAAAGATATGCCAGCATATGGAGTCCGAACCAGACGACAGAGGCCACCCTGCTCACGGCCACACCCAATCACGTTGCCCGTAAGAATGTCCTGAAAAACAAGAGTCGATGGGTCAAAAATAGCACGACAGTGTAAATCCTTGGTAATATGACTAATAGAAAGCAAATTCATAGAGAAATCTGGAGCATGTAGCACGTTCTGCAGACGCATCGAAGGCGTCAAGGTGATCTCTCCATGTCCTATGATCGGGGAATGAGCCACATCAGCTATCACAATTGTTCGCCCTGGCTTAATCTGTCTATATGACGTAAGCTGATGTTTGTCTCCACATAGATGATGTGTTGCACCGGAGTCCATAATCCATTCTGAAATGTCAGAGCCATGACAGGATGTAAAAGCATAAGTACAAGAGGTGTTGGCAGCAGCAAAGGTACTAGCAGAAGCTGAGGCTGTCACATCTGAATGATCTCCTCAGGATGGTGATGCGGAAGGAGGTATAATATCCCTTAGTCTGGCTACGAGGTGATTAAACCTCTGATCTAGAGTAAAAGCAGCAGGAGACTCAATTTGTTATGCAACGCGGGCTAAAGCTGGGAACCCATGCTTGGAATAGCATGTCTCATCGGTATGGCCTGGGCGGTGACAGAAAGTGCAGGGCTGACGAGTGCGACCTTCTCTATCACGAGGTCCACGTCCACGAAGAGTAGAATGACCTCCACTTTCTCGAGAGGCTGCCATGGCCGAGGAAGTCTGACTAGAAACACAGGAAGGAATAGTAATCCTGCTGAACTTGCGGAATGCTTCCTCCATGAGAGGAATAGTGGCATCAGCGAGAATCTGAGAGCGAGTAGCATCATATTTAGGGTCAAGTGCTGCTAGGAATACCCCTACCATGGTAGCATTCCTATATGTCTTCTGCTAGGCATGAAACTGTGAAGCTTCTCAAACATCCCACTCAAGGATGTATACAATGAATGCAGAGGACGTCCAATCTGCTTGATAGTGGATATGTCATGCTGGAGTTGGAGGATCTTTGTCTCGTTCCTCGCTTGTGAATATGTTGCTGTGAGGATATCCCACATTGCCTTAGCAATGGGCTGATGTAACACATCATTGGCGATCTCAATCGTCAATGTTCCGGAAAGCCAAACCTTGGCATATGCGTCGTCCACCTCCCATGAGACGTTTACTCCAGTCTTCTCCACCGGTTCTTCTTCGGTAAGAATGTGTTCCTTACCATTCAATTTCATAAGGCTCATGAACTGCATAGCCCAGAGCTCATAGTTTGTCCCGTCCATTTTAACAATAGGTGTTGGACCTCTGAATGCACCTGTGGTGGGTACATCAACTTTGTTCTCAGACATCTTGCCGGATGTAGAAGACTAGGGTTTGTAGACCAAAGGTGAATGTCTACACAAACATACGTGGATTTGGGTGTATATGTAGACTTATGCCCCCAAATCCATTAATGAGAAGAAGCGAACAACGCCGATGCTTGGAAGAGCAACACGCGGAGGAGCCGCGCGTGAAGGACGATGCCCAAGGATGGACGCGCGAGAATGCGCAAGGCGGTGCTTCAACGCGCTAGGTTGCGTACGTAGAAGCGCTCAGGACAGTGCGCATGGTGGCACACGGAGGGGGCGGCGCGCATGGGGCCGCGACGCGCATGGGGCGGCACGCGTGGGGCGGCGGCGCGCGAGGAGATGGGACCGGCGGCATGCGGGTGGGGGCACAAGGTGGGATTAGGGTTTTGGATACGAGAGCTCCGGTCTGGGACCGTCGCTCTGATACCATGTTAGAATAAAGAGAATAGTTGTTTATTCCTGTAACCCTAGGCTCTCTTATATAGGGGAGAGGCATATGGGTAAATTATATAAGATAGACAAACGGGAATAAAATAACGAAAAAGATACATGGAATGTAGAAATATCTCAACATTCTCGAGGATTCACCCTAGAAAAACCGGCACGCTTCCCAATATCACCTGTGAACTCCTGGCAACTTTCCAAGCAGCCCGAAGGGTTTTATCTATGACTTGCTTAAAGTAACACAACAATGTTGTTTGATATTATTAAGCCCCCTTGAAGTCCTAGCGGGCCCTGTTGGGGCAGCAACATTCTTGGGCCTCCATTGGAGAAAAGGAAGTGAACCCTCCGTTGGAGGTAAGAACCTTGCTTTCACGAGGGTGGCACCTTCAGTACTTAGATCCAACAAAGGAGTGCGAATCAAGAGTGCATCATCCAAACGTAAGAGCCAGCATTGCATCCCTGAGTTGGAACACCTTAAAAACAAATCATGTGCCCCATCCAACCAGCTAAGCTGGTCATAATCCTACCAGAGTTGTATTTCAGATCTGATATAGTTGAAAAAGGGTCCAACTCCAAGCGAATCTAAGCACCCGAAGAGGCACACATATACAGATTCAGCTTCATGTATCTGGTTGCCTACAGCACTGAAGGGCTGACATCAACCACCTGCAGGTTACCTGACATCCAGAGGTGGCATAACCTCGCCCAAGGAGTACCGGGGTTTTCATGTCCTGTTTGCTTGTCATGATCGGATGTCCTTGGAGGCATTGTTAGGTTGTTTAAGGTGTCAATGCCCGAGGAGTGTATGCGCTGCACAGTTCTGCATGCAAAAGTCTTTATTGTTGCACCACCCCCAGTCGATCGTCTCGCTCTTCGCACTATCCATTCTCTTCAACACCCCCCTCCCCCCATCCCTCTTTCTCTATCCACAGTTATGGTTATAAGTTGGAAAATGGGGGAATTTTATGTTGTGATTATCTCCTTTTGTAACAATCTTTTTCAAGTATAATACATGATGGGAGATCACTTGCTAAGAGGTTTCTTGTGGATAGGAAGAATTGAATAGGAATATAAAAGGACGTTGTCTAGAGTGAAATTGAACCAAACACCTTCTCTCTATAGTACTCACTATATGTGCTACAAGGCCTTACATGAGGGAAGCTTGATCTCCTAGTTTATTGGGAAATATGGAAAATGCTAGAAACTCAGCTCAATGGAGCGTCGTTGGAGGCAACATAAGGAAAAAAAATGTCAAAAGTACCACCCACCCTGTCCATAAGGATAACTCTAATCAAAATCCTTTTTACGTGGCATTATCTTTTAACTGTGTGCATCGAAAGCGCCTTGTGACTAAAATCAATCTAACGCTAGCACGTGCCTATCTTCTTCCCTCTCACATAGTTGTGGATGGTGTTCTTGAGGTAGGAGGCATGCATGTTTGAAATTGGCATTGGTAGACATCTACGATTGTTTCAGGAATTGCTCGGAATCTTAGGAATAGGGAGATAAAAGATCTTCTGGAAGGAATAAATGTTGGAGATATATATTGTTGGGGAAAATAAGAGATATGTTTATTCCTTGAGCCCTAGGCTCTCTTATATAGGGAGAGATCTATGGGCAATTACATACGGTAGACAAAGAGAAAAGAAAATAGATAAAAGATACAAAAATATGAAAAAAACTTCTACACCCCCCCTCAAGATGGAGCATAGATATCTATCATGCTCAGCTTGGATAAGCACTTCTGGAAGGGCCCCCTAATTAAGGCTTTGGTAAAAATGCATGTCGTCTGGTCTCCTGAGCTGACATGGGATATAGAGATGAAGCCTTTCTGGATCATATCACGTATATAATGGCAATCAACCTCGATGTGCTTTGTCATCTCATAAAATGCATGATTATTGGCAATGAATAATGCTGACCGATTGTCGCATTTCAGCGACATGGGAAGAGAAACATCTATATGTAGATCTGCCAGGACTGCCCGGACCCACATCACTTCTGCTCATACTTGGGCCATAGCTCTATACTCAGATTCAGCACTGGATCTAGCAACCACAGTTTGCTTCTTACTCTTCCATGAGACAAGTGACTCCCCGACAAATATACCGAAGCCTGATGTAGGCTTCCTCTCCTTTGGGCACCCTGCATAGTCTGCATTTACGCATGTTGAGATAGTAATAGTGCCCACCTTTTTAAACAACAGCCCTGTACCTGGAGATGATTTAAGATACCTTAGTATGATATGTATAACATCCATATGTACCTGACGAGGTTGTTCCATGAACTGGCTCACTTTACTGACTGCAAATGAAATATCAGGTCTGGTAATGGAAGCATAAAGAAGCTTTCCCACCAGTTCCCTGTATCTCCTCCTGTCAACCTCATCAGTATCATCTTCATACATCTTCATGCTTGTATCCATGGGTGTAGAAGCATATCGACATCCAAGCATACCTGTTGTGTCACTCAGCAAGTCAGTGACATATTTTCTCTGAGTCATCATGAGTCCTTGTTGATTTCTAGAAAACTCCATTCCCAGAAAATATCTAAGCGCTCCTAGATCCTTGATAACAAATTCACAGCCCGGAAATTCTTTTGCTCTTTTTATTCCCTGCATATCATCTCTTGTAATAAGTATATCGTCAACATACACCATAATGACAGTCGTTCCTCTGGAAGTCCTCTGTACAAAGAGAGAATGTTATGCATTCGACCGTTTGAACCCTTGCTTCTCAAACAAATCTGAGAGCTTCTGGAACCAAGCTCTCGGGCTTTGCTTAAGGCCATAGATTGCCTTATGAAGTCTACACACCTGTAAACACTCCACCTCAGCAGCAAACCCTGGCGGTCGTTGCATGTAGACTTCTTCCTGAAGATCACCATACAAAAAAGCATTCTTGACATCCAATTGAAACAGGGGCCAAATCACGACAATAGATAAAAGAATCCGTAAGGTAGAATGACAAGCAACTGGATAAAATGTGTCAAGATAATCCACCCCGTACATCTAAGTAAAGCCCCGAGCAACCAGTCGAGCCTTGTACCTATCAATGCTACCATCTGCATTGTGCTTTACTGTAAATACCCACTTGCAATTTACAATAGATGCCCAAGTAGCAGCTGGAACAAGGCTCCAAGTACCTCTGGACTGAAGGTCCGCCATCTCTTCCTCCATAGCCAGCCATCTACTATCAGCCAATGCCTCCTGGTAAGTCCGTGGAATGTTCACAGCGGATAAAGCAACTGCAAACCTCTTGAAGTCCCCTCGTCAGACGCTCCAAGGTGACATGAGAAGCAATCGGATATGAAGCACATGAACGCTTCTGCTTCCTTAGAGCAACAGGTAAATCAAGTTCTGCGTCTTCTGTACCACCATCTGTATCATCCCCTTCCTGAAATAGCCCCTGCTGAGAAACATCATCAGACCCATCAGTAGAAGTAATGTTGTCAGAACAAACCTGGGGCATGCTTGATGATTGACCATGATCATGAGCAGGGATTGGTCGTCGACTGTAGTGGTGTGGTAGAGGAGGAACCAAAACAATGGGAGGAGGTAATGCTGGTGGAGATGATCGTGTTGGAGGTGGTGGTGGAAGTATTGGAGCTTGTTGTGGTGGAGTTGATGGTGGATACATGGGTGGAGGAGAAATATAGATCTCATCATCTGTGTTTGCTGGTGGAGATGATTGTGTTGGAGGTGGTGGTGAAAGTATTGGACCTTGTGGTGGTAGAGTTGATGGTGGATACATGGGTGGAATAGGAATATAAATCTCATCATCTGTGTTTGATGGTGCCAACCTGCCACGTGTAGGAGAGAGAAACATGACTGACTCAAAAAACGTGACATCTGCACTGACATAATACCTCCGATGCAATGGATCATAGCAACGATAACCCTTTTGAGTCCCGGAATACCCGACAAAAACGCATTTGACAGCCCTAGGAGAGAGCTTGTTGATCCCTGGAGACAACTGATGGATGAACGCAGCACCCAAAAACACGAGGGGTAACCGGGTAAGGGAGAACAACTCCTTGTCAAGGAAAACAAGGGAGAAAGGTATCTTCTCCCCCAACATCGATGAGGGCATGCGGTTAATGAGGTAACATGTTGTGAGAACCGCATCGCCCCAGAATAAGTGCGGAGCACAACTCTGGACAAGGAGCGTACGAGTGACATAAAGGTGACAATGCTTTCTTTCTACGACACCATTCTGTTGGGACGTGTAAGCACAACATGTTTGATGAAGAATGTCGTGGGATGATAGAAATTGCGATAATATGGGTACATAATTCAAGAGCATTATCAGTTCGCACACTTTTGACAGAGGTGGAAAAAACATTCTGCACTTCTTTAATAAAATTCATAATAGTATTGCCCGCTTCTGATTTATTCTTTAACAAGAAAACCCAAGACAAACGACTAAAACCATCCACAGCAACTAAATAGAACCTGTGTCCCTGATGATCGGGTACACGACTTGAACCCCAAATGTCTACATGGAAAAACTCAAAAAGAGAGCTACTGCTCCGACTCTGACGACTAGGGAAGACGGACCGCTGATGCTTCCTTAACTGACATGCTTCACAATTGAACGACGAACGAGGTGCGATTTGAGGAAGGACTTGACACGGTTTCTGAAATGGAAGATGACCAAAGCACAGATGCCATAGATAAGGAGACAAATCCAGTAGAATGAGATGATGCTCCATCATAAGATGTTTGGACCAGTCGATACAGTCCGCCTTCCTCACGGCCACACCCAATCACGTTGCCCGTGAGAATGTTCTGAAACACAAGAGATGATGGGTCAAATATTGCTCGACAATGTAAATCCTTAGTAATCTGACTAACTGACAGTAAATTCATTGAGAAATTAGGGGCATGTTGCACATTCTGCAACTGCATAGAAGGTTGTTGGGAAAAATAGAAGAAGTGTTTATCCATCAGCCCTAGGCTCTCTTATATAGGAGAGTAGCCTATGGGTAAATTACATAAAGCATATGGCAGAAAAGAAAAATAACAGAGAAATACAAAGTAAACTAATATATGTTTACACTCCCCCTCAAGATGGAGCATAGATGTCAATCATGCTCAGCTTGGACGCACACTTCTGAAATGGGCCTCGTAGTAATGCCTTGGTGAATATATCTGCAGTTTGATTCTCTGAGCTAAGGGATGTAGCAATGAATCCCTTCTGAATCATGTCACGTATGAAGTGACAGTCAACCTCAATGTGCTTGGTTCGCTCATGGAATGCTGGATTGTTTGCAATGAACAAGGTTGCCTGATTGTCACATTCTAAGGTCATAGGAAGTGGGACTTCTATACATAGATCTGTAAGCACAGCCTTTACCCACATCATTTCTGTGCTAACCTGAGCCATAGCCCTATATTCAGATTCAGCACTAGACCTGGCTACCACAGTTTGTTTCTTGCTCCTCCATGAGATTAGAGAATCTCCAACGTAAACCGCAAACCCATAGGTGGACTTCCTGTCCTTGGGACAACCTACATAGTCTGCATCTGCACATGCTGAGATAGAGATCCCCTTGCCTTTCTTGAATAGCAAACCCGCACCTGGAGATGATTTGAGGTACCTGAGTATCATATGTATAGCATCCATATGAACCTGACGTGGTTGCTCCATGAACTGGCTCACACGACTCACTGCAAAGGATATATCGGGCCTAGTGATCGTGACATACAACAATTTGCCCACCAGTTCTCTGTATCTTCTCCTGTCCACCTCCTCTGTATCATCGTCATATAGCTTCATGCTGGGGTCCATTGGTGTTGTAGCAGGCCGGCACCCAAGCATTCATGTCTCACTCAACAGATCCGTAACATATTTTCTCTGCGACATTACTAGCCCATACGGATTTCTGGCAAATTCCAGCCCCAGAAAATATCTAAGGACTCCAAGATCCTTAGTGACAAATTCGCTGCCCAGCTTTTCTTTCGCCTTCTTTATTCCTTGTGCATCATCTCCTGTAATCAAGATGTCATCTACATAAACCATGATTGCAATAATACCTCTTGAAGTCTTCTGTACAAACAAGGAATTATCAGCATTAGAGCGTTTGTATCCCTGTTTTTCAAAGAGGTCTGAGAGCTTCTGAAACCATGCTCTGGGGCTCTGTTTAAGGCCATAGATAGCCTTATGAAGTCTGCACACTTTGGAACACTCCCCCTCAACAGCAAAACCAGGTGGCTGTTGCATGTAGACTTCCTCCTGTGAGTCACCATATAGGAACGCATTCTTCACATCCAACTGATATAGGGGCCACTCACGAGTAACCGCAACTGACAGCAAGATCCGTAGGGTAGAATGACGGGCTACTGGCGAGAATGTATCAAGATAGTCCACCCCGTATGTCTGTGTAAAGCCACGAGCAACAAGGCGAGCCTTGTATCTGTCAATACTGCCATCGGCATTCTGCTTGACTGTAAATACTCACTTGCAGCTCACTCGGGACACATCTGCAGACATAGGAACTAGACTCCAAGTTCCTCTAGATTGAAGAGCTGCCATTTCTTCCTCCATTACTAGACGCCATCTACTATCCTTCATAGCGTCTTGGTAATTCCGTGGAATATCTACAGCTGACAAGGCCACCACAAAGTTCCCTGATAGTCGTTCAAATGACACAGAAGCTGCTAAAGGATATGTGGCGCAGCTCCTCTTCGATTTGCGTATAGCAATAGGAACATCTAAATCAGTTGTATCCTCATCTGCCCTCTGCAACACATCTTGCTCAGAAACATCATTAGATCCATCAAGAGTAATATCTTCAGAACATACCTTAGGTGAGCTAGGTGATGAGTCTTGACCATGAGCTGGAGTAGGCCTGCGGGTATAATGAAAGGGTAGTGGTGAAATAGGGATTTATATAGGAGGTGCAGATGATGGTAAAGGAGCTGCTACTGGTGGTGGTGGTGGTACTGGTGGTGGTGGTGTCACATAGATGGCATCGGTAGTAAGTGGAGGTAGCTGCTGATCACCTGAGGATGAAAAATACATTACAGATTCAAAAAATGTAACATCTGCACTAACAAGATACCGCCTGCGCAAAGGATCATAGCACTTGTACCCCTTTTGAGTTCTGCAGTACCCAACAAACACACACTTGACAGCCCTAGGAGAGAGCTTGTAATTACCGGGAGACAATTGGTGGATAAAGGCAACCGAACCGAACCCACGAGGAGTCGGGAAAATAGATCTTTACCAGGAAAGATAAGAGTGAAAGGAATCTTGTCACCTATGACGGATGACGGCATACGATTGATTAGGTAGCACGCTGTAAGGACCGCATCACCCCAGTAAGAATAGGGAGCATTGCTCTGTATAAGAAGTGACCTGGTGACATCTAGTAAGTGGTGATGTTTTCTTTCAACGATCCCATTCTGTTGGGAGGTATAGGCACATGATGTCTGGTGGATAATCCCATGGGATGAGAAATAACTGGCTAGGACATGAGTACATAATTCCAGGGCATTATCACTTCTCACAATTTTAACAGAAGTAGAGAAAACATTACGAATCTCATTAAGAAAATTGATAATAATATTCCCTGCTTCAGATTTATTCTTTAACAAAAACACCCATGACACACGAGAAAAATCATCCACAATAACTATATAAAACCTGTGTCCCTGATGATCAGGAACACGACTCGGACCCCAGATATCAATGTGAAATAACTCAAACTTGGAGGTACTACTCCGACACTGACGACTGGGAAAGGTAGACCGATGATGCTTTCCCAACTGACAAGCCTCACATTGGATAGATGTGTGAGGCAGACCCTGGGGTAACACACGACGCAGCTTCTGAAGCGGTAGATGTCCAAAACGCAGATGCCATAGCAGAGGTGATACAGATCCAGTAGGTAAGGATGAGGTTCCAGCAAAAGGAGGCTGACTGAGGTGATAGAGGCCTCCTTGCTCATAGCCACGACCAATCACGTTGCCCGTAAGGATGTCCTGAAAAACAAGAGAAGATGGATCAAAAATCGCCCGACATTGTAAATCCTTGGTAATTTGGCCGATAGATAACAAATTCATTGAAAAATCAGGTGCATGTAACACATTCTTCAGCTGCATAGAAGGTGTCAGTCTAATCTCCCCCTGACCAGTAATTGGGGAATGTGTGCCATTAGCAATGACCACTGTTCGACCTGGAGGGATCTGTCTGTATCCTGTAAGTAGACTTTGATCGCCACATAGATGATATGTGGCTCCATAGTCCATAATCCATGCTAGAGTATCTGATCCACTACTAGAAAATGCAAGTGTTCTACCTGATGCACTGGTAGAGGCAGAGGCAGATGCAGCAGTGTCGGGCTGGCTCTCAGTAGTATGTGCTGGGCCGGATGGAGGAATGATGCCCCTTAGACGAGCAATAAGGTCATCAAAGCGCTGATCTAAAGAAGCAGCAGATTGAGGCTCTATCTGCTCAGCGACTCGTGCAGATGCAGGAAATCCATGCTTGGAGTAGCACGTGTCTTCAGTATGTCCGGTACAGTGGCAGTAGGTACATATTGGCCATACTCGGCCTCCTCTGCCACGATGACCACGGCCACGAGTATGAAGGTGAGCTCCACGACCTCTGTTGGCAGCCATAGCGGAAGCAGTCTGATTCGTGGTCGTAGAGGGAACAGTGATCCAGCTCAACCTGTGAAAGGCTTCCTCCATAGGAGGAATAGTAGAATCCGCCAAGATCTGAGATCGTGCTGCCTCATACTCATGATCAAGGGCAGCAAGGAAAACTCCTACCATAGTAGCATTTCGGTAGGTCTTCTGTTGCTCTGGTCTTGCTGTCAGGGGCATAAAGCTGTACAGCTTCTCGAACATCCCACTCAGAGAAGTGTAGAGTGAATGTAGAGGACGACCATTCTGCTTAATGGTGAATATGTCATGCTGGAGTTGCAGAATCTTTGTCTCATTCTTTGCTTGAGAGTATGTGGCTGCCAGAATATCCCACATGTCTTTAGCTGTGGGCTGCTGAAGAATATCATTGGCAATCTCGATCGCCAAAGTTCCAGATAACCAGACTTTGGCGTATGTATCATCTGCCTCCCATGAGGCATTGGCTCCAGTCTTCTCAGCAGGCTCTTCTTCGGTAAGAATGTGCTTCTTACCAGTTGACTTCATCATACTCATGAACTGCATCGCCCACAGTTCATAGTTTGTACCATCCATCTTTACGATAGGCGCTGGACCACGAAAGGCGCCTATAGATGGAATATCCGCCTTGTTTTCTGACATACTGGAAACAGAAGACTGGAGCGATAGACTGAAGATAAGATCGTCTACACGGACATAGATGGATTTAGTTGCATGTGTAGACTTCAAGCAACCAAACCCATTTAGTTGACGGTGTGCGCTCTAGGGATGTGATTCAGGGGCACACGCACAGGGCACTAAGGTGCCCGCTGGAGGGCACGAAGATGCGCGCTGACGGGCGCTGGAGCGTTGGATGACGCTGAGGGGCGCTAAGGCACAGGCGCGCAGATGCGCTAGCGTTGTGGTGCGCAGGCACAGACGCGCAGGCACGAGCGCGAGGGCGCGCAGGCGCAGGTGCGAGAGCGCGCAGGCGCAAGGGGTGCGCAGGCGCAAGCTCAGAGGCGCAAGGGGCGCGCAGTATGCGCCGACGGCGGCGGAGAGAGAGAGGCACGCGAGTGGGGGTAGGGATAGGATTAGGGTTTCGAGAACTCCGGCCTAGGACCGTCGCTCTGATACCATGTTGGGAAAAATAGAAGAAGTGTTTATTCCATCAGCCCTAGGCTCTCTTATATAGGAGAGTAGCCTATGGGTAAATTACATAAAGCATACGGCAGAAAAGAAAAATAACAGAGAAATACAAAGTAAACTAATATATGTTTACAAAGGTGTCAAGGCAATCCCACCCTGTCTTGTGATGGGAGAATGAGTCCCATCTGCTATGACCACTGTCATTCCTGGAGAAACCTGCTTGTAGGATGTGAGATGATGTATGTCTCCACACAAATGATGTGTGGCACATGAATCTACAATCTATTCTGAGGTACATGAACCCCGGTAGAAGATAGAAGTATGAGCACTACCTGAGGGACTAACTCTTGCAATAGCAGCAACGTCCAAGCTGCTCTCTGAAACAGGTGGAGGAGTACTGGCTGGGGGCATGATATCTCGCAGTCGAGACACAAGTTCATCATATCGTGGATCTAATGCGGGTGGAGCGCCATGATGCTGGATTTGTTCTGTTGTGCGGGCAAATGCTGGGAAACCATGCTTGGAGTAGCATGTATCTTTTGTATGACCAGTACGATGATAGTAAGTACACTATGGTCCACGACCACGGCCACCTCTACCATGTGGTCCTTGTCCACGAAAATGAGATGGCCTCTTCCACGTGAGGCTGCCATAGCAGAAGAATTTGGCACAGGAGCAGGGCTTGAGATGTTGATTCGGCTCAACCTTCGAAAGGCCTCCATAGGATGAATGGTAGCATTTGTCAGAATCTGAGAAGAAGAAGCCTCATACTGTGAGTCTAGAAAGGCTAGAAAAACTCCCACTATCGTGGCATTTCGGTATGTCTTCAACTGTTCTGAAGTAGCTGTGAGGGGCATGAAGCTATGAAGCTTCTCAAACATTCCTCGCAATGCAATGTAGTGAGTATGCAGGGGTCGACCATTCTGCTTTATCGTGAAGATGCCATGCTAAAGCTGTAGGATTTTTGTCTCATTCTTGGCTTGTGAATACGTGGTAGCAAGAATGTCCCACATGGCTTTGGCGGTAGGCTGATGCAAGACATCGTTAGCAATGTCTGGAATCAAGGTACCAGACAACCAGACCTGGGCTTATGCGTCATCAGCCTCCCATCTTCGTTGGCTCGTCCTCGGTAAGAATATGTTTCTTACCCATCGATTTCATTAGGCTCATGAACTGCAAGGCCCATAACTTGTAGTTCGGCCTAGACCTGGCCAATGGGTCGGGGGCCCGCCCGCCCAACCCACTCATGGGTTGGGCCTGGGCCAAGAGATTTTAGAAATGGGTCGGCTCGGCCTGACCCGCTCTTTGGCCCGCCCGTCAACTGGGCAGGTCGTGGACATATGCCATAAAACCCGGCCCGGCCCGGCCCACACATAAAATATAAGTTTAAAAACTATATTTTAGATTCATTTAATATAATATACTTCAAGTTTTTGTTTTTGCAATGACATATTCTTGGGAGTGTGGCAGCTCTGTTCTGGGCTTATCTTATCATGATCTGATACTAATCCGCTGATAATCACCAACATTTGAATTATAAATGTGGTTGACTGGATTCCGAATCTGGCTTCAAATTTGAGTTCTGATCTCTCATTTCCTCAATGTTTCTTGGGTTAAACTAGTGAAAGCATGGTCGGGATGATTAATGGTAAGTTGAGCGTCGTGGATACTTGTTCCCCCAATGACCTTTTCCAGAGGTAGATAGCAAATAATGGTGTGGGAATACGGTTGAAGCCTGCACTGGTAAGAAGGATTTTAAGACACCTTTCTGGCGAGTTCAATGAAGTGGTTTTATAAACAAACCAATTATATTTGTAGGCTTTACCCTTTTAACTCTGTTAAATATGAAGTAAATTTTGTTTTACTGAAGTTATAATGACAACCATCTAAGTATCCAATTAACAGAGGGTACATTGAGATCAATCATTTTCAAGCGTAGCCCTTAGCTTGGTTTTTATCCTGAGTTATATTGTAGGCACCGTAACCAAATAACTGGTGCCAGGTTCTGGAAAGTTCCTCTGTAATTGTCTTAAATGTTTTCATATGGTTTGGTTTTGAAGATGATAAATAATGATTGAGGATGTAGACTATCTGAAGTGCAGTCAGACTTAAAATATGTTTTGTCTGTAAGGAATTAAGTTTATTGTTTGTTTGGAATTTGCTAATTGAAGCGATAGCTATGAATTTTGATAGCTATCATAATTACTAGAGCTCATTGTTCTTGGGATCTCTGTTTGAAATTCTAAATTTGATGTATTTTCATAGCTTCACTTTTTGGTTCAGTCAAACAATTTACATACGAGTGGGCTTCCAATTTGGCTAAAAAACTTAATTATCTCCATAAATTTGATTAAAAAATTAATAAAAAAATACTTTACATTCGGCCCATGGGCCGACCCGGCTCGGCCCAAACTTGGGCCGGGCTTGGGCCTTGAAGTATGGCCCATTGATCGGGCCGGGCCGGGCCTTGGACATGGGGTTTTAGAACCACGGCCCGTTCGGCTCGGCCCATGGGCCGGCCCGGCCCGCACTTTGGCCATGTCTAGTTCGGTCCATCCATCTTTACAATAGGCGCAGGATCTCTGAAGGCGCTTGTGGTGGGGATCTCTACCTTGCTTTCTGACATGATGACTGGAGACAACTAGGGTTATAGACGAGATAAACTTTGGTCTACACTGACATGACGAGGTTTGGTTGCATGTGTAGACTTACACAACCAAACCCATCAACATGGAGGTGCGAGAGGAAGGCCCCTTAGGAAGGGAACGGCAACCGGAGTGGCTCGAGGGGCGGAGGGGGCCGCAAGGTGGAGCGGTGCAGAGGGACCCTGGGCGGCGATGCCTTGGGCGGCAACGGTGGTGAAGCCTTGGGCGGCGGGAGGCTTGAAGGGTGGAGGAATTTGGGTTGGGGTTCGGTACAAGAACTCCGGTCTAGGACCGCCGCTCTGATACCATGTTGGGAAAAATAAGAGATCTGTTTATTCCTTGAGCCCAAGGCTCTCTTATGAGCAAATTACATACGGTAGACAAAGAGAAAAGAAAATAGATAAAAGATACAAAAACATGAAATAAACTTATATATATATATATATTTATTTATATGATTGCTTTCTTGATCAAATATCTTGTAATCCTGTGTAGAGGAACTTCCCTTGTCCACTCGTATATTAGAAAACACTTGGATTCTTAAATTTTTCATCAAATCTTGGTTTCGTTTTTTCTCTAGCAACCCTTTTGTCGAGTAACGTGGCATTGCGAAATGGAACCTTCTGGTGCATTATAAAGGATGATTTTGTGAAGCTTTCTGAATAGTATAGTGGATCTGTAACTAGAATGAGATTTAATTTGCAATCATTATATAGTATCGCTGTACCTCGTTAATAAACCTACTGTTGCCCTTGTATGCACAAGTTGTTTCTCTTGATTAAATTTATGTACAAATAATGGAAAATTTTCTTTATTTTGATAACAATCGACATCTAGTTCACGATTAGTTATCTTATATTGAACTTGGTGAACTTATAACTGTGATTTCTCCATAGATATGAAATCAACTTGATTTCATTGAGTATGTTTTTCCATTCTAATTTGGATTCTTTTGAAAATGCTTTTTTCCCGCAATTCAGTGTACATGAAAAGTGGTTTTTAAAAATCAGGATCATACTTTGGTGCTGTGGCTTATTTTATTGTTTCTTAACTTGTTTTATTACTTCATTAGAGAAAAATCTTATTAAAATCAGATTCATGAGAAATTATAGCATATTGAAATAGCTGACTACTTTCCAAAATGCATATTGAAATAGCTTCCTAGTTTCCAACATCTGGATATGTTATAACTTTGCATACCCTGAATGCCAGAGCTATTCGGGTGAAGAAGAGCTCCACTGTGTTTATGTTCCAACAAATCACCTCTACATCGGAGATCTCTTTTTGATCAATTCGAAGGATGTTATTCGTCCAAATCTCTCTGTTCGAGAAGGAATAGGTACAAAAGCGTTGTTCTTATCGATGATATACATGCTTCTCTCGCAATCTATTTCTCAACTCTTCCTACACTTTGGATGTACAGAAATCGTGGTATCTGGTGGAATGTCTATGCCTCAGATTCTATCAACCCTGGACACACATGGTTCAAGCGGATAAAACCCCCGTCCTGCAATGCTCCAATTCTCCATACGACCATGGAAACCGTCTCTTACGGTTGTGGTAGATACGACAGCGGCAACAGATAGTTTGTAATACGTTCTTTCCATCTCGGTCATGTCTTGATTCCTTGTAAATTATAGAGTTGAGTCAGGTTTGAACTTTCCATTAAACTGACAATTGTGTTCATGTCCAAATGTGATCCCTCCTTTGCGCGTAGATGCATGCACATATACACAGCTTGGGTTAATCTTTCCGGGTTTCAGCAACGGCAGATATAGGACTCCGATGGCTGAGACTTGTGAGATAGCTGGGACGGTTTCATCTGCTGTAGTTGGGTAGGACTTGTACGTTAACTGATATATGGCATCTTACTTAGCTTCCATGGTACACAGGATCTGTCTTTTGTCAAGGAAATAGTTATCTTTTTATGAACAGACTAGCATTTGGGACATGATATCAATTGCTGACCATAACCCTTATCAATATCCTGGTTTTGCTCTGAGCTCCTTTTATATAAACACCTCTTGTAGATATGTAATGAATATATTATGCGAATCGATTTGCTGTTTTGACAAATATATTTGATGGTCTTTTAATAGAAGGAAATGCAATTGTTCAGAATATGGAGCTGCCCGTAGCATCGTCTGTCTGCGCGATCGAGAAAGATTGAGATTTGCTGTCAGCCTGGTTGAATTTCTTACAGGTTAAATGGTAGTTTGATTATTGAATACAGGAACTCTGAGCATCGTTTGAGGTGGTTTACATAATGTTCTGGTTGCTTTTTTGGACACTGACTTGATGACACGCAGTACATTAAGGCCTTGTTTGGATGTGGAGTAAAGTCCTTGTTCTGGGAGGGAGGAACTCTATCTCAGTATAAGTTGTCGTAGGATAAGTGGCTGCATCATGATCATACCATATATTGCATTTGCAGTCTGCATAGGGATGCAAACGGATGGATACGGTTATAGGCATTATTGTATCTTTATCCATTTTTGAATACGAATGCGGATGTAGATATGGATATTGACGGGTATTAAAATTATCTTACCATATCCTTAAAAAATGGATACGTATGTAAAACGGATATTAATTGCATACGAGTGATATTAGAAATATTATATATAATCGACTTAAATATATACGAATGGAAAACACATGATATAAATTTATTAAATGTGTTTGTATCATAAAAATTATACAAATATGATAAAAGAAGGTATAGAATTTTGTTATATAAGGTTAAAAATAAATCTATGACTATATTTATATACGAAAATGAATGTATAGATACGGATGTTTGTGGATATCAAAATTATATCCTTATCCATTTTAAAATGGATACAAATACGGATGTCAAAATCTATATAAAATGGATACGGTGACGGATCTAATACGGATATACCTGTAGCTATTTGCATCTCGATACGTATTATTTATACTTCTTTATTCTCTGTCTCTCATGTGGAATTATCACTTAGTAGTGCCGAGAAAGTCTTGCTACAGTTCAATGTCTTCCAACATGAATGGAATAAGTACTGGTACGAGAGATGGCGTTACTTGTAACTATATTCTCATTTCAAGCACATAATGTCAGATTTTTTTAATATAATAATTCATTTAACTGTTTAAAATGATCATCAGGATATTGTATTTTAAGAGGGGATTTTTATGTTATGAACCCTGAAAATTTTGTATATTACCTTCTCAACCTTATATTCATCGTAATTATCACGTAAACCATGCAAACTTGCTAACTATTACATCACAACCCTTCTAGGAGTTAACTACATAGTTTGCTCAGGTCTGTAATGTAAGAGTTAGCAAATTTGCAGGGTTTAGGTGATAATTATAATGAATACTGGTCTAGAAGGTAATTTATAAAGTTTCTAGGATTCGTGATGTAAAAATTCCTTTCAAGAAATAGACTTCTTTCGACAACTTATATGTTCATATTTAGTCATGATTTTTTCGAAGCAAAATCTCAATTATCAAAATGGAACCCCTCCAGTATGATGAGTGAGAGTTTATGATTGACTATTATTAATCTCGTTGTAATTACTCGTTCACAACGATGTGTGTTAATTTCATTTGTCATTGTTGTGAAATTAATAACTATTTAATTTCTGCATTAGGACTACCAAAGTTAATACACCAAACAAACTGATGCCACATTCTCTTTGATATCGTAAATGAGAGGGTAATTTATAACAAAGACATCTTGAAGTAAGCACATATGCAACAACAAAATTACATGTCTGCCTTCTCCGGTTCCATGTGATACATGTTCCTCATATCCCGTTTGATTACATTGGCGTAACCCGATTTACCCCTTTTCATTTTTGGATTAGAATTCTATCAAAAATCAGTGTGACAACACATTTCTTATTCCAACTTTCTCCACCCTCATAACCATCCAAACAACTATTATCCACATAAGGATACCTCAACCCACTCCATCTCAGTAACTAAACAGACCTCCGGGCTCTGTTCACTCCATCTCAGTAACTAAACAGACCTCCGGGCTCTGTTTCTAGAAGAGTTGCAATCCATCACACCTGAAATGTAGTCAAGGAGACAAACACCAAGCAGATCAAACCAGGAAAATGATAATAAATTTGATGAGGCTATGAGGTAACTTAGTTAGAGAAAAAACCATAAGAAGTTATTAACTCCTTCAGCGTGACATTTGCGATTAGGAACCCTCGTGAGTCCTTCAGTAGTGCTCCTTCGAGGTAGGGCTGGCTATCGAGCCTAACGAGCCGAGTCAGGACTGGGCTAGGGCTCGGCTCGGGCTCAAGCTTGGTGGGCTCGAGCCCTTATCGAGCCAGCTCGGGCTCGATAAGTCTTGAGCCGAGCCCTTTATCGAGCCCGAGCCTCTTATCGAGCCTGGTCTGGGCTCGAGCCTATTCAAGCTCGTTAAAGAAATATGTGTTTTTTTGGTGAAAAAGTGTTTTGCCTGGGCTCGAACAGACCTCCTTTATAAAGATCGTCCACCTTACCAGTAGACCACCATCCGAGTTGTATATAAAAGTTAAATTATAATATATATTTGTAACATTCTGCTTGTTAATAAAAAAGAAAAAAATTAAATATCTAACTATAACCTAGATTAACATAGATAAAAGGTAGAAAATCCAAGTCTACAACATAGTCCATCCAACATTGTTGTTACATAAACACATAATCCACAATTAACAATGTTGCAAAACTAATACAAATAGAAAAATCATTGTAGTTTCACAAATTATATATATATATATATATATATATATTTCCTTATCAAACTCGTTATTGAGTTATCGGAGCTGAGCAGGGCTCGGCTCAGGCTCGACTCGATAAGCTATCGAGCCCAAAAATCTGGCTCGGGCTCGGCTCAATAGCTTAATGAGCCAAACTCACGAGCCCTTATCGAGCCAAGCCTGGCTCATCGAGCCGTGACTCAATAGCCAGTCCCTACTTCCAGGTAAAACACCAAGTTGATATCACCTTTGTGATTATCTGTCCATAGTTGTTTATCGGGATTTTTACCCCACGAACGTTATAGACTTTATAAATTACCTTTTCAACCTTTGAAACATCGATATTCTTCTCTCAACCTCGTAAATTTAATAACACTTACCCCAGAGACCCTGTAGTTAATAGACATCCATTTTTCTGTCAAATTAAAGCGGAATCCTAAAAAAAAAGGACTCTTTTACCCTTCATATTTAGATAATATACACACATATCCTTCTTCTCCTCCCCTGACTCCTTCCTACTCTTTTGCCAAAAAAGTGTACACATCGTATAAGTTTTTCTCTTTGTTTAGATCTAAGATCTACCACGCAAGTGTCTTTATTGATGTCCAAAAATATGATATTATTTTGCACCTTTGGGTCTCATTTCAATATATAATGCGCCAGTTTGGCCATTTCAATGACTATGTGACAAAATATGTATATTTTTTAAATATAAGAAAAGTTTGTTATTTTATGATTAAATTAATAATTATTTATAAAAAGTCTCATCATGTTCGTTTGGAGAATAAGCATTGGAATAAGGGGTTAACCCCCCCCCCCCCCCCCCCCTCCTCATGTGGTTCCCAACCGTATGACTATTTCCATCAACAACCTATTATTTCACCTATTATAAGCTTATTCCACCCTTATTCCTGTTTTTATCCAACTTTAATCTCCTTATTCCTATCTTTCTATCCGAATAGACCCTAAAGAAAGAATAGACCCTTATTCTCCTTATTTTCTGCCCTTATTCCTGTTTATTCTCTAATCGAATGCCCCTTAAGTATATTTCATCTCAATCTCGTTCGGACGAGTGTGCAAGTTTTTAATCCTTAGAGACTATGTGAACATGGAACCTGTCCTAAGCTTTAGTATGTAAATCTTACACTCATCTACTCATAAAATTCACTCTTGTAAGCACATGTATACTCTTATTCACAAGGTCGTGTTTTATTTGGAGAATAAGCACGGGAATAATAGATCAATTCCTCACTCAATGCAATTCCCAAGAATACCCATCCGCATCACACTATTTCACATTATTCCACACTTAATATTAATACTATCTTCATTTCATCTTACCTATCATTATTCCACATTATTCTCGTTATTCCTATCTTTCCACCGAACAAAAAAGACTCTTAATCTCCTTATTCACTATCCTTTATTCCCGAATCAAACGTCATTTTTATCTTTACACATTTGTATTTATATATTAATACGACAGATAACTTGTAGTTTTAGATTATTTTTATTACTAACTTTATTATATTGGTGATTCAATCCCTCGCACCTACGGATGCAACCAACGTATTAGTATATGCATAAAAGGTTGCTATGTAAGCGATAACTTGTGTGGATTTTGAATAATTTGATCTCTTGTGCTTCTTTCAAAAGTTAAATGATGTAGTGCCTCCGACGTAGTCGTTACATGCTCGTTGATGTTTACTTCTATTGTTGATCTTCAAGATGATTCTAAAAGTTACCAGTACTCTTGTCCGCTATATAACAAATACATCAAATCAAATGAAATAAATAATTTCTGAAAACGTACCAATCTCATTTTCAACCTCTTCTATCTTAAACCAAATAGAAGTTCCAAAATGAATGAATTTTCAAATAATACAATAAAACTGATCATAGTTTTCATAAAATATCCAATATATATCTCCTTTTATTCGAAGCTATCATATAACAAATCTCAAATTATAACTTATCTTTCACTTTATACATAATTGCACATACTCCAAGCTATCATAGTAACGTGCTCTCCATAATGATAATATATATTGTGCTATAAATACATATAATAAAGATGTTATAATAAGTAAATAAGATACCAACATGAGTGCCCACCACTATCTTGAAACATATCAATCTCCTTGATCAGATGAACGTAAACTTCATCCAAATCTCAATAAATACATACAACACTTGACTTTATAAGATTAATTTGTTAATTTAAAGTTTGTGGATTTGCATAAACATGTTTTTCCATATTATATTTTTGAAAATAATATTGCAAACTTTTCTTTATATTGTAACTCCTGCCCAATCAATAGTGTAGTGCGAAATCATCAAAAAGAGTCTTGGTACTTCAATAACGTCATCATGATTATCACAATACGAGAGCACCTTCATTAGCTAAAGCTAAATTTCAACTTCAAAACATTTGTATTAATAAATCATCATTATCATTTAATTGCAATTGACTATAAATATTCAAATCCAGTACATCTTTTTTTGTTTCTGACGAACATAATTATTTCTTAATTAAAATGGAATTATTTTGCCATAGACACACCTTGTTTTCATGGACAAGATGGACAACTTCTACAAAAAAAGAGAGAATCTCACTTTACAAATTAAATCCATCATTGATAAAGTGAATCCCTCACTAAGAATTAATATCGATAGAAAATTGATTATTCATTCAACTACTTACATGGCAATGTAAAGCTTGGATCGATCACGTGTAACATAAGCTTTAGAAACTCAACTAGCGTACAAAGAACCAACCTTCGAAATAGGTAGAAATTTTATAGGTATAAATTTCATACTAGACATGTCTACTAAGATCATACACAAAAACAATATCTTACTATTCAAAAAGTTAATAATATTTAAATTAAGAGATTCATTCTACTTTAAGTCAACTAAACATTAAGGGCTCATTCAGTTTGGGAAGTAAGAATAAAAATGAGGAATAAAGAGAATAAAGGTCTGTTTTTTGTTCAGTTGGAAGATGAAAATAAGAAGAATAAGGTGAATTAAAGGTAAGTACGGTAGAATAAAGATATGAATAAGAATGAAATAAAATAAAATAATAAGAAATAATTATACCAATAGAAACCATTTCGGAAAGAGAATTGACCCCTCCATAAAACAGGGTCTAACGGTAAGTTTCGATTCAGATATAAACAAAAATAATGATAAGGAATAAGAAGAATAAAAGCTTATTCCTTTGTTCAGCTAGAAGATAGGAATAAAGACAATAAAGTAAAACAAAAGTAAGTAAGTTAGATAAATATAAAAATAAAAGTGAAATAAGATAAAATAATAAAAAAATAATCATACCACTAAAAACCATGTCAGTAAGAAAATTAACCCCTTAAAACAAGCATGACGTGGTGTGAAAATATAACGCAAAGGAGAGCAGTGAAGATACAAGACATGGTATTGTCGGGACACAATGCTTGCAAATCAATTATAGTTAGCTATAATGTGCACACGGATATAATAAAACATAAATCATGAAAAATGATAAACTGCTAAAGGAATCAGACTTGCATAACAGGAATTAAAAATATAGGTCACTTTCATAATTTTTACCAACATTCTTTGAAAAACCGAACCGGAATAGCAAAGAAAAAAACAAAGAACTGCATGTTTTTACAAGTTGCCATTACGACCAATGTCTTCATTGCCAAAATTTCTTCATTTTTTAAAAAAAGGACAAACATTTACAAACATTAACAAGGATTTGTCAACACATTTTTCTGTTGATGAGAGCAACGCAGAAACATAAACGAACAGGCACTCAGATTTTGCATCTTGAATGGATATTTCGTGTGTCCTCATAATCTAACGAGTCAGATTAACGAGATGAAGAGATAATCATCACCGCAACTCGGAAGATAGTATGCTCCATCGCACCTTTCCGATAATATTGCATAATATTGTTTCAAACCAGTTCAAAATATTCTCCATTTGATAGTAAATGGTCGATAAACAAATTTACAAAAGAAAAAATTGATTCAGACCCGACCGTTAAAAAAACAATATCGTAAGTAAGATTATATATTTTGGTCATCAGATAGGAGCGAAAGACTATAAAATGACAATAATCAGGACCTCATGAAGTGGTCGGTCATTTGAACTATGCAAAGCATCACTTGACCAAACTAATCGAATCAAATCAAATTACACGTAGAACCGGCAATCAAAATAATAAAACCACACAAAGAGAAATTCAAAAGAAACGTTGAAATCAGGTACCATCGAATAGTCTCAGAAGGAAGGCAGTAGTGTGGATATAATCAGAAAGATCATATAATTGAAACATCACTGATTCCATTACAGACCTAATAAATCAACGTAAAAAAAGAAAAAAAAGTGAATATTTCGAGTAAGAAGGGACCTCAGAGAGAAGATTAGAACTTTTCCGCACGAGTAATCTCAGACATATGCTTGTCATCGAAAATTATAATCATTGGCCCGGAACCGAAAAGAAAAGAGTAAAAACAACAGAAAATCCAAAAAAAACTAACCCTAAATTGAGATTCAAGGGTGATTGGGCTCGGAATATGGGTGGTGATATAGCAGAGTGGTCGTCAAGGCGAGATGCCGTTACGACGAACGAGACCTTATCAACCAGTGATCGTCATGGCCCGAAGAACAATTCGAGGATTGCAATCGACGTACCTACAGGCAAGCGCGATCTTGGTCGCCCCGAGAGGAAGAAGGAGAGACGGGAAGCTTTTGATAACTAGGGCCGGCGTTGGCGGGTATAAATAGGGGATAGTTAGGGTTTTGAATTGGCGCCTCGCCTTTGCCTCGCGTTGTGTCCACCGTCCATTTCCTCTTCATCCGCCGTCCATTTCTCGGATTTGAGGACCGTGTGTGTATGAGCTTTTAAAAATAGGACTGGTCTAGGCCGGATTGGTTGGATCGGGAACCGGTCTCGATCCGATCAGTTCGGCTGATTTTATTTAATTGATTTCAGAAAAAGAAAATAAAAATTCGGTTGATTTGGCCGATTGATCTGGGTGGTCAGATCGAGTTGACCTGAAATGATCCTGTTTTGATGATTTGTTAAATTTTCAAGAAAATATAGATTTAAATAATGAAATAATAGGATTTTTATCACTTGTGCCTTTCTTAACTTTTGCAATATTAGTAAATATTAGTAATGTCCCTCTTTTTTTTGAATATAAATTGTGACACTACTTTCTTAGAATAATTTTATAGAATCAACTATAAATAATGATTCTAATAGTATATTCATATATAATGCTGGAAAATGTGGCTAACATTTGTAGAGTTTTAGTCGAAATAGACAGTCATGTTATTCTATTAAAATATTTGACATTTTAAACGATTATTTCGTTGATATATAAATACGTACTTACATATATGTATCCGATTTTATCGGTTCAAAAAACCGGTTCGACCGGTCAGATCAGTAAATTATGCCCGGCCCGATTTTTTCTGATTCGATAAGAATGATGACATCATGCTGACATCATCACTGATCCGATCGGTTTGGACCGACGGTCCGACCCGATAGAACCAAACTGAAGATTAACCGGTTCGATGTCTGATCCGATTTTTAAAACCTTGGTATGGCAATGCTTGGGTTTATCGTTTCTTTTCCTGACAGTTTTTTCATCTCTCTCTCTAGTTTTAAGAAGTTTGTTATTGTCAAAGCGTGGTGGGTTTTAAAAGGCAGAAATTTGGGAATGCAAATATTCGTGCATATATGTTGACTAGCGGATGTTGGATAATGATGTTTTAGTATCTATATTTGCTCATTAGGAATTCAGATCGAGCATAAATATTATTGAAATATGAATATTATTATCAATAATTAGAGTGACTTTTTGACCGGTAATTTGTGCGTCACAATCCAAATGTCGTTCACCTCCTGAATGTGGGACAGAGGTGGGAAGAACGACTCAACATATGCTGGCTAGGACTTGGGGTGATAGACGACCATATGCGCATGTTGTCGTTGTTGTTGTTGTTGTTGCGAAGGTGCCTGGCGGAAGCTTGCACGTAGTACACATGTTGAACTGGCGACTGCTGCCCTGGGCTCTGCTGCGGTCGTTGCTCAGCGGTAGCTGCCCCGGCTGATGAGATGACAGATTGACGGGAATTGATCGTATTGACCAAAAGCTCAAGCTGCTTGGCAATGTGGTCGAGCTTGTCTAGCTCCTTTATTCTCTGTTCGATCACAGATACTTTTTTCAAGTCATGTGATCGCTTTTCAATCATATCAACTTTGGATAGATGGTTGCCGATGATGATGAGATTCGAGCTCTCGCACATGTCCTCTTCTTGTGAAGCCACCATATTGTCATTTTGTGGAGGATCTGCGGATGTTTCTAATACATTCAGGATGAAAAGAGTGTGGCCTCGCCTTCGGCTATTTCCTCAAGAAATTTCACCACATTACGTCCTCATCTTTGTTAAAATGTGATCCACCACATGCGGCGTCCACCAGCCTTTGACTGTTATTAGTCAAGCCCCCAGAGAAATGCTGGACTAAACTGGTCTCGGGAATGTCATGAGCAAATAAATCTTTAAACTTCTCCCATGCTTCGTGGATGGATTCGCGGGGTCCTTGGGAGAAGCTAACAATCTTGGTCTGCATCTGATTCAGATGATCTAGGGAATAATACTTGTGTAGGAATGTTGATTTGAGTTCCTCCCAGGTCGCCACCATCTCCCCCCAAGTGATTGATCCAGTAGAGTGCCTTATCTTGAGTTGTTCCGCAGATGCGGACAAATTGCTATAGATGGAATGTCGAGAGAAAAGATAGGAGTTGCAGCTTCAACTCAAAATATATGTGGACTGAGGGAATCTGAATCCACTCAGTCATCTAGCCAGCACCATGACTGTATGTTATTTAACGTGGTCTCGGATGCCTCTCTTCTTCTTCTCATCCTCCTCGGGTTCCATCTGCACGGTGTTCTTCCCCTCCTCCTCCTTTCTGTTCACTGTCTCTTCTCAGTTCCATGAGCATTTCTTGGAAGGTGGCTTGTGCTTTAGCCTGTGCAGTCAGTTGTTGTATCGCATGTATAGAGGCGAGCATATGTGCATTAACTTCATTCTGCTCTACTTGTTGTGCCTTGCCTATCTGAGGAGCCATTTCAAAATCCAAATCTGACGATGACAACTCCACATCGGGTTCTTGGTCTACAATAGGAAATGCGTCCCGATCAGTTTGAAAACAAGTAACATATGTATAGAATGGTTCGGAATTAGTGTCAATTCTAAACTTTGTTAAAGTGGGTGATGTGTATTGAGATAGCTCGTTCTCCATCCAAAATGGAGAGAACTCGGGAAGAGAGTCATTCGAGCTCTTGGTTGAGAAGAAAGAAGTGGGGAGTCCTGAGAGTAGGGATGGGCCATGGGCCAGGCTGGGTCGGGCCTTGGCCCAGGCCCAAGCCCATCTAATTACTTCGGGCCTTAGGCCGGGCCTAGGCCCGCAAATCTTCTAGTTGTTCGGCCCAGGCCCAAGATTAGACATGTTATGCGAACCTATACAAACATACCTTGAGCTCCTCATGATTAATTGCCACGAATTCCTCCTGACAAAACTCAATCCTTTCCTACTTCAAGAAATGTGACTGCATGGATGGTTTCTAGCCTGAAAAACCCTCTAGATTGAGCATACCATCCTCCTCACATGTAATATAAGACACAAAACATTAACCAATAAAAATGAGGAATAATATTATATTACTTATGAAAAAACATTTTAAAATTGTAAATCAATCTCTTCAATTGTAAAACATTGACGTTCTAGTGACAATACGATGTCAAAATTTCTAAAACCACCACATAATTAAATTTCAGTTGCTATCGAAAAATAAAAAAAAAGATTCTTCAACAATGATATACCTTAGCAACTAAGCTTGGAGCCTTGGAGGACAATACAACTTGGGGTTTTGGGAGTGGGATTTGGATTTCTCGTGCATGAGGGGTTAGGAGCCTATGGCATCAACCGTGTTTGGCGTGAGGGGAGGGAGCTGGGAGGGGACATATGTCCTTGACTAAGGTCCGCATGCCACATTTGGGCTGGGTCGTGGGCTCAATCTCGGGCCATACTACGGGCCACCACTCGGGCCTATGTCGGGTCGGGCCTCGGGCCGGGTCGGGTTGGGCCATGTCAAGCCCGAGCCCGGACCAAAAAAAATTGGGCCGATTTTTTAGGCTCAGGCCCGGCCCAATGTCCTCTTGGGCTTGGGCTGGGCCGGGCTTTTTGGGTCGGGCTTCGGGCTGGGTCGGGCCGGCGCAGCCCAATGCCCATACCTACATGAGAGTGATTCGCAAAGTCTATATTAATCTTACAAAAATTGCCTCAAATTACTGGAAATGTCGGCATCTAAGAATCGATGTTGGTGTCCGCATAGTCCGTACTAAGCCATCCTTAAGTCGGCATCTTGAGAGACAAAATGGAGTGAGATGATGGAGAATAAGAGTACGGAATGAAATAGGAAATAAAAAGATGAAAGAGAAGAAAGGCTCAAAGTGAGCAAAATGTGAGACGAAATGAAAAGAGGTGTAGACAAAAATACACAAGTGCACGATATTTTTGATCTTGTCCAAACAGACTAATCAATCAAACCTCAATACAAGGGTGGATTCACCAACTCTACACAATGTGTCGTAAGAGTTCTGTGATTATCTTGGAAATTTTATTAGTTGTTCTCAAGCAATCTTTTCAAGCTTAGTCCTTAGGGCTATCCCTTTAGGAGAGTGAGTATTCACCCGACAAGTGTCGTGTACTTTCCACTTCTTTTGTAACTTGTAGCATGTACTTTTTGAAGGTTCCTTGTTACCGTATGTGAACCCGCTACTCAGCCAAAGAAATGGGGGAAAAGGAAGTCGATATGACGAATCAAATACTTCCCCTAAAGGATACTCAGACATGACACCATGGGACAGGGACAGATCGTCGTAGTTCTCCTAAGCGCGGATACTTCAGACCAAGTCCACAAGCAGAGTCGGTCCTACTCGCCCAAGCATCAATAGAAGCGTCAATACTTCGCAGACCCAGACGACAAATAAGGCAATATCCAAGCTAGATTTTTGCCTATAATCCTTAGGGGGTGTGCCTCACTCTGTCTGGAATGTACTTGAGAACAGTGAGGGTTTTAAGCACCCAAGACAATGAAATCTAATTAATCAATTTTATTCGATTAAGTTTTCTTAGCATGTGTTTTTTTAGATTTTTGGATTTTCACTTTTTTGGATAATTTTCAGATAATTGTCTAGTGATTTTTTTATTTTATTTTTATCTTAACTGATCAAAAATAGAGGGAGAGGTCAAAAATGAAATACAAGTCAGAAATCAATGATGAATATTAAGTCAGAAAAGCCCACCTAGTTCTCAGCGCTCTATGCGGAATGCTAAACAAGAATTGAAATTACAATACGTGCAAGCAATGATGAAATCACCCTAAGATAGGAATTGCTATTACATGAAGGATCGATTAATTTGATCTAAGTTCAAGCACAGAGACAATAGGAGCATGAGATATAATTAGGCTGGGGACCTAACTTACTTGATTAAGCAAATCCTATAAATAAGGGCTCAATCAGCTAAGACGTAAAATGGGAAATAAAGCGAAATATACAAATTACAGAAAACAACAGAAAATAAAGGGTAAAATAGGGAGAAAGAAAGATAAAATGCAAGAAAACTCGAAAAACTGATGAAGTCGCCCAGGTGAACAATCGCCTGATGAGATAAACTTGTGAAGAGTCTAAGTCTGAGTGTCTAATTATTATTTCAAATTTATGAGTAAGTCTCTCTTTCATTGAATAAAATAAAAACTAAGCTGCATCTAAACTACTCTACTACACGACTCTTGGTCGTCTATGCTACTCTCTCATGCCGATGAGTCAAGAATCACCAACCTCCGCGTAACTGAGATGCCTCAAACCTCCTAAGAAGTTCTTCTTCGGTTGGCGGATCCTCGCAACAAAGTCAAACAAGAGATATGTTAGAACAGTTTATACAAAATTAGATAAGAGGGATAAAGACAGATAAAACAAACAAGCGATGTATAAAATGTCTATCCTAACCGTTGCTTCCCCAGCAACGGTGCCATTTATTTAATCGATAGACCGGTCTAGTGTCTAACAATATAGAGCATTAATCGCTATAGTGCCCAATCATCAGATAAACAACAGTTAACCCACAATAATGAATAACAATCAAGATGTGAATGTGAGTTAAATTTTATTATAACTGTGATAAATGTGTGTATGGTGCAAATAATTAGAGTATCGAACTCATGGAAGCGAAACGAGGATAGATGAAACAATTATTAACTATGGCTAATTAATATGTGTTTCTGGACTTTTTATTTTGCTTGTTTTTATTTCTTTTTGCTTTTTATTTTTTTATGTTTTTAATAATATTTGAATTTTTATGATTTTTTAATGTTTTATATATTTTATGTTTTTAATTTTGTACATTTTTAAATCTTTTTAATTTTGAAAATAAAATATTGGATAATATAAATATAGTTAATATGTAGACTATATAGATAAAAGAAAGGATAATATATTTTTTGTTTTTAAATAAGATAAATAATGTTAAAATAAAAGAAATAAAATGTTTTTCAATTTTAGATATTTTTCTTTATTTTTTGTGATTTTTGGCAGATATTTCTAATTTGTTATGGATTTTTAAAGTTTAGAATACACGAAATAGTGAATAAAATAAATACAAAAACTTGTTTAAGATTTTACTAATAGATATTAGAGCAAAATAATCCTGAAATAATTTTAATATATACATATATCACAAAGAAAATTCAGAGACAAAAAATATAATTTTCTAGATTTTTCTAGAAATTTTGTAAAATTTTATAAGTTTTTACATGTTTTTATGATTTTTAAATTTTTTAGACACATATTTAAATTTTTATAGATTTTAAATGGCTAAAAATGAGAAAATGGTATGTTTTTATTTTTAAGAAATAAAAAATAATTTTAAATATCTTGCAAAAAATATATGTGATACATATGGATTCCATGCACTTAAGTTAACGTTCTTATATTTTTGACACGATGTACCATTTAAAATAATTGAAATACAAGTAAGAAAATAAATCAGCAATACATGGACCAAAATGTAATTTCTAAGAGCATATCATGCATTTGATAACATAAATACAAAATCCAGGGGTCAAACACGCAATTTACTCAATTAAATATTAAATTTATACTTTAATATGCCCGACAAGGGTATAAATGCAAATAGAAAAAGTTCCACGGGTAAACATGTAATTTAGCCTAAAATATTACACTAATTTCACAAAATACGAGATCAAAATGAAATAAATAAACCCGGAGGGGGTCCCTTACAAAATACCATGCGCCTCACGTGGAGAGCCATGTGAGGTGACTTGAGACTGGACTAAAGTGCAAATAAAATAAGTACATGGGTTCAAGTGCAAATATTACACAAATAGTATAACTACGAATGAAGTTTTGAATATTAAAAATAAATAACAAAATGCAAGAGGGTTAAGATGCAAAATACCCTCCACGTGCGCTATCGAACGACCGATATGATTCCACTTGACGCTCTACGATGGATTAGAAGTACTGCTTCGCAGATGAGTAGCTGAGGCATGATCTTGGCTATATCTGATGGCTGAGGCAGTCCAAGATCTGACGGTAATTGTTGCACCTGGAAGAGAGGCTCCAGATCGGACGACTGAGAACACCTCAGAAAGAACATGGATGAATGTCATACTGGCGCTCCTTCCTCTGACGATGGTTCTCTGCTCTGGCCACCCCAAGAGCTGTTGAAGGTCTTAAAATGCTCATGGGGACTTCCCGTGTCAAATGGAGGTGCTAAAGTGGTCCAGACCTCATCGATGGAGACATGGAGCTTCGATGAAAGTCAAGAACCTGGAGTTGGGTTCCTAGAACTCGAACATCCTTCATATGGGGTTTTTTTCCCACAGCAACATGCACAGGACCACTTGTGCTCGAGGATGAATCCTCCCGAACAGGTTCTTAGTGGAATAGGGCAGTGGATGATGGAATGGATGGATCTCTGACAACGCAACGAAGGGAGATCGATGGACCTCGATCTGTGCAAGATCAAGAGGACAGGGGGATTTAAAGTGAGGAGAAGCTTAAGGGGAAAGAGATGAATGTGTTGGATGGTCGGAACATGGGTTCAAACGCAAGGAACAAAGGCTAGAGCTCTAAGCTACGATGTACTTCAATTTTTGGTTAAGGCTATTTAAGATGAAATCAAACAAAATAAAAGGCCAATCTATGTTACTGAACTAAATACGAAACTAAAGCAGTAAAGATAAGTGCCTCACTTGGTCTGGGGGACCCGGGAAGCAAGAACCACCAGAGCTTCTCTGGTGATGGGTGAATCAACTCTAAACCACCTTCTCCTCGCCTCAAATCACAAGGAGAGCACCTCCTGTCACAAAGGATCGACTCTAAATATGGATTCAATGGGTTAGGGGGGGCAAAAAAAGGATTGAATTTGACTAGAGGAGGAGATACTATATAGTGATTTGACTGGAGGGTCTTCTTCGCTTAGGGTTTTCACGCAAGTCATAATCGTCTAAACAAACAAATATATTTAACTTGAATGCTTGAATAATGTCACAAAGCTCTCCTAAGCCACCACATGTAATTTCTCTACTAACAAAAAATACAACCACCCCCAGATAATTTCGATGGGGAAGTTGAACTGTAGAAACCCCCTCGAAACAAACTTTCCCTTGATACTAGGATGATACTACTGTTGTCACCGTTGGTTGGGGATCAGGAGTTGGAGATTTAACATCTGGGGCCACAGGGCAGCCATCACCAAGGACCGTGCTGCCAAGCCTTGTTAATGGCCAGTACCTGAACACGGACCTTCCCAGTATATTCTTCAAAGGAAGAGGTCCCCTGAAAGAAAATGACAACATCTTATAATCGAACTTCTGAGTATTTGGTAATAGTGTCGTCTTATGGAAGGAAGTAATGACGGGAAACATACCAGACATGAGAATCATAGCTATTGTTGCGGTTGTCACCCATGACAAAAACCGAATCCTTGGGGACTTCCTGGTTGAGAATCATCATTGTCGATTAAACAAAAAACAGCAGTTTAGATGAAAAGAATAGAAGTCACTTGAAAAGCAATACCCCATCAATTTTGTATTAAGAACCACACGAGTACTCAACTCTGAACGAACTGCCTTATGGCGAAGTCCAACTATCCTATTAACTATTAACTAGTTGCATCTTTAAATGTTGCCAAAACCTTACCCAGACAACCCAGATAAAAAAGATCTCTATACCGAGCTGCGCTTTTTAGTGTGGGACCATTTTTTCAAATTTGTCAATATGTCTGAGACTGCAAAGGGGGCGTATATTTTTTAAAAAGAAAAAAGGGCGTACACCGTATAGGTGTAAGGCCAAAAAAGGGGCGTAATTTAAAAGGCTTCATGTCCATTCTCTATAACAAAAGCAGCATATAGAATCCCTGGGCCTCGAAATCGCAAGCAATATTACAGTACCTAGTTATAGCAGAGATCAGGCCAGCAACTGAATACTTGGAAACAAGTGAACCTACAAGATATTGCAATCTCCAACTTGAAACCAATTTGCATTGCATAGAGAAACCTAGTAAGAACTTAGCATATCAAAACCAATATCCACTGATTTTAATGGTGTGTTTGGATAGCGGGTTAAGGCGGGTTAAACGGGTAGAGGGTAACCCGTTTTTGTGTTTTGGTGTTTGGATAGAGGGTTAAACTGAGGGGTGGTGGGTTAGAAGTGATTTGGGGTGATATGATTGTATTGAAGTTTGAAAAAGTGAGTAGTTATTGTGATGTGATTGTATTGAAGTTTGGAAAGTGAGTAGAAGTGGAGTAGTTTATAATTTTTATATGATATGATGGTATAATATATTATTCTTTGATGGAATTGATGATGGAGAATTGATTTATTTAATTTTTAAAAAAGAAATAAAGTGGGGCCCGCGTAGGAGAGAGGGGGAGTGGGTTAAGGTTTACCCCGTGACCCGAACGGGGCCTAAGAGTTCACACAATGTCCAATCTCTTTATTAAGAGTTTACTATAACATCTTCCAACATTTAGGAAAAGCTCCTTTAAAAAATAACATGGAACAGATCCAAAAAAATATAACCTTTTGGGATTTTTACCCGGCAGACCCTATAAACATTGCCAATTACCTCCACGACCTTTGAAACAGCCTAATTCCTCCCTCGACCTTGTAAACTTGCCAACTCTTACCCCATGAACCCTCCGGGTAATCTGTTTGAAGCCCGTGGGGGTTCTTGGAGTAATTTACAAGGTCGATAGGGTAATTACGTTGTGCAAAAGGTCGTAGAGGTAATTTAAAAAGTTTATAGGGTCTGCCGGGTAAAAATCCCTAACCTTTTTTATCTATGTTTGGGTTATGACCCAAATTACATCTGTTCAGAAGCATAAATTCCATGTAGACAGACCATATAGAAGAATCATGGTACAAAATAACTGAAATTTGAGTTATGCTGTACACAGAATAATATATGGACATTTCTTCATTGCCTAAGGAGTATTATAACTGCGAATAACAGTTGATTACAAAGCAGACGAAGAGGAATCTTACAATTTTGCTCATGTTATAAGCTGGAGACTCAAGAATAAAATCCTCGCTCCTGATAACACCATTGACTATGAGCTTTCCACCATTTACCTAGAAATAAATATACATTATCAAAAATTAATAAGAAAAATACAACTATGTTACACAGGCATCGCAATGAAATAACTAGGGTAAGCAATTGTTGGCGAACAGCTAAATACTGAAAACCCCACTACATCCATGAGAAGAAAACCAAAATCGCAATCGATGTATAGTTGCTTCCCGATTGTTGTCACATGCATCTTTAACTAAATCCATGATCAAGTATGTCAAAAGTGTTCTCTATGTGTTCAGGAAGAATAAGTTTCATTTGGCTGGTTATGATATCAAGGACCCAATGCTGTTACTAAACCACTATATAGGAGCGGATAAAATATTGAAAAATACAGGAATTTGGATTTGGAATCCACATCCTCCTATTTCGTTGAGAACTTCAAGTTGAATGCCCAAGCATGATTGTCCAGCTCCGGACCTCATCCAGATTTATCAATAAAAGGAAGACACACTTACGACTCTCATCGATGTGAAGTCATCCGTATGCATACAACACTCATATTATGCACACTCTCGTATTATGCGCTATGTGAGAAAGAAATTATTTATTTGAATTATCTACTCTTTTTGAACTAGTTTAATAATATTCCATAAACCATGGACTCCCTTTCTTCTATACAATAGAAGCCTGGAATATTATAATATTTTTTTAGGCAAAGAAGGGGGGAACATGCTATGGTAAAAAATGAAGAAATATTACAGGAAGATTCAAAGTAGCCAAGACTCGAGAAGAGTCCTACAATGGATAATTACATTTTCGCAATAGAAATGTTGTAAAGAAAAGTGTACCATTTCTAGCCAACCAAATAGCCTAGATCATTGCTACATGTCGAAGATCTTCTCTAGGGCGATGCTTTACCTCAATCAAAGAGTTCCAAAGCATATCCAGGTTCTGAAGATTCAGCCAGCCTGTACCAATTTCCACCCAGATTGGTGAAGTTTTCGCACAATGTAAGAAGAGATGCTCCACCGTCTCAATCTATATCTCACAAAAGGGCACCTATTGGAGACATCTGTGAAGAATCTTGCACAACGATCAATATTCATAATATGCTTTATTCGCAGCAGCCACATGAAAAAACCAATTTTACTTGGCAGTTTAAGCTTTGCAGACTCTTTTTACTGAGAAAGAGTTATCCTTCCACACGAAGTGATCCCACCCATCAGCCGGTCTATCTATCTGTCTTAGGGATTCCAAGAAAAGAAGGAAATCCTCTAAGCGTTGATCAGAAAAATTCGTCAAGAACGAATGCATCCGGTTATCGTCAATCCAATAATCTGACACTTGTGCATCACAGTTAGCAGCCAAAGCAAAAAGACGTGAGAACCTCGAGGAAAAAGGTCCCTCACATGTCCAGTTATTTGTCCAAAAAGCAAAAGAATTACCATCACCGGTCTTCTCGAAAAATCATGGAAATGATCAACAATTGCTCGTCCCATCTCATGATCACCAACCACACTGCTTCCATTCACCACCACAGAATGGATTAAGTTATGACGATGCCTCCAGCTGGCAACTCTACAGAAGTATGTGGTGTTAGCATCGACTGCTTTGAGCCAAGAGTGTCTCAATCTTTACTTCCATTCCAGTACACGTTTCTTATCTTCAATCAGAACTATTTTTTGTGATGTCACTCTTTCTATGAGCTCTTCTGCTACAAGTTCTCTAGTATCTTCCAATCCATCAATTATGCACACCTCACCTTCTGCATCCACCGCTCAACGGGCTCTTCTAGCCTCTCTAATCTCCTTCTTAAAAGAGTAGAGCCACTTGCATAATGAAGATAACTTCTGAGCCATACGAGAGGTAGCGGATCCCGAGACCTCTATGGAGGGCTGGTGGCAAGAGACCAACTATATGAAATTATCTTCTTGGAGCCAAGCATGCTTAAACCCGAAGAAAACCCACGGTGGCGAATCAACACCAAAGTCCCAAACCATAGGGGAATGGTTAGACCTGGTACGAGGTATGGAGCTTAACGCCGAGAGAGGAAAAGCATCAAGAAGCTCAGCAGAAGCCAAAAACGATCAATATGGGAGCAGGAGCCAGAGTTCCTCCATGTAAATCTCGTGTCAAAAGAAGCTCCAGGTCATTTATCAGCTCTGCTCTGTAGAACCAGATACTTGACCCCCTCTCAACCTCAGATGATCATAAAAGAGCAGAAAGACATTGAAATCTCCCCCAACTAGCAAAGACACCCTCGGGTACACACCTCTAGCATTGCAGAGATCCGCCCGTAACTCGGGCCTATGAGTTGCACACAAGGGCAATAAACACATGAGACGACAAACTGAGAGCATGAAGAGATGTATTCCAAAAGAATCGTAAGAACATGTCCGCCCTTCATCTCCGAAAGAAAAGTAAAGAGGGAGTCTTTTCAAGCAATGATCAATCCCCCACCATTGCAAGTAGCATGAATAGTCATGTAGCTTGAAAGAATACCAATTCCTATAAACCTCCACTCAAAGTTGGAACAAGAGGAGAGTTTGGTTTCTTGCAAAAGAATAATATCATAGCACCATTCTGTAAAACGAGCTCCAATCGAACTCCGCTTCTCTGGGTCATCTAGACCCCTCACACTCCAAGTTAAAACCTTCACTGAGGAAACTGAGTAGTTCAAGATTTCCGAGCCACGAATATCATCATAAATGTCTTGTTTGTTTCTCATAACATGGTATTTGAGCAATGGTTCTAAACATGCGTCCTTATATACCTCACCAAAATAAGCAACAATTCACTCCACCAAAATTCTAACTTTATCACTGTCAGTCCCTCCCTCAAGACAAATCTCGACTAACACCACGACCTCATATTACCCAGGTCCATGCCACTTGAGCACTCATATATGCCTTCCTAAGTCCCCACGTGCACCCTCATGCATCACCATGTAACCCACACACATACACAAACCATGTGCAACTTCTCATGCACACTGCACAAGCACCTTGCATCCTCCCAATCACCATGCTTAGCATCGTGTGCATCTCTAGATGCATTATTCCTTTAAGATCAGTATTCTCTTTGATATACAACATATTATGGATGAATTGACCCCTTCAAAGATGAACGCTTATATCATAGTTGTCACTGATGTGTCAGTTTAGCTAAGTCATTGATATGTTGGTAAAATCGATATTGAAGGCCTTGCTCCTGACCAAACACCAAATCACATCTTGATGAGATCTGTATAAGGATGTACTCGACATCCTAAAGGGACTTCACTCTTAAGTAGTACACATAGACAAGGCTCTTCGAAGAATTGACTATTTTTCAACCCGCATGTTGTTTGAAAAAGGCAACGGAGCGTGTTGAGTGACAAATTTAGCCCCTTTTCCCACCAAGTCTGTCCCGAGAGTACCCTCGAAATAAAGGGAACATCTCCACTCCATCCATTTTTGGGATACGACGTGAAAGCATGTTTCTTACTAGACAATTCTGAGTAAACGCCGTTCTATTTCCAAAAAAAGCCTATTCTCAGACCACAAAAGACCGATTTCTATCTATTGATAATAATACTTCTATGCGTGTTATCTTCTCTGATTTCAACAGCTTGATGCTACTCTACTTGCTCTATTACCGTTGACAAAGAGTTCTGCACTAGCTTCCAATAGTTGCCACATGAAGGCAAAGGTCGCTTTGATACTCGAGAGAGAAGCAAAAGTTGTGATTTAAGTGGTAGATGTAGACGTATTTCTCTGTTTGTGTACATAACCATCAATGTGATAGTTGTTTGGCAAAGTTTGGTTAACCCCATACTATCAATCAAGGCTCGATTAATGTTAATAACTACTATACTACTGACATGGCCTATGAGTTCACCACTGAGCCCAGCAAGTCTCCTTGAACTATCCAACTCTCAGTTGACTATGGACGATGATATAACTTCTAAATACCAACTCCTCCACTACTGAAGATGTTAGGGCTAGTGTTGCCATTATCTCCGGATATGACCTCCCCTATTCATTCTTTGACAAATGAGTTTCCTCATCAATAACGTATGTGACGGAATCGTCATGGAAAAATCAAATTCCCTCTCTCAAAGTCGCAAGGAAGTCTGACAATCGCTGCTGGATTTCCGACGAAAACAATGATGATGACACTTCCACTGCCTCCCACACCATGCCCTTCTAGCCCAAGCAACCTCCAAGGCTCCTATATGAGCACCCTTCTGATTTTCGACCAATTTGAGCATTCGTGACCACCACTCTCGCACACATCTCACAGAAGATCCAGCAATGACCAACCCCACAACTTAATAGATATCAGATTGAGACCTTGCACTCTCTTGCCTAGACATAGAAAGCACACTCTTCCACACAGGATCACAACCTCCTTTGCTTTCCCCCCTCTACCCACTCTGGAACTCCCACTCATCCATTTCCCCTTTGGAGAGTATGTATGCCAGCCAAGTTCAATTGTATTTAAGCATACTAGAAAATGAATCTCGATATGTCTCGTGAGATATCCCATAGACGCAATCAAAAACAAGCAAAGTAAGATTATTCTAGTTGTTAGATTTCAACTCCAAAAGAACTATGAACAATTGGTACAATTTTCAAACTAAGCTGTTTCAACTTGCAAAGAGAAAAAAATAAAAGAGAAAAAAATATATAAGAGAAAAAGCTAATAACTTATTCCCACCTCCACGAGATCACCCTCAGTGGCAATAATCCGTTTGATGAAAACATCAGCATCTGTATACCCAGACTCCTGCATGTTCACACCTGATTATAAGTACAAACCAAGTTAGGAAAACTGAAAAAGCAGTAGGCGATGTACCTGCAAAATAGGCGGACTCTTGAAGATGACAATGTCATTTACGCATGGTTTTCTAAAGTAGTAAGAGACCTATACAATAGGATCAATTCCATGTTATTAAGAAGTTTAAGGTTCTCATTGACAATGTAAGTACATACAAAAACTTTGGAAAACAGTAAAAAGAGAATAACAATAACTATTTCAATGTATTATCTAGGTGCGCCTTAAAAATATTTCCATCTATTTTTCATCCTTTACATAGAACTGAAGTATATTAACATGACAAAATTGGAATTCCAGTTTAGGACATTAACATAATTTTAACCATGATTATAATTTCATAGATGAAGCAACTGCTTAAGGATAAAAATTTAACACCAACAAAGGTTAATGTAAACAGCAGAAAGCCTAGCAGAATATTGAAGCAGTGTATCCCGAATCACGCTTATCACGCTTTACAAAAAAAACTAAATCGTGTATACACAGAAAAGACAGAAGAATGTAGAGGTCGAGGAAGAACATTCAAGGGGATAGTCTAATTCTACATTCTTAGGCGTGCAAACTAACAACCATACGTCCATAGCATTAAACTCGGATTGCTTCCCAGAGACAACCCTTTCACGGTAGCCAGTAAATTAGAGCATGCATCTTTCTAAGCATGAAGAATGATATGATTATAAAGGTAATTTCAATGGAAAATGCCATGAAGCTTCTTAGAGGAGCAGGCACTAAGAAATTGTGCAAGAAAATCAGGCTATATAGCACTAATTTCAGAATAATAATTTTTTTTCTAACAAGGTTTACTAAGAAGAAGTGGGAAGGAACCTAGTAGTGGCTGGCTTACTGGCTTAACAATTCTTTGTAAGACGGTTTTATACATTTGAAAAAGCATGATGGTATTGAAGAGAAAGTTACAATATTCACATTTAACAAGTTAAATTCACAAATCTTATCCTACAAATGAAATCCATAATTCAAATCTTACCCTCTCAAAAAGACATGGAAAGAAAAGAGAAGAAAAAGGAAAAAGTGCTCTCATGTTTAGAGCAGTGATGCTGCATTTACTAAATCCTAATAAAAACATTTTGAGTATGATCACAAATATATTTTAAAAAAGGTCCAAAGGTATTGAAACACGTGCAAGTATAAACAGATTTTAATCCTAATCCTATTTTTGTTCATATATTAAATCTAACATGAGTTTCGGGTGTGCATATAAACAATGGTAGATCCAAACATGCCCATCAAAGCTCCAGAAAGCATAGTAGCAGTGGACTGGTCATACTGTGATATACACAAAAAGATGCAATGAAGATGATGTCAACAAAATAAGGCAGAAAAACATCGTGTGATCATCTTTTGTTTGTCCTACAGGAATGCTTGGATGAAGAATTAAATAGTCATCCTTTGGCTTTCAAGAAAAACTCACGAGAATAGAATAATTACAAGGAAACAAGGGACACATATAAGCCACTTAACCTTAAATCTCAGGAATGTTTAGATATGGTCGACATATAAAGATACCACAATTATATATAGTTGTCTTTTGCTCGATTTACATTTAGAAGAACAAAACTTGCAAGAAAACATGGTTCAGAGATATAAAGATGAAAGATATATTATGTCTTTCTATGGCATGTTTCAATGACAACAAGATTCGGTAACCAACATCCTTTTAATAAGTATGAACACATTTTTGGGGCAGTGTGCCTTCCACCCAAAAAGACCACGGTTCAAATCGTGCGCTGGCGCCTATGCATATTTCCCACTCTTGTTTCCAAAAATCAAAGCATGAATGCATTTTTATCCAATAACATGTACCCTGATAAATGTTTTTGTCTCAACAAGATTACTTGTATTGTTTTCCTTTTCAAAAACAAATATATAAGATCGCCATTTAAAGACGTGTTTTCATGTTATCCTGGTGGGCTTTTGAAAGCTGTGCATCATTAGCAGTTGGAGCTGATATAGGAAAGTAATCTATAAAATATTTCTATCTCCTTTGTCCTCGTCATTTTCGAATTAGACTATGATCTTAAGGTTATAGCAAATTCTATTCATTTACGGGCGGGCGTACACTTGCGTTAATCCTTTTATTCGAACTACCACAATCTCCTTTTTTTCACTTCTCATTCATCTCCTTCGCTTCCCTTCCCTACCCCTCCCACCTCCATCCAAGCATAGGCTTCATCAAATTTAAAAATTTCGCAATATATCACCTTCGTACCATAAATGGTAGGCTGAAAACGATGGATGTATTCAATTTTTGCACTAACGATTTCCTCTTAAGCATCGACGACTTAACGCAGCCCAGTGCCTCACCTTCTCTGCCACCAGCCGATCCCCGACGTCAAAAGTCGGGTACATCGACAGTGAAGGTATGTATCTTGGCTCCGCCACGAACGACCTGAAAGCCAGAGCTATCGCCACAGCCGCCAGGACCGTCTTCGCATCTTCGGGAGTCACGGTCGCCCACTCCGGCAAGATCCCATCTTTCCCCTTCCCCTCCTCGTCCCCACCTCCGTCGCCGCCTCCGTCGCCGCTCCCGCCGCCTCCACTTCTCGTCTCAAGCAAAGACTTCGCCTTTCCGCCGTCGACCTCCGAGGCGCAGATCCTGCCGCGGGATCGAGTCCGCCTGAGGCGATTTAGGGAGGCGCAAAGGTGGAATCGGGTGGATCTGAGGGCGGAGAGGAAGGGTTTAGGGTCAGCGTTAGGGTTGGAGACTTGGGAGTTGGGGAGGGGGAGGAGGCGGAGGGAAGCCATTGCCGGCTATGGCTTCCTGCCTGGGACTGTGCTCCAATTGCAATCTTTTTCTTGGGATAATGGTTGGGGGGAGTGAGTCGCGGGGGTTTCCACGAGGCAAGAACCCGGTTCATTTGGTCGTTACCTATCCCAACCCATGGCTATTGGATAGCGGGTCAATTTGTCCTGTTCCAAAGGGTAATGGATACCTACGGGTATCCGTGGAACTATCACCTCTGTTAAAAATATTTACACTCGTAACTTTAAATAATTCCGTAATTATATTCATAATCTTGTGTAATTACAAATTACACCTAAGACCCTGAATAAATGCGTCATTTTACACATGTAATCCTCCATTAATTTAGTTCATTAACTTAATCAGAGGATTGAGTTAATCTAACCAGTTCACTTGAAGTTAATCCAAAGTAAAAGAAAAAATACATCCCTTCTTCCTACCCACCCCCCCAATGAACCTCTCCCGTCGCCCTTCCTCCTCCAGCACCCCCCCTCACCTGTCGAACCTCCTCCTCCCCTTCCTCCTCAAGCACCCCCCTGCGTCACCCTCCTCCTCCAGCGTGCCTCCTCCTCCTCGTCCGTTGAACCTCTTCCTCTTCCTCCTCAAGCCCCCCCCCCCCACCCCGCGCTACCCTCCTCCTCCAATGTGCCCCCCTCATCCGACGAACCTCCTCACCTTCCTCCTCAAGCATCCCCCCCTACGCCGCCCTCCTCCTCCAACGTGCCCCCCCTCCCCCCCGTCGAACCTCCTCCTCCCTAACAAGAACTGACGGAATTGGTCGTGCTTCTGCTGACAGTGAGGAGAAGATTTGGGGGAGATCAGACAACCCCTACACAAGCAAAGAGGAACCAAGCAGCATGTCAGACATAAGGAATCGGAGATGGCGAGAAATGCAAAAAAATGTGGACCTTTTCTCGATTTATCATTTCCCACGGGCCAACTGAATCTTCCATGCATGTTCTTATTTGTCGTGTTATTCTGTCTATAGTTGTTTATACTTTATGCAGTCCACCATATGGAACTATTGAACGGCTCACTTTCCTCCTCAAGCACACCCTCATGTGTCGCCCTCATCTATTGTGCCACTTGGAAGTGGTTGTAACCGAGCTCGAAAGTGGGTGAGCTGAATCAGCGAGCCTAACTTTAGTGGAATGCTCTCTTGTAAGCGAGTTGCCGACGAGGTGGAGGAAATAGAGGTGACGAAGGGATGCGAAGGAAGGGGTTGAGGACGGGTCCAAAGAAGAAGTTGTCGCCGAGGTTGAGGTGGCAGAGGCATAGGAGGACAAGCACGATGAGTGGAAGGGTGTCGGAGAAGGAGTTGTTGTAGGTGTCGAGAGAGGTGAGGAGGCGGAGGAGGGGAAGTGGCCGGTGAGGGAGTTGCAGGAGAGGTTGAGGTGGCGAAGGGAGGGGAGCCTGGGAGGTGAAGCGTGCTGGAGGAGGGAGGGGAGTAGGTGGTCTCATTTGTAATTAATGGGAACTTAAAGGGTAGAAACTATAAAATAGTTGACGGATACCGTCATATTTAATGGGAAAAGTTAACGCGGAGTTATGCGTGTAAGATTTAACATTACTTAAGATCTTGGATGTAATTCGCGATTACGCAGGTTATGAATGCAAGTATGAAATTACTCTCGCTTATGGATGTAAATATCTCTTAAACAGAAATTATTTGTTTATTATATAAATGTTAATCAAGGAACAAATTTGGTAAACGTAATTTTTCATAGACTATATTTACTAACTTTGAAATTTAACAACTACTTAAATGAGAGTTCTTGAACGGCGGGTATGTTTTTCATCACTTTCATGGATTCATTAATTAGATTGGTCGATTTTTATATAATTTTGTCAATATTTAAATGAAATATTGTTTACCTATTCTATGGTAAAAAATATCTATATTTATGGATAGTGCATACGAGTGAACATCGTCGAAGTTGGATATGTTCATCTGGATAAAGAAGATATTGCTAGTGTGAGATGGCATATATAAGGCATGCAAGCGATATTTAAATATATATATAACCATATCATATTCACAATGATAATGTTGTGCATACTCGGTAATCTAAATGGTAATGAATGCAATCTAAGTGATGAGGATATATGAAATTATGCTGATAATATAAATCGTAGAAATATATGAAATTAGATGAATGAAATCGGATACAGAATGCCACAACGAATACGGATAAACGAGTTGTAATTAACAAATGATATGCAAATATATGTTTGTGGTCATATGTAATTGCATTAATTATCACCCCCAATTGCTTGTCGTGATTGATATGCACACACACATTATGCAATCATATACTATTGCATTCATTATCATCTCAGTTGAATGTCAAGCTGGTCATATATCAGTTTGGATTGTATTTTCATTATCATATGCGTTAATTTAAATTTCGACATTCGTGTGTGTGTATGTGTGTGTGTGTGTATAGAGGGCTTACCAATGACCATGTGCCCATCAACGTTTCAATGAGCACCCATTCTGGGTCATACACGTGTATTAGCAATAACTATATTTCTAATTATAGGCTACCACGTATTTAAAAAATCCGATATTTCCTATTATACAACGTCCTTAAAAAATGAAAGACGGTTTTGGAAAGAAACGATTCAAATAAATGATTCCACACGGATGATTAAGGATCCAAAAGCTATGATAGTAATAAATATAATTCGGTCAAGTAAATGCTTATTGTGAGATCAGTAGTATCAAGCAATGATCAGTAATTTACATCCAATTAGTTACATTGTACAGAATTTAGTAATATGTATAAAATGATCAAGTAAATATGTATTGTGAGATCAGTAATAACATAACAAATGGTTAGTAATATCATTGTCTATGTAATGTCCATTGCATTAACAAATAGTTACTTTCTTACTTGAGCAATGCCCTTGACTTACTGACCATTACTTTGTTATTACTGATCTCGTAGTAGCTATTACTTGAGAATCGTACATATATTACTGACCATTTGTTATGGTTTTACTGACTTCACAACAAGCACTTACTTGTCCATTGTGTATATATTACTGAAATCTGCACCATGTAATAAAATGAATGTAAATTACTGACCGTTGCTTGGATATTACTGATTCACAACATGCACTTACTTGCCCATTGTATATATATTACTGAATTCTACACCGTGTAATGAAATGAATATAAATTACTGACCGTTGTTTGTATATTACTGATCTCGCAACAACCTTTTACGTGAGTATTGTCTCTAAATTACTGAATTCTATTCAAAGTAATAATATATATAGAAATTACTGACCATTTGTTATGGTTTTACTGATTTCACAACAAGCACTTACTTGACCATTGTATATATATATATATATTACTGAATTCTACACCATATAATAAAATGAATGTAAATTACTGATCGTTGTTTTGGATATTGCTGACTTCACAACAAGCACTTACTTGTCCATTGTGTATATATTACTGACCTGAGCATTTGGGTCTCGATTTTATGCAAGAAATCATCGATTCAAATGTTTTCTTTCCAAAACGATCTTTTTATTTTTTAAGATGTGATATAATTGGAATATCACTTATTGTTAAATCGCTTTGCATATTAATCTCCTTCCAAAAACAACATCCTTCGAAATAGGTAACCACTCAATTGGCAATACACGTGTGTGGCCTAGAAATGGTGCTCACGTGATTTCCTTAAAGGTCAAGATAAAAGTTAAGTAGAGGAACTCATTGAGTCCCCTGAGGATTCTGAGCTTCCTGAACCAGAATCTAAAGAAGCAAATAAAGATGAAACACCCATACCTCTTCGAAAGAGTTCGAGGGTGGTTGCACCACCTGAAAGGTATGGATTCCATGTGTCAAGTGAAACTGACAATGATCCTACTTCATTCGATGAAGCACTCGCGGATCATGACATGGATAGATGGATGCGAAACGCTAATGAGTCCTGTGCGCATTGGATAAAAATCCTATATATATATATAGGGAAATTATCCAATGAGCCCTATGCTCATTTGAGATGAGATGAGCCCACTCATTTTTTACCCTTATTTCCTATCTTTTTGAGCTTAATAAGTATTTGTTTACAAGTGTTATATCATATTCTTACTACTAGTAACTATTTTCAGGAAAAAAAACCTTAAATTCATACAAAATAATTGTATTATTATTTGTATTACTAGTCTCATTTTTATTCTTAGTAATGACCATTTCTTGTGAATCTAAGATCTTCTTTATATGAAAATAGTTACTAATAGTAAGAATATGATATAACAACAGTAAATAAATAAGCATTGGACTCAAAATGATGGAAAATGTTGGTAAAATATGAGTGGGCTCATCTCATCTCAAATGGGCACAGGGCCCATTGGATAAGCCCCCCCTTTATCTCTCTCTCTCTCTCTCTCTCTCTATATATATATATATATATATATATATATATTTCAAAGGGGGCAGGGAGCCTGCACCCAGTGGTGTAGGAAACTCCCTGCACCCACCTCATTTTCGCATAATTTTTTTTACTTTTTTTTAATTAAAAGTTGGGGGATTTACTTAATATGTTGAGGGTAATAAGTGTTTCAAATTTCATGTAAAATAAACATTCCTAACATGTTCATCTAAAAGGGGTCGATTTCAGCAATTCTGACACCGTTAAAATTTGGTAGTCTTGATGGAGATGATAGAAGTGTCGAATTAAGTTGAATTTGGAATGACAACATGGTGATCTAAATTCTCCAATGTTTCATTTCAAAAAAAATCATAAAACAATGAAAAATTATGCCGGTGTAGGGAATTTCCTGCACCCGCCGGTGTAGGGTCATTTTTCCCTATTTCAAAATGGATACATATACGGATACATCATGTGCGAGCCATCAAATGCATATAAATTTAATTTTATCTATACCATATGATTTTCTATTATTTTTTGAATATCATTTGCATCCATTTCATATATGTATCTTTTATAATGATTTGATAATACATTTCTAGAATTTCCCAATATATGTATCCGCATCTACGTTTATATTTTAAAAGAGATAAGAACATTTATTATATATCGGTATCTATACCTAACCATTTGTATTCATTGAATCAGTTGGTAGTGTAAGCTTTCTAACCGAGCACCCGCTAATCCAAGCGAAATTTTTGGATAAAGTGTGGGTCATGATATAGCATACACCCAACCAATCATTTCAAAGGGTACCCGTGAGTTTATGGCCAAAATAAACGGATCAAGTTGAGTATTTGTTGACCTGAATATATATTGAACACTCGAGTGAGGGAGGAAGGGACAATGTATGGAATTTTTTATCATTATAGACAATGCTTTTAGAGTTTTATCTTTGGGTAAATGACATTGATTAGCAAGTAAGATCCTTGTATTTGAAAGTTAACAAAAGGATCCAATTCTTCACTACATGAACAATATTAGAGTTTCTAACTTTGATTTAAGGATTTTTATCACTTGTGCCCCTCCGAGATATCGCAATATCAGTTACGCCCCTGTCTTTTTGGTAATATCAGTTGTGCCTCTCTCTTCTTTCTCCGTTATCACTTGTGCCCTTCCGTCAGATTGACCGTCAAAAAGTTGACTTAACCATGGTTTTTCAAACCTTGGTGCAGTTAAGAGGGGTATTATTGTCCAGACATCATCTTCATCTTCTTCCTCAAAAGCTTCACATACTTTCATTCTTCAAATTGGTTGTCCAAACATCTTCTTCATCTTCATCTTCGGTGCCTTCTTCCATTTGTCGACCACCATCAGTTGCTATGCTGTAAAGTTAATGGGAGGTGGTTTAAGACAGAAGGGGAACATGGCCCCCATTAATCAAGAAGGCCATAAAATATATTACCCATCATCAAAGAAACGATTTTTATGGAGTGTGAAGGACAGATGCCCGCAACCACCCATTGACAAAGAAGCGATTTTTATTGGAGATCTCACATCCGAGAACTCGTAGGTGAGAAGAAGTGCACAGTGCGAGAAATGGTGAGTGGCTATATACCAAAAAGATGGCGCAACTCCTTGCTGTTTTTTTGTGTTGAAGATAGCGATTTCTGCTGTCGCCTCGTGGGAGGGAGGCGACTTGTCGCCACCGCTGTACGCTTTAGCTCCCGAGACCTCTCCTTGTCCATTTCAGTTGCACAGCTTACATCCACCGATTTGAAGAAGGAAAGTCTGTGAAGCCTCCTCCTTAAGAGGTGCAAGGCGGAGGGGGGATGTGTGGGGGGGCGGAGGGGGGAGGTGCGGTGGGAGAGGGCGACAGGGGGAGGGGTGCGGGGGCGGAGAGGGGAGGTGCGGGGGGCGAGGGGAGGGGTGCAGGGGCGGAGGGGGAGGGGGAGGATCGGGGGCGTAGTGCGGGGGGCGGAGGGGAGGTGCAGGGGGCGGAGGGGGGAGGTGCGGGGGCGGAGGAGGAGGAGGATGGGGACGGAGGAGGCTGCAGGAGAGCTCAAGGAGGAGGAGGGAGGAGTTGTGGAGGAGGAATAAAAGGGAGGAAAAGGAAGAGAAAGAAGATGGGAGAGGAGGAAGAGAAGGGAGGAATAAGACGGGTAAGGAAGATGACTTTTCTGTCCTTTTTTAAATTTAATTCCATATGTGTCCTTGAAGTTAACGTCCGTTTGTGTTAGTAATGGACGGTCACTAACTCGAGGGGCACAAGTGATAGATTAGCAAGAAGTGAGGGGCACAACTGATATTATCAAAAAGATAGGGGCATAACTGATATTGCGATATCTCGGAGGGGCACAAGTGATAAAAACCCTTGATTTAACCAAACGAAAAACTGGACGAACCTCCTTTTTTATTTGAAACATTTCTTATTTCTATACATACTTGTCGGATTTCATTTTCTAAACAATTTGGAAGCATAACATGGTACTTCGTATCGGTGACCACTAAAATAGTAACAATCATCGTGAGCTTGAATGTCTACGTGTGCAGTTCGAGAGTATTGACCGAGAAGGAATGGTGGTTGATGCTACGCAGACAAGTGTTCGAGGACGACGGAATGAAAGCGAGAATAGGGCACTGAAAAGAACCGACATGGATATAGTGAAGAATTGTAATCGTCTTCCCCTAGACATCAGGAATATCGCAGGGTTGTTGGAGGGAGGGGAGAGAACCAAGAAAGGATGGGAGGCTATACACGGGACCACGACAACATGTGTGCTACTCGTTGATATGAGGACTTCCCAACCCAATGGAAGCAGCTCTATGTGTGCTACTCGTTGTTCCCGTAAGCAGGGTGGAGCATGGGCCTCTACCCGGCTCAACCCGAGAAAGCCCGGTCCAGATCCATCAATTTTCATCGGATTTTGGGTCAGGTCGAGGTCCGGATTTTTGAGCAATCCTAAGACCCGAACCTAGCCCAAGGCTCGTAAGATCGGGTTCGGGCCGGATCGGACCTGTCCCCAACTAATAATTACAAGAGATTTGATTGTAAGCCACTTGGTGTTGGGGACGGATCCGATCAAGCACGACACGACTAGAACCACAATCAAAGAAGAAAGCACGCACAATCGCACAAGACAAGGATTTATAGTGGTTCGGCAATGTGCCTACTCCACTTGATCACACCAGACTCTCTTTACTATTTCTTGAATGAAGTTGGGATACAATATGTGGTGCCACAGGGCTCCTTTTATACTACAACAAAAGAATACCAAGCATTCAGCAATCCCCACCATCAGCTCTCAGCCAATCAGGATGCAGGATGTGGATTAAGCATCTCAGCAATCCAACCCATCACCTCTCAGCCAATCAGAATGCACGAGGTGGATCAGACACCTCAGCAATCCAGCCCAAGAGCTCTCAGCCAATCAGAAGGCAGGAGGGAGATCAGCCACATCAGCAATGCTTTCTACTTGTATTCAACCAATCAGTCTTCACAGGATAAATCTCAACAATCTCCCACTTGAAGATTGATTTGTGGTACACACCACTTCTTCAATAGTCCTAGTGTGAGCTTTCCCTTGTCTTCTATGCTTGAAGACCAATAGAAGCTGAACATGTCTTCAGTTTCTCCACTGTTACAGACTTTGTGAACATATCAGCAGGATTTTCTAATGTGTGGATCTTCTTCAGCTTAAATTGTCCATCTTCTAGCTGCGTCCGAATGAAGTGGTACTTCACATCAATGTGCTTAGTCCTCGAGTGAAAGACGAAATTCTTTGCAAGATGAATTGCACTTTGATTGTCGCTGGATAATTGACAATCTTCACATTCTTTATTCAGTTCTTTCATCAGACCTTACAACCATATCATTTCCTGCTTTGTCACGCACAAATGTTACAGTGGCAGCCAGTTTCAATTGCTTATCATATTGATGGGACCCATATCTCGCTAAATATGGAAAATATGCACATCTAGCAATCTCAGAAAGCTTGAATATCCAAAACAAAACATCATAGCACATGAAGCCAATGGTAAGATTGAACCTTGTTTGTACAAATCCATTTTCATCGTAAACATATCTAGCACTATAAGACAACTTCTGGTATGGCTGCCAATGCAAGTGACAAACATTAATAAATATGAGCATTTCCTAACAATAAAGGCAGCAAAAAGTTGGAACTGTTTGAAAGACATGCACACTTTATCGATGATCCCCAACAGCCATGACATCAGTATGTTAAATTTAGCATGATATGCATAGGACTACAACTTATGCCCCGCATCTGATCGTTGCTTATAAGTTAGAACTAACAATGAATCATGTCAAGCAGGCAAGAAGATCCACATCAAAATTTACAGGTACAGAAGAGATATACGAAAATCAAAAAGACTTTAGGGCATATGGCCCAAACCAACTGAACTGATTGGGATCCCTACAAGCTATTTTTTTAAACATGGGGAAGTTGGGTCGAGCCGAGCTAACTCGAGTTCTCACGGGTTCAGGCTGGCCCCGACCCAAGCTTGATATTTTTGTAATATGGGGACCCGGGCCCAGCCCATATGTACACCGGGTTCGGCTCGGGCTCGGGCTATTGCGGGTCAGGTCAGGGTCGGGTCAGAGCCGGCCTGACCCAATGCTCCACCCTACCCATAAGGGTACCGGTTCCTGCATCAAAGCAGCAACAACAACAAAGCCATTTCCCACAATTAAGCAGTGTTGGCTACGTGGATTCTTTGCTTCCATTCAAATCTATCTTGGGTCAATCTCAGGTTTATATCACAAAAACTAAGACCCCTCGTACAGTCTCATTCCAACACTTCATGGGTCGTCCTCGCCTTCTTTTAACTGGCTCAACATCCCAAAACTCGCATCTCCTAACTGATGCATCAGCTGACAATCGTGTCTATCTCAAAACAACCACGACGATTTCAAAACAACTCCTCGTAAGGGTACTGGTTCCAACAACAAAGACGAAAAAAACCACGTATTTTTTAATAAAACTACGACGATCTCAGAACAACTCCTCGAGTTAGAGTACGGGTATAGAACATGCTCAACTTGAACAATATTGGACAAAGTTGAAGACATGCTTAAGACAAGTCATGCTTTCTCTTGGGACATTGGCTTGATTTGATCGACGCTTGTCAATCCGACGTCTTTCTCATCTCATCTTGGGTCATAGTGAGGCAGAGGTGTGTCCACGAAAGAGGAAACATCGATTCATCTTGCTCAACAGGCCTAGTTTGGAGCGAGAATGTTGGAAAGTGGTCTAAGAGAGGAAGCAAAATTGAAAAGCTAATATGCTTGGAGAAAGCTTAGAGGGGTTCAAGTGGGAACATTGATTTCCATGAATAGTAGTAGTCGCTTTCGAACTCGCACCCTTTCATTTTCACCCCCAACTTCCATACATGATAGACCCGTCGATTTAGGTAATGGACAAGCAAAAGCTCTTTTTTGGTACGAGAGTTTAGGCTACTCAGAGGACACTTAATATAGTAGAAAGATTGATGCATTTGTTTAATTAAATTAAAAATGGTAAGTATGGTGGTTATAAGTCAATGATGTTGCCAATTATCACCGTGATTTTTTTTTTCAAATATACTGTCTTGAAATAGAAATCTAATCATGACACTGCATATATGCTATATTGTCAACTTGTATAAAATTTGAATTTTGAGTATGCTATCATCATCATCGTCATCATCATCATTATCATTATCATTTAGACATAAGTATATATAGTATTACATTCTAAATTATGAATTTTGAGATCAAATACATTTTATATATGCTATTAAATTTTTAAAAAATCATAAATGGTACTCGGGCCAATCGGGCATAATCGACTTACAAAAAATATCAATACCCAAGCCCAGACTCCTTTAGTTATCGGTTGGGTTAGGTCCGGATCTTTTCGGATTGAAGCTCCAAAGTAATACCGAAGCCCAATCTTAACGGGTCGGGTACCCACAAGCCCATTGGGTACCATGTCCATTGCCTAGACTTACGAAAACCCCAGTAGAGGATATCCATTCTAATGTCTCACATATGAGAAGAGACATCCGACTTCTTCACCTTCTCTATCACTCAAATGGTGGAATGCGTGTACTAATGCCAATTCTACTATAGTTGTTCGAGTTGTTCGAGGAGTTAGATCTTGAAATACACTGAAGATCAATCCCCACAATTCACGAGGGTTTGGATCTAGATACCCACGAGCATTTTGTAAGACCTCAACATAATCTCATATTGGGAACTCATAACTTGTGAGTGTGAGTTATAACTTATAAGAGTGGATGACTACTACTTGATAATTTGATCTTGCACATTTTTGGGTTATTGCCAACTGATCCAAGCGGACCCGAACCCAATAAGTTGTTAGGGTTAGTTTTCCCCAATAATAGTCCGGAGACCAAAACCAAGGACGGGATTGTCAATAGGTCCAATCGGGTTCGAACCCAACAGTAGTTAAGACAAGTTTTCCTTGATAACAATTCATGAACTTAAACCCGAAACGATACACAATGTTGCTTGAACTGTGTATGTAGTTTATTCAGAGATGCCTCATGCAAGTAATGAGCTTCTCTTACACCACAATGCATTCTTGGCTCTACTAATTCGATCGTTACTTGTCTTGGTGGTATTCAAGCTCTACAGTACGAGTATTGTGTGATCAATTATCAAGACATCGTCCTAAAATTACGACTAAAATTTAAAGCCCTTTATCCTGTACGATATGAATTGGTTCACTTCACCCAGTAGCTTTCAATTGGTGGGATCAATATTTAGCACACAGCATCGGTTTGTCCCAGTTGAGTACCGTATTAACGTGGAGCCAAGGTACAAATACGCGGTCGAAACAAAGTGCTGTCACGGGTCTTTTGTTTAGCACCACATCGTTAGCAGCTGATGTCCGTGAGGGGATGAAAGGATATATAAAGAAACCGTGGGCTGCGTTTCAAGCATACCTTTCTCGGCCTTTTGGCTAAGATCAAGTGTAGTATCTGTTCTTATCAGTTTAATATCTGATACGTGAGCCATCGGCTCACATGATATTAAATTAATTTTTTGAGGGGGAGCGGTCCGCTACAATGGCTTGCCATTGGTGCCCTCGCGCGTCGTCTCTGCGTTGCACTGCTGCAGAGTTCTGGCGCACCCCACCAAGTCTCCAATTAATATTTCTAATAAAATATCATTCTCGAAATTCCTACCAAGTACTTAATTAAATTTTCTAATTAAATATCATTCTCGAATTTTCTTCTGTAGTTGTTATTAAGTTAAATATCTAAATCTTTTATAATTCTCCATTTTAATCTTTGACTTGCTATATATATACGCAAGTTAGTGAGCCTTGAAAGCCTTCCTATTTTCTTATTGCTGCTACTATTACCCTTAGTCCTTTCCTTGTCAAGTGAACTTAAAATTTTCATTTTACTTCCTTTATCCTAATTAACCTCCACTGTTAGAGTAATCGATACTTTAATATATGTTATTCCATAGAGCCCTCGGGTCTCATATATAGAGAGAAAACCCTTGGGTAAATTACATAGACGGACATTATATAAATAGGAACTCATATATAGAGAGAAAACCCTTGGGTAAATTACATAGACGGACATTATATAAATAGGAAATACGAAACAGTACATCGCAACATATATAAACCTCTACACTCCCCCTCAAGATGGAGCATAGATATCTATCATGCTCAGCTTGGAAGAACATCTCTGGAAAGGTCCTCTGAGCAATGGCTTGGTGAATATATCAGCAGTCTGGTCCTATGAACTGACATGAGAAGTGGAAATGAAGCCCCTTATGAATCATGTCTCTAGTATAATGACAATCCACCTCGATGTCCTTTGTTCTCTCATGAAAAACTGGATTATTGGCAATAAACAATGCTGCCAGATTGTCACATTGGAGATTCATAGGCAAGGAGACATCTACATTCAAATCTTCTAAGCCCACAAAAACACACTTGATAGCCCTAGGAGAGAGCTTATCAAGTCCTGGAGATAACCGGTGGACAAACGCAACAATGCCAAAGACCTGAGGTGTAAGTGTAAACAAATCTTTGTCAGGAAAGAGAACAGAGATAGGAGACTTTTCTCCAAGAACAGTTGTAGGCATGCGGTTAACCAGATAGCAGGCTGTAAGTATAGCATCCCTCCAAAAGGATAATGGGGCACAACTCTGAATAAGTAATGTGCGAGCAATATCAAGAAAGTGTCTATGCTTCCGTTCTGCAACACCATTTTGTTGAGATGTGTATGCACATGTGGTTTGGTGGATAATGCCTTTAGAAGAAAGAAAGCGAGCAAGAGAACGAGTGTAGAATTCCAATGCATTGTCAGTACGTACATACTTAACAGTAGACAAAAAAACATTATGAACTTCATTGATAAGATTTTGAATAACACTTCCTACTTCGGATTTATTTTTAAGAAGAAAAGTCCAGGACACTCGAGAAAAATCATCAGCAACAACTAAATAGAACCTGTGCCCCTGATGATCTGGGACACGACTGGGACCCCAAATATCTATGTGAAATAACTCAAATGGAGAGCGACTGCTCCGACCCTGACGACTGGGGAAGCTGGACCGATGGTGCTTCCCTAACTGACACGCTTCACAACGAAAAGACGAACTCGGAGATATCTGAGGCAGGAGGTGACGCATTTTCTGTAGCGGCAGGTGACCAAATCGAAGATGCCAGATATATGGTGATACAGAGCCCTGAGAATGTAGTGAGACGCCAGCATACGAGTTCCGTACAAGAGATAGAGGCCATTGTGCTCAGAACCACAGCCAGTCACCCTGCCCGTTAGTATGTCCTGAAAAATGACAGAAGATGGATCAAATATAGCACGACAGTGCAAATCTCTAGTAATCTGACTAATGGATAATAGATTCATAGAGAATTCTGGTGCATGTAGAACATTCTGTAAGTGCAAAGAAGGCAGCAAATCCGTCTCCCCCTGACCGACGATAGGGGAATGAGTACCGTCAGCAATGAGTACAGAGCGACCAGACTGAACAACTCTATAGGACTGCAGGATATCTCTATCACGACAGAGATGATGGGTGGCTCCAGAATCAACAATCCAACCTGTGAGATCATGGTTATGATAGGAGACTTAAGTACTACCTGAGGCACTGGCTGTAGCAGATGTACTAGCTGACGCTGAAGCCGCAACATCGGAAGTGTCAGCACCCTCTGAAGATGACTGTGGCATAATATCACGAAGCCGTGTCACTAGCTCCTCGAACCTGTGATCTAGAGTAGATGCTGGTGGACCCTGAACATGATCAGCGACACGTGCAGAAGGAGGAAAGCCATGCTTGGAATAGTATGTATCCTCCGAATGACCAATACGACGACAGAATATGCACGTAGATCGTATGCGACCTCCTCGGCCACGTCCACCACTTCCTCTGCCACGAAATGACGACGAACTACCTCGTCCTCTAGAGACCGCCATTGCCGAGGGAGGTGGAGTCGCTGTATTTGATGGAACTGGTACACGACTGAGCCTCCTGTAGACTTCTTCCATCGGTGGAATAGTGGCATCGGCAAGGATCTGAGAGCGTGATGCCTCGTACTCTGGGTCAAGGGCAACAAGTAATACGCCTACCATAGTGGCGTTGCGGAACGTCTTCTGCTGTTCTGGCGTGGCTGTGAGGGGAATGGTGCTATATAGCTTCTCGAAGATTCCACGAAGAGACGTGTACAGAGAATGAAGAGGCCTCCCATTTTGCTCCGTGGTAAAAATATCATGCTGCAACTGCAGCATCTTCGTCTCATTCCACACCTGAGAGTATGTCGTGGCCAGAATATCCCACATCGCCTTGGCGGTGGGCTGATGGAGGACATCGTTTGCTATCTCCATCGTGAGCGTTCCTGACATCCAAACTTTGGCATACGCGTCATCCGCCTCCCATGAGGCATATATTCCCGTCTTCTCCAGCGGTTCATCTTCGGTAAGAATATGCTTCTTACCACATGACTTCATAAGACTGAGGAACTGCATAGCCCACAGTTCGTAGTTCGTCTCATCCATTTTGACGATTGGTGCCGAACCTTTAAAGGCACCTATGGCGGGCATGTCGACCTTTTGTTCTGACATATTGCCGGAGAAGAACAACTAGTGATGATAGACAAAATAACTGGTGTCTACCAAGACCTTTGTGGATTCAAGTGCATATGTAGACGTTATGCACTTGAACCCATCAGCGGGGAGGCTGGGAAAGCCTCGACGGAAGAGAGAGGCGACGGTTGAGAGGCCTGGAGACGGGGCTGGGGGCGGCTGGAGGGGCCCTGCGGCGGGCCTGGGAACGACTGGGGGGGGGGGGGGGGCGACGGGGTGGGGGCCCGGCTGGGGCGGCGAGGGGCCCCGTTGGAGCGGCTGGAAGGGCTGGAGGGGCCGACTGGAGCGGCTGGAGGGCTGGAGGGGCCGGCTGAGCTGGCGGCGGCTGCGGGGGCGGGGGGGGGGGGGGGATGGAGAAAAAACCTAGGGTTAGGGTTTTGGCTCTGATACCATGTTAGAGTAATCGATACTCTAATATATGTTATTCCATAGAGCTCTCGGGTCTCTTATATAGAGAGAAAACCCTTGGGTAAACTACATAGACGGACATTATATAAATAGGAAATACGAAATAGTACATCGCAACATATATAAACCTCTACACCTTCGATTTGGCTTACTGGGCATATAAGCCCCTTCCCAAGTCCTTAGGAAGGAATTCTTTTTACTTGTATATTTACACATTTAATGATTAAAAAATATGTATGTAGGCATATAAGCCCCTTCCCAAGTCCTAAAGAAGGAATTCTTTTTACTTGTATATTTAGACATTTTATGATTAAAAAATATGTATGTATTCATATTTATAGTAGAAGAGCAACCCCTTCTTTCTTGTGCTATCACCCTACCTATCTATATCCCTTGCTTCGATCGACAAGACTTTTGTGGGAGGAGATGAAGTCCTCCATCAAGATCAAACAACCCTTTGTTCATAATAGTAGTATAGAAGGATAAACTCTTCTTATTGAGACATCCTCCCTCGTACGAAGATCACAGTTAATCGGGTCTGTGATCGCATGGTTAATGATGGCATATAAGCCCCTTCCCAAGTCCTCAGGAAGGAATTCTTTTTACTTGTATATTTACACATTTTATGATTAAAAAATGTGTATGTATTCATATTGATAGTAGAAGAGCAACCCCTTCTTTCTTGTGCTATCACCCTACCTAGCTATATCCCTTGCTTCGATCGACAAGACTTTTGTGGGAGGAGATAAAGTCCTCTATCAAGACCAAACAACCCTTTGTTCATAATAGTAGTATAGAAGGATAAACTCTTCTTATTGAGACATCCTCCCTCGTAGGAAGATCGCAGTTAATCGGGTCTGTGATCGCATGGTTAATGATGGCATGATTTCATAGTAAGTAACTTGATAAAATTAACATAAGGCAAGTTAAGTAGTATCCTCATTTATGAGAAAAAAAAAACTATTAGTGTAGAAGAATCTGAGTGATATTGTGATAGGCATATTTTTTTATGTTATTTCTCGCAAGAAAAAAAATCATAGATGATTAACTTGAGATTTGAGAGTATTACACGATATGTAATTAACATGTTTGTTCTAATTTTAATTTAAATTATTTTGTCCTCATATTTTGGATGATAAAACCTACATGCATGTAGTTGTTAATCTTAAGTAGCCATAGGAATGCAAGTTATACAATAAGGTTAATTGAATACAAAATTCTACACATTATATATCATAATATTATAAACATGTGCTGTCCAGTGACAGAATGGGATGCGCGATCAATTTTAAGTACTCGTCAAGACCTTTTCCAATGGTTCCAAGAACATCAAAATCTGAATTCGAAAGCTCAAGTTATGATCATTTTAGCAAAAACCGGGTCTGGCTCCATTTCAGATCTGAACCAAGATCCGTATCCTATTTTCACCACATAAAAATCCATTTGTTCTTCCCCAAAATCCTAACCCATAGAGCATCCACCTCTTACTCCCTTTACCTCGTCGAAATGCTACTAAGGTCGCTGGAATGCGTCAGATCGATGATCCGAAGCCACAACCACATAGAGTCAGTTAGAATTAGAAAATTTTCTTATTTAGGACTGGTGATAAAATTTAGATCCATAACTGCGTATTGGAATGTCCATAGGATTTGCGATGAATTTTTTTCTTTTCTTTTTTTTTTTCCATTTTTTCCCTTCTTTTTTTTCTTTTCTCTCTTTTTCTTCTTCTTTTTTCTTTCTTTTGAGGGTGAATTTTCTTTCCTTCTTTTTTTAATGTAATTTCTCATAAAAATAACTATATTAATTCAATCATAACTAGCAAAAATATAATCATCATCCATAATGATAGAGCATAAGTTTTTCTACAATGTACATTTTTTAAAATAATAAAATGATGACAAAATGAGACAAACTATTGTTCAAAGATAGGGGCCTAAATGTAATTATAAAAAAGAAATAAATTAAAGTAAAATTCTAATAAAGACTGGTATGCAATTACCAAACTACAGGGGGTCTTCACGCAATTACTCCAAGGAGGCACATGCGCCTCACGAGCCCTGCTGGATAGACGGGTACGTGCGTTATTTGCTGAAACAATGAGGGCCTTTGGTGTAATTTCTCCAAAGGCACATACCTTGTACGTGCCCTAACTGGGGAGGCCTCATGCGTGATTTGCAGAAATTAGAGGAGCACATGCACAATATTCCCCCCTTACATGCCTTGCACGTGAGGTGAGGATGAGGACGAGGGGAGGGGTGTGCGTTCAGCCCGAGGAGGCATGCAATCCGAGAATTCAGGCGACGAGGGATCGAGGCACGGGCCATGCGTCGAGGGTGAAGGGCGGTGAAGGCTACTAACCTCCGCTGAGGTGGACCTGCTACTCCGTGAAGTTAGGTCAAAGGCGAGCGTCTACGGAGGTGGCTGGAGTGGCGATGCTCGTGGCATGGAGTAGCTGCGAGGCAGTTGAACGAGGATCTGCGAGCGGAGGGCGAGCGACTCGGCCGCTAGGTGCAACGGAGGGTGTGACTGGAGGGTTGCATTGGTGAGGAATTTGAGGAATGAGAAGAACATAAGGGGAAGAAGGAAGAGAGAAGGAAATTCAAAGGAAGAAGGAAGGAGGGAGGAGAAGAAGAAGAGTAAATACCTGGGGTGTTTTTCTCATAGAACAAGGAGGTCCTGTCGGCCTTCTCCTGGTCATCGATGGCCTCAAGCAGAGTGGCAGAGCGTCGCGATGCTTGATGAATCCACATTTCATCATCTTTATTCTATCATTTTGGCACCAAAAACCCTAGCAAATGCCTGTAAATACCCTTAAATAGAGCATCTTAGCATTCATGCATGTGCATTCAGATAGTGTCTAAAATACTATAATTAAGGCCAAAATTATAGAATAAATAAAGAAAAGAAAAATAATAAAATATTGTAAATATTTTATGACCCGAAACCCCGAGACCTAGGCATCTAGATGAATAGGTCGACAAGGAATAAAGTAGGGGGAGATAAGGGCCAAAATACAGACCAAACACCTGTACTTATTTATTCATTCTTTATTCATTTTGGGACCTATTTTTGGTTCCACTTTTTATACATCAAATAAAGAAACTTTGTACATGAAAGTTGTATATAATTTTATAAAGAAAAATACAAAAATGATTTCACAGAAAAAGAATACACAGATAAAAAGTTATGATCTGAATAAGAATCCAGAATCCCAACTTTCCAGACCCGTATCTCACAACTGACAACTCCAAATGTAGCAAACTCACCTTTAATTGTATATAAAATAAAATAATCTATTTAATGGTGGTGGTTTCACATTTGGCGGAGCTACGATTTGAAAGTTGAGTTTTGGACCCCTATTGTATACCTGTACTGAATAAAATATTCAATTTATTCTTTATTCATTATTTATTCATTTTTATATTTTTTATAATTATGTAAATATTTCTTGTAATATATATGTGTACTAAAATCAGAATAAAATGCAAAGAAAATACAAAAATAAAAATACTTGTATAAAGGATACATAGGTATACTGCCTATACACATACCTGTACAAAACACTCTTATAATTTATTAATTATACATAATAAATCAGAAACATAAAATAAAAATATATTATTGTGTATAAAAGTATTTTACAATTTTACAAAATAAGAAACAAAAATAATAAAATTAAAATATACAAAATAAAAATAAAAGTAATAAAATATATAGATAATATACCTATATAGGGGTATAAAGGTAACTTGTAAAAATATACTTCATAAAATAAATTAAAAATCATAATAAAATACTACATAAAATTTTAAGCATTTTTATTTAATAACCCAAAATTAATTCGACTATATTCTATTTTTTATTGAATTAACAAAGCTTTTCGTAAATCTTTTTCTTGGTTGGTCCACGTGGACCAACCAAGTGCCTCCGACTGTTGACCGGAGGGTCAACAGCCTGTCCTTGATCCCTAGGTCTGCGTTGGCCTCGATTTTTGCCCGATTTTTGCGGATTTTTCGAGGCCGCGCCGTCCACCTTCTGCTGCCGATCTCTTCTGCGATTTTGTTCACTGTACATCCACCTACCTCGCCGACCTCCTAGATCTACCTATATCTTCTCCTCTCGCCCGTGACTTCCTCTCGAAGTCACGCACTCGCCACTCTTCAAAAACAAACCCCCCACTTCCATCCCCGGTTTGAACCCTCTTGGACCATCCATCCTCCTCCCTTTCATGCTCTTCGGGTAGCCGGAGGTGACAGCTCCACCGCCCTGCCGTTAGGCGAGTCGAGGAAGGCTCGAGGCGTCTCCACCACCTCCGCCAACCGCCGGCGTCGAGGTATCCCTCCCTCGCCCTTTCTGGGCTCGAGGTCGTATTATCCCTTTTGTTTTCTTTTTCCTTTTGTTCCTGGCATCTAGCTCTTCATTTCCCCCCATCTTCTCGTCTCTTTCGCGCATCGATTCGCCCAATCGATCCTCGCCGGAGCTATCTCCGGCCACCGCTATTCCTTCACGCCGTCGCAGCACACCGCCACTCCCTTGCGCCACGTGATCGGGGCAATTTGCCCCCGGTCATATCACCATTTTCTTGTGCAGGTCCAGGAGCTCGAAGTTCGCCTGGAGGGCGAGTTCTGGAGGTGCCGGAACCACCTGGAGCTGCTTCTTCGACCTTGTCGTCGGGAGAGGGCTCCGGTGGTCGACGGGCCATTTTGTCGCCACCAGACAGTAGACGACCGCCGGAGGAGATCAGGGGAGGATTTTGGAGCAGCTGGGCCAGCCGGGGAGGCACGAGAAGGCCGGAGGAACTTTGCCCCGGCGAGGTTCTTCCCGGTTCTTCGTCAGTTCCTCTTCACTGTTGGATCGTGAGGCCTCCCCAGATCTCTTCTCCGTCGTTCGATCCAAGACGCGCCATGCCTTCCGATCATCATCAACTTCTGATCGTGTCCGCTGGATCGCGAAGGGGCATCGCCGCATCTGACGCCGACACGTGGATTAGTGGATCGTGATCCACCGTTCGATCACGCGCAGGCGAGAACCGTCAGGATCTTGACACGTGGCGACACCGAACCATCAGCCGTCAGATCAACTCCGCGGGGGTATTTTGTACTTCACCCCCCTCGTTTTTGTTTAATTATTAGGAAGCCTCTAAACATTCATTGGCTGTGTATGTTTTTTTTGTAATATTTACAGAAAACCCCCCCTAACATTTCGATATTGCACTTGCACCCTTGCCAGCGAGGCGCACGTGCGTGAGCATGCGCGCTTGGCCATTTTGCCTCTAAGGGCCTCGTGTTTTGGGGTGTTTCGTTTTGGTCCTGAAAGTATTTTCTTCAGTACAAATTTTGGGTAAATATTGCTCACAGGCCCTCCGGTTTCTGTCTATTTGCATAAACATCCCTCCCAGGCGCGTGTGGTACTCACGTGCGCTTGGGGACTTTTATAATCAAGCCCTTGTGGCTTTTTGGTTTGTTGTTTGGCACATAAAATATTTGAATTCAGTAGTAATTTTGTGCGAAAATTGCAGGCATGCCCCCATAGTTTTATCTATTTGCAATATAGTCCCTGCCAGGCCTATCACTTGTGCTGACTTGCTCTATTTATTTGGACCTTCATTTTAAATCCAAAATTTCTAAAATTTTGAACTTAAGCTACTGGATACTTGTATTTTGACGGACTAATTTTAGTTTTTGATTTTATTTTATTTTCATATTTATTAAAAATCAAAAACAGCCTATTTGCGTACTGTCTAGCTTAGAAAATACCAAAAAAATATTAAAACACCTCTAAAAATTCCAAAAATATTACATATTATCTATTTTATCATCTTTTAGTGTCAGTCCAAAAATCATTAAAAATCTCAAAAGAAAAACACTAAAAATTTAAAAACACTCAAAAACTTCAAAAAAATCTATAAAATCAAAGAAAACTCCAAAAAATACAAACTCAGTTTCTGTTTGTTCTTTATTTTGTCCTCTTTATTTGAAAAATAGTGTGAAAAATTTTGATTGCTTTTTGCTATTTTCAAATCCCATTTTACTCACAGCCAGCCTCTTTTCCACTGTTTTGCTTTATTTAAGTATTTTAAAATACCAAAAACATCTTGAAAAATACCCAAAAATCACATAAACAGTAGAAAAGTATAAAAAGACCAAAAAAACTTTATTTCCTAATTTTTGAACATTTTTATCTATTGTTATAAATATATCTTTCTCCTTTTATTACATTGCTTTTATATTCCAATATTAAAAAAAATATAAAATATAAAATTATAAAAATCAGAAAATTAAAAATCAAAATACAAAATTAAAAATTAAATAATTTTTTTTAAAAAAATAAAAAACCCACAAAAATTTCGTTGCTTGTTTGCTTAGTGTAGGCACTTCACACACACACACACTTGTGCATTAATTTTTGAACTACCCTGCTTGCTCCCTGTGTTCGAACTCTCTACATACTTGCACCTATACATCTTTTATGTAGAGTTAAAAATAAATTTTAACTCCACATTAGTTCTAATTTATTGATCTTTAGTGTGGGTTCATTGTTGATTAAATACGGGATGCACTTGTGAGTCGCCACAGCGACGGTTGTCTCCGCCTTGTGTGAGACACCAATTTTGACCGCATCGAATTCCGCATTAATCAATGCTCAAGCAACTTCCTGGAGCGGAGTTGCAACGAAGGGAATGGTTTACACCCTTTGGATCTTGCCGAGGCGTAAGCGCAACCGCTGTCACTTGATTCTCATTGTTGACATTGTCACCGTCGACATGAAGGGTTGGATCACTCCTCTCACTAGTAGCATATGATCATGGACGAGGGGCGGTGATAGGATTTTATGGGCAGTTGGGTAGTTGCGAGGAAGACATGATCGTGGAGAGAGAGAGGGAGCTGGGTACAAGTAGAAGGGGGCGTGCGGTTGTGCAGACGACCGCACGAGGTGGGATGGACCTGGTCTTGCGGAGATGGTTGGGTTGAAGAGAGAGAGGATGCCGCGCGGAGCGGGCGGTGAGGGCTGCTGGAGGGTGGTGCAATTACGCAACCGTCGAGAAGGGCGACGACATGGGACCGACCATGTCTAGCGGGAGGAAGGAGAAAGAGGGGCGAGAGGGAAGAGAAAGAGAGAGGGGGCACAAGTGGCGCGCGTAGGAGCGGCCACACGACGGAAGAAATAAGGAAACATAAATTTTAAATTAAAATCAAAATAATAATAAAAAAATAAAACAAATAACAATAAACAAAATAAAAAAATAAATGAGTAAATAAAATAATTAAATGAAATCAGTAGAATAAATGAAAATAAATTAATAAAATAAGTAAATAAAATAAAATAAATAATAATGATATAAATAACAATAAATAAAATTATAATAATAATAGGAAAATAAAATAAAAAGGAAATAAAAGAGAGTGACATGTGGCAATTCCAAGAGCTACCACACGTCGCTCCTCGAAAAATCGAAAATTAAATATAAAGAAAATAACAAAGGAAATAATAAAATAGGTCAAATCAAAAAGCGGTCAATATGAACGTTTCTCATCTCGATGAGATCTACAACTTTCATGAATGATCCAAAACCAAAAGAAATAAACCGTTCAAAAATTATTTTATCTTTCTTTTGTTCGAAAATTCTGTTAAGGAAGTTTTCATGTTCCTAGTTGATGTCAGAGTTATTCCCAATGTCATGAATTGATTGTCAGGTTCCCCCCTTTGCATTGTTTGATCTCTTGTAATAGATGAATAATAGAAGAAGTCACTTAATCTTTGCATTTAATGAATACATCACGCTTCCACTTGCCTCTCTTAAAACATCTCTCGTACATGATTATTATTGCTTGTACAAAGTCTCTTATTCTTGCAATTATAAAGTTGCAGTCAACATCTTTTTGTTGGTACCACCGGTGCAACTTGTTTGGAGTGTTTTACTGGTTCTGGTTGTTTATCCATGCCTAAATCTTTTGTGTTCCTGCTTGTTCCATAGTAGACAATCACATTCAACTTTCCATTTTCCCCCGTATATTTGGGACATGTTCTTATTGCCTTCCCCCAATGGCTTTACTGCCATTACTATAACACATAATAAGCAAAAGTTAGGGAATTCAATGGTTGATTGGAGGCACTTCAACTAAGCTAACACTTGATGGCTTCGTCTACTCTTTCAACTAGTGACGTATGCAACTGGAAGATTCATGTAAAATGGTATGTGCGAAAACCCCTTGTCACATGACACCTACACGTTCCCTTAAGAAGACCATTCGAACATGCTCAGACGATCACCCATCTCACCAAAGAAAGATCGAGTCCCCTAAATTCCTTAATCGAAGAAAAAATAGTATCCAAGATTAGTTCAATGCTAGGAATCGTCTGACATCATTAGCTGCAAACAAACTTGGAAAATAATTGTGCAAATCATGGAGCATGAGCACTTGATTGATGTATGGTCAACCACTTCCTCAATTTTCACCATCTTCTCCACATACTTCATCAAGATTCTCTATTAAAATCATTGATTGACCAAAACCATATCTAGATCGTTCATCTTGTTCTCTTCCTTCTTTCCCCCAAGAATCAACTAGAGTCTATTCATTCTAATCTCTCCCATATCGGATGAGACATCGACTTCTTGTTCTCGCATCTTCTCCATCTCTAAACGGGTACAACACATGTACTTATAGAAGTCAGGCTTTGAAACACATATCAAGGACTACTTCCATACGTTGCAAGGATACTTCTTGAAATTTGGATCTAAAAAAGGGTATCTATTACTCAATTTATTCATTGACGTCCTAAACAATTAATGAACTTCTCTTACAACATACACATTCTTGGCTCTACTAAAAGTAGGGATGAAAACGAATGTGAATATATTCATATCTGATCCGCTATCGTATTCGTTTTATTCCTATTTCAACATTCGTATTAGTATTCGTTTTAAAATGGATGCGAATATGGATATCATTTTGACATTCGTTAATATTCGCATTCGCATTCGTATATTCGTTTTCGAACATAATTATAGTAATATATTTATTTATAAATGTATGTAATAATATTTTATGATTGCATTCACCACTGTTGCTATAATTGTTATGAACTTACAATATCTGGTATATCTAGTTTATATTTAAACCATCCTAAACATGTATATTAGTAAATTATTTCTGTTATTATCCGTATCCAATTCGCATTCGTTTTACATTCGTATTCATTTTTAAGGATATGGTAACACATTTTCCACATTCGTCAATATTCGTATTCGCATTCGTATTCGTATTTTAAAATGGATAAGGATATGATGATTATACCTATATTCATATCCGTATCCGCCGTTTTCATCCCTAACTAAATGAATTGTTGCTTGTAGCGTTGGGTGTAGGGATGCAAACGGTTACGGATATATCCGTATCCGATCCGTCACCGTATCCGTTTTATACAGATTTTGACATCCGTATTCGTATCCGTTTTAAAATGGATACGGATATGGATATCATTTTGATATTCGTAAACATCCGTATCCGTATATCTGTTTTCGTATATAAATATAGTCATATATATTTTTAACACTATATATCATAATTCTATACTTTCTTTTATCATATTTGTATAATTTTTATGATACAAACACATTTAGTATAGTTATATCATGTGTTTTCCATCCAATTCATGTATATTTATGTCGATTCTATAGAGTATTTATAACGTTACTCGTATGCGATCAATATCCGTTTTACATCCGTATCCGTTTTTTAAGGATATGGTAAGATAGTTTTAATATCCGCCAATATCCGTATCCGCATCCGTATTCGTATTCAAAAACAGATAAGGATACGGTAATACCTATATCCGTATCCGACCGTTTGCATCCCTAGTTGGGTGGCATTCAAGCTCTACTAGTAAGAGTATATAATCCATTTTGTTTATAGATCGTGTAAAATTAGTACTAAAATTTATAAGCACGTTTTCTTGTACCGCTGCAGTGTAGAAATTGGCCCAATTCACCAAAGTAGCTTTCGATTAGCGGGAAAAATATTTAGCATATTAACAGTTGAAGCAATGACGTCCAACCAGAGTTCAGGAATCACTGTCCTTCATTTAGTACCACATCGTTGGCACTTGACATGAGAGGGAAACGAAAGGCTATATAAGGTGACCGTGGGCGGCTTACCAAATCATACCTTTCTCGGCCTTTTGGCTAAGATCAAGTGTAGTATCTGTTCTTATCAGTTTAATATCTGATACGTGGGCCATCGGCCCCCATTATATTAAATTAATTTTTTGAGGGGGAGCGGCCCATTACAATGGCTTGCCATTGGGGCCCTCGCGCGTCGTCTCTGCGTTGCACTTCTGCAGAGTTCTGGCGCACTATTAAATCTCTTATTAAATCTTTTTATTAAATCGAAATGTTATTCTCTTGGATATGGTCAGTGTTTCTCAGATGTATTTATCTTTTAGTAAGTTAATACGTTTTTAGCAAGAGATTTGACTTAATTTTAACACTCACAATTCTTAAAAGGATTCACATTAAATATTGTAAATAACAATTAATATTGTGAAAATTATATGTTAAATTACGAAAAATAACAACTAATATGGCGTTCCGTTTAAACACTATGGGCCCGTTCGGTAGGAGAATAAGCAGGAATAAGGATGGGGAATAAGAGTCTATTCTCCGTTCGGTTGGAGGATAAGAATAAGGTGGAATAAGGCTTATTCTCTGTTCGGGTGGGTTTTGTGGGATAAGGAATAAGGTTTGAAAGTTAGTTGAAGTTGTTGGTTGTTATTAGGAGTGATGGGTTATAATATGTAATTATAGTTGGCATATAATTGTCGTTAACCAATACAGAAAAAACGACGATAGTGACGATATATAGGAGAAAGTACCAATATAGGAAAAAATACCAAAACGAAATAATGAAAACAACGAATAAAGAAAAAATTAAAGACGTTATATAGATTTCCCTCAGATTTCAATTTTCACATGGAAAATAACGACGACAGTGACGTCGGTTAAGCCACGCCACTACTGTGGCTGCTCAGCCAAGATCGACACCGCATCATTAAATCATAAGTTGTGACGGTGGAATCATCATAGGGACGTTGCACGAATTTTAGGATTTACCTTATTAAGAAATCACGATAACAATCCATGGAAGGGGTTTAATGTACAACACTGCGCGATGCCTCGTAGAAAAGCCAATAACGTTGTACGAAGTAGTAGGTGCATGCGGGTCAAATTTAACAGAGGGTACACGTAATTAACATAAATTCAACGTTGCGCATTCTCCCACATGGCCGTTGCCAAAGCATCACGTAACAATTCGCCAGCTCGGATCTCCTGTTCTGAGACCCTGACGTCGCTACCTGCAGCGGTGTTGTCGAACTCTTCGTCATTGGTATCCTGTTCTACAGACGTCCCAGTTTGAGCCGATTCAAGAGTGAATGCACTTGATATCTGATCCTCGCCCTGGACTTCACGGATGAAGTTGTTGATGATGCAGCAAGCCATGACAACCAAAACTTGCTTTTTGAAACTGTAAAACGGCCGCTCAATTATGGCCTTGAAGCGGGCCTTCATGATGCCAAAAGTACGTTCGACGTATGAACGGAGCTGGGAATGCCTGTGATTATACAACTCCTCCGGGCGTCGATATCTGTGTCCCCTTCGAGCCCTGAACTGGGGTAGGTGTGAAATAACGCCACGATATGGGGTGAGGAAGGTCTCTGTGTTTGCATATCCACAGTCGAGCAGGAACTTCCTTCCCGGAGGTACATGAAAGCCTCCCTCATCTATAGCCCATCTCAGCACCTTCATATCTGCAGCTGAACCCTCCCATCCGGCGGCGACGTATGTAAATTTATAACTGAAGTCGACACACGCCATGACATTCTGTGCTATTGTTTGGTGCCTGCTCCGAAACTTCGGAGCGACATTCGTGGCGACATTTGCGGGGATAAGCGTGCCGTCGATGGCGCCGATGACATCCTGCAAAAATGTCGAATTAACTTCACATTGTTTTGTAAATAAGTTGCATTGTAAATCCAAGGTGCAGGAGTACCTTGAAATAAGGATAGAAGTTCCTGTTGTTTAGAATAACATCTGGTACCGGACAGTCAGCAGCTGGGAGTCTAATGAACTGATCTCTGAGGGAGACAATGCGAATGAGAATGTCGTTGAGGTGGTTCGAAATTGTATCACCGGAGTGTTGAAAATGTTCGGAAAGCACACGGTTCTTTGCGTTGTGGCCGAGATAATACAAGAAAATGCAGAGGGATTCCTCTGCCTTGAGGTGCCTGGAATCCTTCAGGCCAGCTCGATCCTTTAGCAGAGTGCATAAACGTAGAATCGTATCGGGGTACATCCGGAAAATAGAGTACGATCGGGCAACGTGTCCATTCAGCATCTCTCGAATCCAAACATGTCCTGTACGCATCGACGTATGCTGTGGCTGTTTCGGGATGTAACCTGCTCCATCGATCAGGTTGTCCTCATCATCCTCTATCAAGGCACGCAGGTATGTCATGTTCAACATGACCAAATTATACCTCATTGCGGTGATTGCCCCCATTCCCTCCATGTGACCTGTACAAAACAAACATTTCCGTATGGGTTGACATTCAATGATCACCACCAACAACCAAGATACTTGATTTACAAGACAAGTGCGGAGGCAAGACAAGTTTAGCGCGATAAAAAAGTTAATTAATACATGCCGTAGAAAGTTAAATCATAAGTCATTGTTCGACATGAAAATATTATTACATGCCAGGCACACAACTTATGAAAAGAAAATGCGATAACAAAACAAAAGAAATGCATCTAACATAAAGTAGACCAGAAGCACAGTCACACAGATGACGTGTTGAGCATTTAATCCTTGCCCAACTGGATGCTCACCCACGCAGCCAACTTCGCCGGGACAGACTTGGCCCGATTGAATATAATTCGTTCGTATGGGTCACGAAGGCTGTGAGCAAGGCGAATTTGGGCCTCCGCAGGTAAGCCCGGAACGAGTGCCTCGAGCTCATCCAGAAGCTCCTCCACCCCCTGGTGCGGATCTTTCGGCGTCCACGCTTGGATCTGCTCCCGCTGCAGCTCCAACATTTGCGTCGTCAAACGGACGACGTCTTCCCCCAACATTTGTGACGGTAAGGGGGTACCGTCACTGCGCGAACGCTTCGTGCTTGTTGCCTGCGCGCCTGAATCCCGGCGTCGTCTCCTCCGGCTTTGTTGCGTACTTGGGCCAGCAGCTTCCCCTTGTTCGGGGACCTCAGCGGCTTCGTTGTCCCCTTCGAGATCCTCCTCGAATGCTTGTTGTGTACCAGCATCGCCCTCAAAGAACGCAGCAAATGAACCAGGGGTTGCTGTCTGCGAGGAGAAGGCAAATGTTCCCTTCGCGGTGTAGTCTCCGATGATGGCTTCAACCATACCGAAGTGGGGGAAAGACTTCCTCCGATATGGCTTGTACGCCTTGTCAATCTGAGTGCAATAGATAGTGAGCATAGTATATTATAATCTATGGAACGTTAAAGTGGGTGCACAGGCAGTTACTCACCGTCACCCGGGCCATTATTGGAATGGACAAACATGTATTTATGGTAGCCCAACAATCACCATTTGCGTGCTGAAGTATTGCAACCTACGATCAAGATTAATCATCACCAACGATTACATGGCATTGCAGCAACTATAAGCTCAGCCTCAAAGCCCAGCAGTCAACATCAGTCACGAAAAGGACCCAATTTATCTCACACAATATCATCTTTGTGGTTTTCGCAAGCAAAATTTGAACATCATCGAGCATGGGGTACATTGCTCTCAGCCCATCCCAAAATTAATGACATTGTAGATCACAATGAATGAGTTCAAAAAGTTAAAGTAACATCATCGAGCATCACTGAGGTATAGCTCTCAGTCACGCAATGATATCAAGTGTCAGCAACAAACATCATCCAAGAATCCATGTAAACAAAGTACAATATATGTTGCTGTTAACCCCAAAAAATTGCAGTTGTTGATCAACTTTTGGAATCAATAATCGAGGTATAGCTCTCAGTCACGCAATGATGTAAAAAATTGCAGTTGTTGATTAATGTTATGCAGCCACTTCCAGCCAAGCCTCAAACCGCATCAAGCAACAACCATGGGCTGAAGAGGCAAGCTAAGAAACATTAATCAATATCAGTGTGCAGTTCACACAAAAATATGAAGGACATCATGGAGCTCCAGCTGGGATGCTCTCAGCCACGACTATGACCACACAGGTCATTAGATCACAATTTAGGTCCTCTCAAAACGTAGCTCCTCAACCCACACCCAATTGGCTAATAAGAATAGCATAATCAAAGGAGTGGACATTCAAGAGTAACCATCAGATTAGTGGAAAAAATCAGCTCCCCATCAATAAGCAACCTACGACCCCCTCCTGTCAGCAGCCAAGGATAACATACCATCTATAAGCTCAGTGAGGCGACCAACCCCTCACGGCCGAGAAAATGATTTTCATGCCAAGTACTGAAGATCCAAGAGCACTTCATAGGTAGCTATTGAACCCAAATCATCATAAAACATAGCAACCCATTTGGAACGACAGTCTATAATCACAGGCAAGAAGCATATAAGGTCATAAAGCAACGGCAAATCATGAAGCCCAGACCCAAATGAAGCATCGACCAGCAAAGCAATGGATATGTAACAGGTAATGATCAGCATAGCACGAAAAAATCGAGGGTTTGCTTTCGAATATACCTGGCGATCCACCACAAGCTAGATGATATGTGAAAACACAATCCCAGAGCAAAATGAACCCCAGCGGCGGCAGACAAGCCACTGGCATTCCTCCTCCGCCCCATTTTATAGCCATGGGAAACCCTAGACTCCATGGACTCCATTGCAACCACAGAGGTCTCGAGGCAACAGTGGCCGATATAATGGCCAATACAACCACCGCCATGACCCATCACACCGCAAGCACAGTGAAAGGCATACCTCGATCGAGAATCACGGAGTAGGTTCCCACAGGGGCCGACCAAAAGCAGCCCTAGCATCGGCGCCTCAGAGGAGCGCGGGGCCCAGAGGAAACGAGGGACCAAGCGACGTCGCACACCGGAGGCTCGCGCGATGGTCGGGCGGGGGAGGGGCAGGGGATGTGCGGCGAACGGAGGGGCGCGGGAGGGAAGGGGAATAAGGTCGGGGGAGAAGCGCGATCGAAAGGCAAAAATGGGGGAATAGCCGTACACAACGGGGACCCCAATTTTCCTTATTCCCCCTTATTCTCAAGCCTCTATTCCCCTACCGAACAGCCCCTATAACTAGTTCATTTGAGCACTATCGCTATTATTTTTGTTATTATAGAGTGAGACAACGCATATATTGTGAATAATTTTTAGACTAAATTACAAAAAAGTCCATGAACTATGTACAATGTCTTATCTAACTTTACAAAGTAACAATGTGGTACCCGAACTTTCAAATTTATCTCAATGATGTTCATGACTATTGAAATTTAAGATTAAAATGACGAAATAATCAACTACATTTCTATGCTGAAGGATCACATTGAGAAATAAATTGAATGTTCAGATACCACACTGTCACTTTCTGAAGTTCTAGCATGTCATTGAAATCAGGTGTATAGTTTAGGGATTTTTTTATAATTTACTCTTGATATTATGCTTTTGCCTATCATTGAACGAGAATATAATTAATTAATTTTCTTCTAACATAGGTAATATATCCGTATGGTACGCTTTTACCCGTTGAAATAAATTGTGTATATGTTGGAACGTGTGTCTCTTCGATGCATAATCCAATTAGAACGGGTCACAATCAAATGGATCGAATACACTCGCCTCCTAAGCAGCTCTAGGGTAATAGATCCTCACTGATATCAAGTGAAACAAATCTAATATGAGATTTTACGGAGAATGTTTCTATCGCTTGATAAATTATAAAAAAGGGTCTTGATAAATTAGAAAAAAGAATCTTTAACTTATGAGTTCTATTTTTCAAATGTGACAGAGAGAGATTTGAACTTATTTTTTTTGTTTCAGTTCCTGCTCAACCTCAAAGTTGAAAGTTCACGCTTCTCTTTGTTACATTTAAAAAATGAGACATTTAATTGGGAACCTGGGAAGAATTTGGTCCTTTTTATATTATCATACTTTCTTTACTTTAAACGACCAACACTTATACGCAGAATATGAAGTGAGTATGAATGAGTAGGAGGCTCGAGACTATTCAACATTTTTCACACTCTAGATTGTCTCATGGTCCATACATATGGAATCGAGTTCAATTCCGATTCCAAGATATGTTTTCATAGTATTATTGAAGATTATTTCTTCACTTACAAAAAAAAGTGGAGGCAAAATGTATCTTCAATTGTATGACATCATCTTTTTGATTAATTATTCGTTTCCTTAGTTGATAAAAAAGCTCGCATACAACTTATATTAATCATCATAATTTTGATATTTAAACATGCATACTTTAACTTTTTGGTACTAGCTGATCTCTTCTATTCAGTTAAAGCATATTTTTATAATACTTGTGCTTCATTGAGATTCCACAATTATAGTTACTCTTACCTTTTTCGTAATAACACGTGTGTCCTTGTATTCTTACGAAATTCAAAATATTGCCCCTCTTTTGTTACATTTATGCCCGTATATTACATCAATGGAAGGGTCATATTGTGAATTCTGTAAGAATACATGGTCAGAAGTATTATTGCAAAAAAGTAGGGATACGACTATAGATGCATTACTCTTAGAGGGATACAAGTGTTAACGATAGCTATATAGTTGTATCCCATCTATATTCGTATCGATGTATATATATATTAATAGTTTATATTAATGAAATTATTTAAAATAATAACTTTAGGAGAATGATATATATATCTATATCTATAAACATATATATAAATATATATCTACACACACATGAGTGATCCTATGAGAGCAAAAAATTGTGAGAGCATGAGAGCATGCATTCCGGACCATTAGATTTCGTCTTCTCTCTCTTGGTCTTCTCTCTCATGATTGAACTTAGTGGTCCAGAATGCATGCTCTCATGCTCTCATAGGTTCTGGCTCTCATAGGATCACTCTTCTCTCTCTCCAGACACACACACACACATGAGTTTAATGGGGCTGCCCCTGCACTATTTTCAGCGCTTTATTTTTTATTTTTTTTTAAATATCACCATGTATATTCATCTATATATCCCTCCTACATGTCATTTCAATTTCGTCAGAAACAGAGACTCCTATACCCTCCATCTAGAACATGTCGATTATAGCAATTCTAAGGCCATTAGAATTAATTGTTCTAGATGGAGGGCATATGAGTATCTGTTTCTAACAAAATTAAAATGACATGTAGAAGGGATATATAGATGAATATATATGGTTTTATTTTTCAAAAAAATAAGAAAGGCCGAAAATAGGGGGCGGGGCAGCCCCATTAAATCATATATATATAACATCTTGGATGCAGATGAAGTCTACCCAACCAAATCGACACTTGTGCCATTTTGGGTTCTCTCCAATTCGACACGACATTTACTAATTCATACCTAAAATAGTAATTACTTAAAATATATGTCAATTTATTTAATTTGGATTAAATTGATAATCTATAACTCTTACTAAAGCTAGGTTTTTCACCCAGCTTTAGCCACGTGACCTTGTGTGTGCATTTTCTCGCCCCATATCTCAAACTTCTTAATTTTCCCACTCTCTCTCCTTTCATTGCTCATTCCCCGATTCCTCCCTCCCTCTTTCTCTCTCTCTCCACTCTCTCTCTCTCCCTCTCTCTTCCTTCTACCTCCATGATCTCTCTCCTCGCCATTTATCTTCCCTCTCTCTCAAACGATAATCTTTCTCCCTCTACCTACTCTCTCCCTCTCCATCCCTTTACTCTTCTCAATCTTTCTCCATTTCGTCTTTTCCTCCCTCTTTATCCTTCCTTTCTCTCTCTCTCTCTCTCCATTCTCTCTCCCCTCTCTACAACATGATCTCTCTCTCTCTCTCCCCCTCTCCTCTCCTCTCCATTTCTCTTCTCTTCTCTCTCTCTAACTCCTCAAATACATCCATCTCTCTCCCTCTCTCCTCTTTTTCCTCCCTCCTCTTATATATTTGTTAAATTAAAACTTATACATCTCATATTTTCTTTATATTTATTATATTAATACATATGTTATATTTGCTAAACTGAAAGTTATAAATCTCATACTTTCCCTTTATATTTATTATATCAATATTTATATGTACATATTTTTGTATCATTTATTTGTGCTCTACAATTAATTTTATCCAATTTCATGATAATGATATAATTTTACTTATTTTAATAGTTTATTAATAATAAATATCAAAAAAACTAAAATGATATGAAAATAAATACTTTTTTAAATAGATAACACACATATATATATCTTATTTTTTCTCATCTTTCAAAATTAGGACATGTCTATTTATGTCATTTATTTATACACTACATTCAATTTTATCCACTTTCATTAAAATGATAAACGATATAATTTTATTTATTTCAATAGTTTATTAATAATAAGTATTTAAAAAACTAAAATGGTATGATAATAATTTTTTTTTAAAATAATACATATATATAACTTATTTTTTTCTCATTTTTCAAATTAAAGGTGACATATAAATATTGTATTTCTTTTTAACTATATCCATCAATCGGAATTGATATCTTTTCCACTCTCTCTCATATAGTTATAGACGCTTATGGATTTCTAAAGCATATATTTGTAATCATAGTTCGAATAATTATGTTAAAAATAATCACTTAAATAAACTAATAGATCAAGTAATAAAAAATGAATGAATATTTATATCTTAACAATTTCAATAAATTACAAATTCATATAAAAATACAATTCATTTTTTTAACAAAATATATTAAAGTCTTAATCTAGTATATATAAGCATCTTGATATATTAGTCTATAAATATATAATTTTTGAGATTTTTTATTTAATATTTTGGAAAGAGTGGCATGTATGTACCGGGTTCCATTTTTACTTAAATAATTTTATATTAACATAGGTAAACATTAAACTACACTTAATTTTTATAAAATACTAAAATTTATAGAAACAGATATTAGCATAATAAGAAAATATTAATATATGATATACATACATATTATAATATATACATTGAAGTCATGCTTGATATATATATATATATATCATAATATTGAAGATACAAAATTACATAAGTTACACATTAGTGTTTTGAAATTATGTGAGCATTTTTCATTGGCATATCTCAATTGTAAGTATTTTACTTTTTAATATAGTTTAATAACAACCCTAAAAAATTAATTTTATTGGTGTAGATAATAGCTTACATAAATTTGAATTCAGGAAAAATATCAAATAAAGATGGAATATAATTGCATGTAATTTTATTTCCAATCATCAATCATTGCCAACTAATTCATATTGGAACTATATATATAGATATAGAAACAACAACATAAATAAAAGATTGATGTGAAATAAAAAATTATATGAATGATCATATTTGTATTTTTCCAAATATGATCTACTTGCACATTTATTATATGAAAAATATGTAATTTTAATTTCTTCATTGTTTAAATATTTTTCCAATATTAGAATTATTTCATACAGTCACCACAAGCTATTTTGACTCTTTCCTGTAACTTAACCATGTTTTATTTAGCTGATGTATTTTCTTTATCCATTTTTATCTCATAATTTTACTCTTCTATTATAATATCCTTTGTAATTTATGATTATAAATTTAAAGTTTATACCTAATAATAATTATGTATATGAATCAGACATTTCATTATATTATATGTAAACTTTATATTTTACATGTCTTAGAGGTTTCTTTAAGCTAAAATGTGACAATGGTCGCAATAAACTTACACGAACTTACCAAGATAATTAAATAATAGTAATTTTATCGATTAATTCAATACATATTACATTAACTTTATGTTATTCGAAGTAATATAACTCACTTACATTTGGATGAACGTAAGCAATTCGTCCAATACACCTACCTTTTATTCTTTTTTACCATATTGTATTTCATTCCAAAAACAACTCCATGGGAAATTAGTATATGCTAAGGTCTGTGCTTCTTCGAATAATTCATTGTTGTACATCCAAGATGTAAAACAATGTTGTTTCTACATCAGCTCTATTTACAACTTTTTTTTGAATTTCATCACCTCTTGAAAGTCATATTGTTCATAAGTGGCAAGTGAATTATGGGCCTCTCAACTGCACATCAACATTGGATGGAAAACTGAAAAATCCTCCATATTGATTCGTATGTAGACACATATATAGTCTAGATACTCCTTTATTTCATCAATTTCTTTTGTTACTACAACTCAATTTACGACTTTTAAGTAGATGAATCCTAGATTCATCACCCATCATACTTGAGATTTACTCGTTCTTGAGCAAGTACTTATTCGAAGAATGAGTGAACACGTTGAAATGGAATTTAGCTTCGGATCAATTCATGTTCAAGGACCAAGAACAAAACTTAGACTGAATCTTTGGATTAACTGTGTGGTGGAACTTCTATGAGAATTAGGACTTTGGAATCAACAACCTCTAAGTTCTACATGTCATCATTCAGGTTCGACTCAGATTCAACTTAGATCCACTTGCTTAGAGAGCATACGCTTTGAACATTGAATTAACTGGCTTGTGTGTGAAAGTGTTAGCTATTCTCATTTATGATGTTGAACTAACAATCATTTTACTCTTTTAGCTACCCATCCTCGGGGAATCGGGTATTCCCTTATAAGTTTGAGTCAGTTAGCCAAGAAGATTAAGATATGAAGAAGTAGATCTTTGGAGTGTGAATAATATAGTCATATCTCCTAAATGAGCTTGGCTAAAGTAGCCAAGTCTCACAAAATGCCGGCTCTTTGAGTTTTTCTCTCTTTTTAATTCTCTCTCTTTTTTCTTATTTTTTTGGTACGACTTCTCATGGGCATAGAATCTTTTGCCCTCTCATTTTGTATTTTGGATTTCATATTGGTTGAGCATTGTGCTCTATTTGGCAAAGGAGAAGAAGATTGCCAACTGACCATGAAGCTTTGTTTCAACCCACTACTCCGGTCTTTAAGATTTTCTCTCTACTAGAAAATAAGTTGGAGGAAGGCACCTGTTATGTCAGTACCCAAGGCATGTCATACTATCACCATTAATGAAGCAGCCTAGTACAGTCCCAACTCAGGTTGACAAGATCTTTCAATACTTCATTTGGGTTGAGCAACTGTATGATGCAATAGTTCCATTTAGTACACTATTGAAGAGTCGAAGGCACCTGTTATGTCAGTCCCCAAGGCATGTCATACTATCACCATTAGCGAAGCAGCCTAGTACAGTCCCAACTCAGGTTGACAAGGTCTTTCAATACCTCATTTGGGTTGAGCAAGTGTATGGTGCAAGAGTTCCATTTAGTACACTATTGAAGAGTCGAAGTCTGCACATTTTCTTGTGGGAGTCATAGAATTAAATCCAAGACTTGAAGCTTATAAAACCCTACTTCTCGGTGATGTGCTTCTAAAACTTTGGTGAATTAACATCCAGATCAAGCTCCATTCTGAGGTTCTTTTTAATCTTCGATCCATAATCCAATCAAATACCAAAGTGGTGCAAAACGAATGCAGCATGAATGGACCGATCGGCATGCATTACCTCCTAGACACGTTCGGGTACAAATGTTTCTAAATTTTTAAGATTGATTATTTTTACACTCTCGCACTCCTTAAATTTTATTTTATTCATTTACAAAATAAAAAGCACAAACGAATTAATATAAATTAATAAAATATGTAGGTAAATCTCGTCTCTTCTTCCTGGAATTAATATTGAAGTCAATGTCATCATCCATTACAATCGATTATTTTTTTATGATGTTTGATTCACTAGCTTGATGTTTGGGTATGTTGGACCGCTACTCCAAATTTCCTTTTTTCCATATTGCAGCTCCCCATTAATTGAGGATTTGTATATACATCACGCTCGACCAGATTGGTTCCAGTTTGTGACTGCAATATTCTGCCATTCTAATTGGTTTGAATCTTACATCTTTACAAATTAGTTCTTCCACTTTGAACATGCCAAATTCATTGCCTAAAAATGTTTGGGCTTCTGATTTTTATTTGATAAATGCCATATCATATTATCTTGCACGATGAGCACAGTTTATTTGATGTCAGGTTCAAGGATTTCTAAATGACCATTTCTAATTCGTATGCTGTTACTGTTTAGTTAACTAATATGATCCATGATGATATTCCTAAAATATCTTATAGTTAATCCACTACCAGCATCAGAAAATGAAATATCTTTCAGCCATTATTAGCATCATTTATTGATATGCCTGGTAGGGCCAGTTGATGTGGAAGGACACGTCTTGACAGTTCTTGAAAGTTTTTTTGGACATAAGACAGTTCTTGAAAGTTGTAAATTAATTGAGGCCATTTCCTAAGATCTACCATCCAAGGATACGGGTAGTAAGTGACCTGGCAAGACCTGATCCCCTTGTGCACCTTGGATGAACTTTCAAGCCTATGATTCAAGTCCGCATGTAAATTCCCCGTCAGTCATATATGAGCATAACCCATGTCTTCTCCCGTGAAACTAATGGAATATAACCTTAAAATCTCTCTAAGAAATAAAACAGATGTTAAACCCTTTCTTACTCGTTCTAATCTTCCTTATGCAGGGAACATTTCTCAAGACTTTGGTCAATCTTTTTCCACATATCCGTATGCATTTTTGTGTTATACTATCACAATTTATTGCTAATGGTGATGTTTGATGAGAAGTTCACTATATCATTAGGATCTCTTTTTGCTGGAAAGCTTGTTGAAGAGGAGGCCTTGGTTTATGGATCTCACATATCGTAACTGGTGCTGGAGCAAACCTGGTATCCTGGTTGGTCCTTCCGAGAACTGCTGTCTGTTGGGGCATCTGGTGCCGTCTTTGAACTTTTTGCAGTTAGTGTGCTTGTCAAGGTACAAAAAAACAATTTCCAAATAAATCATCCATAAAAAGAACGATTAGTTGTTTATGTACTGTTAGAAAATAGGAAGCGGAAGCGGAACGGAAATAAAGATAAATAAACATGGAAGAACAAAGATTTTAACGTGGAACCTTACTCCGTAAGGAGCGGGATGAAACCACGGGAGAAGACCTCAAAGGGACGGATATTGCATTCCTTTTTCTCAATGGATACAGGAGGTCTGGGTCTCCTTATATAGCCTCCACAGAACCTCCAAGTCCCACAACTGGACAATGTGGGACTAAACAGCTGGATGGCGTAAATGGATCCTGGAGGTATCCATTTACCCATCTACAACTTAATAGGCGCATATAATAAATACTCCAACACTCCCCCTCAAGCTGAAGCATGCAATGCTTAGCTTGGACAAACAGAAAGAGACTCAACTCGACGTTACAAGACACTATGGACAATATTAACCCAACACGCACAACTGCTGCTGTCCAGGATGTTGCTTCTCATGCCGTGCAGGTGAGGATGACAAACATGCTGGAGTGTGAGTCAAATGAAGACTCGAAATCTGACCATCGAGTCTGAAATTGCGCCTAGAGTCTCCTCGTCGGAGAACTGGGTCTCTCCCATCTGGCTCAGAGAATGGTGCTCTACTCTGGAATACCTATGATACCTCATGAAAATTCTGGCCGACAAAACAACAAGAATGATGGGGACCACGGAACTGAAGATCGCATACATGTGCGTCTTGAACTGCAGACTCGGAAAATATCTGTCGTCGAGTCTGAACATCCGTTGTAGAGTCTGAATAATATCTGGTTGGTCTGAGGAATCTGCATTTTGGAGAAGACCTATGACTCTACATATACTCCCATTTTCTCCCATACCGGTCGGAATGAAAACATCGACAGTTGGGAGAAGGCAAGATAAATAAAACATCTCAAATGTCGATATATTATTTTTTTCCGGCTTCTCAAATATATATTTTTTTAAATACATTTTTTAATGCGTACGACTTTTGTATTTGTATGCATCTTTTTTTTCTTTTTCTTTTTTTTATACAAACTTCGGCCTCTTTTTTTTAATCAGGCCCTCACCTTTTTTTAAATAGACGGGCCCCAACTGGGCCCTACAATAAAAACATCTCCCCTTTTCTTAAAAATAAAATAAAATAAACAGGGCATTCAAACCCTAGGATTCCTTCAATTGGGACCCTTTCTCTTATATAGCCGCTGCCTGTGAAGAAGCCAGAAAGGGGAAGATGTTCTCGCGCTGCCTGAATTTGCGCGACCAAGGAGTTGTGTCGTCGAAGATGCTGCTCGCGGCCTGGAGGTATCTCCGCCAGATGCGGGGGCGATGGAAGAACTCACCTGGGTGCGGACTAAATCTACGATGGACAAGATGCGATGGCGATGTTGTTGGGGCTTGCCTGAAGAGGAACATCACCAGGAGGGCGCGCCGCTGGAGCGCTGTGCGTGAGGAGGGTTCGCGCTTGGAGTTTGCGTGAGTAGTAGGCTTACTGGGGACCAGGCGGCGCCGCCTCGTGGCTGCCTGCGCGAGAAATGCGGCCCACCACCACCTGCGATCAGGAAGGAAGAGATGGCCGCCAGGAATTGCGTGATCTCGCGCTGCTTGGAAGCAAGGGTTACGCCGAACCCGCAACCGTCTGGAGATAAGCTCCACCTGGAGTGGAAGAGTGCGCCGCACGCTTGAGAGCTCCTGTATCTGATGGAGGAGGAACTGCAAGAGGTCGGAGGTCGAGAGATCGCCGCCTGCGATGCCTCGGCCTCATTTGCGCCTGGGAGGTGGCGCGCAACCCTCTATTCTGAGCGAATCAGAGTAACGAGGCTCTGCGCTGAATATGCGTTGTCAGTGGCTGGAAGCAGAAAAACATTGATCCCTGATCTAGAGTTCTGGAGATGAACCCTAATACATATGAGTGCCGCCTGGATCTGGAGAGATCTTCAAATAATAGTTGAACACGATTATCTTCAGGAACAGAACTCCGAACATGATAAAAAGAATGAATCGAAACCTTAATTTGAATCGAATCTCGAATAGAATATGAAAAATAAAACTTTCAAGAGCAATTCCACGAGAATCGAACCCACTCTGATGCCATGTTAGAAAATAGGAAGCGGAAGCAGAATCGGAATTAAAGATAAATAAACATGGAAGAACAAAGATTTTAACGTGGAACCCTACTCCGTAAGGAGCGGGATGAAACCACGGAAGAAACCCTCAAAGGGGCGGATATTGCATTCCTTTTTCTCAATGGATACAGGAGGTCTGGGGCTCTTTATATAGCCTCCACAGAGCTTCCAAGTCCCACCACTGGACAATGTGGGACTAAACAACTGGATGGGGTAAATGGATCCTGGAGGTATCCATTTACCCATCTACAACTCAATAGATACATATAACAAATACTCCAACATGTACAATGGCTCTCCAGATGTCTTGAGTCTGGAGGAAGATGCTGGAGGTGCTTATACTTGGGCAATTTGTTATCGAACAGGTATGAATTTTATATTAAATTTAAGAAATGAGATATATAAGTACGGATAATAGGAATCAGAATTCTTAGTTCATAAAGGAGGATGGGTTCTCTATACATGTGGATAGACGCAAAACCAACAAAAAATCTTACAGAAACAGGAACAGTTCAATTAGAAAAAAATACATAATAAGAAAAAACATAAAATAAGAAATACTAATTTCTACGGACAGCTTTTAACAATAAGAAATGAAGCTAAAAAGGGATCAGTGACAAGTTTCTTTCTGATACAATTTCAGACTATTTTAATGGTATTTTTTCTATTTTTACTGTGAGCAGTTATTTTATTGGGATTCTTTCACATAGGTGTAGGTTGAAGTTGTAAAACACCTCTAAGTTAAAATGATATGCAAAATGATTGCCTCAGAAAAATTGGATTTCTAATGATATCATGATGTTTGCGGGCCTCCAATGCTGGCCTTCTGATGACCAATCAAGTGAACACCTTCTGCTAAATTGTCGAGGATTTTATTGATTGAGAGTTGTTGACGCATATAGAGTACCTGTACCTCTTCGTTATTTTGTTTTTCAGTTGTCTATTTATATAATTTACCCATAGGCTACTCTCCTATATAAGAGAGCCTAGGGCTTATGGAATGAAACAACTTGCTCATTTTTCCCAACATGGTATCAGAGCGACGGTCCTAGACCGGAGTTCTCGAAACCCTAGCCCTTCCCACCACCCGCCGGCCCCTCTCTCTTCGATCGACGCCGCCATCTCTTGGGAAGCACGCACGGCGCCGCCGCCTTTGGCCCATCTGCTCGTGCTGCTTCCCCGTGCTCTTGCGGCGCGCCATCCCTAGCGCTGTGCCCATCTCTCGCGCGCAATCTCCAGCAACATCGTGCGATCGTGCGCCATCCCTAGCGGTGCTTTCACGGTGAGATCTCGCCATCGAAAGCAACATCGTGTGCTGGCCCAGTGCGCAATAGCAGGCGAGTGCAGGCGAGGCGAGCGCGGTTTCTGTGCGCTGGCCCAGTACGCGTAGTAAGGGGCGCTGCTCCTGTCTGCGCATCATCTTGTGCATGCCCTGTGCGCGTGTGCACCATCTGCACGCCTGCGTGATCTCAGTGCATAGCATTCGCGTGCCCTAGGTGCAGAGGTAGTGTGATTCCAGTGCAGCCAGCGCGTCAGCGCGCGTAGCTACAGTACGCGTGCCCGGTTCCAAGTCCTAAAGAGCAGAGAACAATCGTCATGGGTTTAGTTGCTTGACATCTACACGTGCAACTAAACCCGGTTATGTCATTGTAGACAAATCATATAGTTTGTCAATCGTTCCAGTCTTCAGTATCCAGTATGTCAGAGAGCAAGGCAGATATCCCATCTATTGGTGCATCCGTGGTCCAGCGCCTATTGTCAAGATGGACGGTACCAACTATGAACTGTGGGCAATGCAGTTCATGAGCATGATGAAGTCAACGGGTAAGAAGCACATTCTTACCGATCCAGAGCATGCTGAGAAGACTGGAACCAATGCCTCTTGGGAGGCCGATGATGCATATGCCAAAGTTTGGCTATCTGGTACATTGGTCATTGAAATCGCCAATGACATCCTACACCAACCCACAGCCAAGGACATGTGGGATATTCTGGCGGCAACATACTCTCAGGCGAAGAACGAGACGAAGATTCTGCAACTTCAGCATGACATATTCACAATCAAGCAGAATGGTCGCCCTTTACATTCTCTCTATACATCACTGAGAGGGATGTTCGAGAAGCTTTATAGCTTCATGCCTCTTACTGCCATGCCAGAACAGCAGAAGACGTACATGAATGCTACCATGGTGGGTGTGTTCCTGGCTGCACTCGATCCAGAGTATGAGGCGGCACGATCACATATTTTGGCTGACTCTACTATCCATCCCATGGAGGAAGCCTTCCATAGACTGAGTCGGATTACAGTTCCTTCTACAGCTGCGAATCAGAATTCTTCAGCCATGGCAGCAAACAGAGGTCGTGGATTTCATCACCAGGGCCGAGGACGTGGACCTCGTGGAAGGGGTGGCCGCACTAGACCGACATGCACCTATTATCACCGAGTTGGACACAATGAAGATACATGCTATTCAAAGCACGGATTTCCTGCATCCGCGAGAGCTGCTGAGCAGATAGAGCCCCCATCTGCCGCTACCTTGGATCAACGGTTCGACGATCTTGTTGCCCGTCTGAGGGGCATTATTCCACCATCTGGACCAGCACCGACTGCAGAGAGTCATTCTGATGCCGCTGTTTCTGCCTCTGCGTCCACCAATACCTCATGTAGTATACTTGCACTGAACAGTAGTAAATCAGATACTTTACCATGGATTATGGACTCGGGTGCTACACATCACCTATGTGGCGACCAGAGTCTGCTTTCAGGATACACTCAGATACCTCCAGGTCGGACAGTAGTGGTTGCCAATGGCACTCATTCCCCCATCACTGGTCAGGGGGAGGTTAGATTGACATCTTCTATGCAGCTCAAGAACGTGCTACATGCACCTGATTTTTCAATGAATCTATTGTCAATTAGTCATATTACGAAGGATTTACATTGTCGGGCAATTTTTGATCCATCTTCTTTGATTTTTCAGGACATCCATACGGGCAACGTGATTGGTCGTGGCTATGAGCAAGGAGGCCTCTGCCGCCTGAATCAGACCACTTTTGCTGGAACCTCATCCTCGTCTTCGGGACAAGTATCAACCTTATTATGGCATCTGCGTTTTGGTCATTTACCGCTTCAGAAGTTGCGTCAAGTTCTACCCTATGGTCTCTCTCACACACCCATTCAGTGTGAGGCGTGTCAGTTGGGAAAGCATCAGAGGTCGTCCTTTCCCAGTCGTCCAGGTCGGAGTAGTAACTCCAAGTTTGAGTTGTTTCATATCGATGTCTGGGGTCCGAGTCGTGTTCCCGATCATCAGGGACACATGTTTTATATTGTATTTGTGGATGATTTCTCTAGAGTGTCATGGGTGTTAACCTTCTTGATGTCACGAGATCTCTTCTCATACAGAGTCATGTTCCTTACTCCTACTGGGGTGATGCAGTTCTCACTCCATGTTACCTAATCAACCGTATGCCTTCGTCTGTCTTGAATGAACAGATTCCGTTTTCACTCATTCATCCTGACAAGGATCTGTTCACTCTTACTCCTCGTGTGTTTGGGTCGGTTGCATTCGTCCATCAGTTGTCGCCGGGTACTGACAAGCTCTCTCCTAGGGCTGTCAAGTGTGTCTTTGTTGGGTACTCCAGAACTCAAAAGGGGTACAAGTGTTTTGATCCTGTGCGTCGGCGGTATATGATCAGTGCAGATGTTACATTTTTTGAATCTGTTATGTATTTTTCACCATCAGGAGACAAGCAGCTACCATCTATACCTCCTGATGCCATATACATGACACCACCACCTCAGATGCCGACAACACCACCTACACCACAGCCACCACCGCCCCCACCACCACCACAACCACCGCTTGTCTCACCGCTACCGTTCCATTACACCCGCAGGCCTCCTCCAGCTCATGGTCCTGACCTGTCAACTAGCTCGCCTATGGTATGTAATGAAAATATTAATGTTGATGGATCTGACGACATTTCTGGGCAGGATATAGTGCAGGAGCCAGATGAGAATACAAATGATTTGGATGTTCCAATTGCTCTACGGAAGTCGAAGAGAAGCTGTGTCAAATATCCATTATCGGCAGTCGTGTCTTTTGAGAGGCTGTCTGGAGACTTCAGGTCGTTTGCTATGGCACTTTCAGCTACAAACATTCCACGGAATCATCATGATGCTCTGCAGGATCCTAGATGGCGATTAGCAATGGAAGAAAAAATGGCGGCACTTCAGTCCAGAGGAACTTGGAGCTTGGTTCCTATACCTCCAGATGTGAACCCGGTGAGCTGCAAGTGGGTGTTTACAGTGAAGCACAATGCAGATGGTTCCATTGACAGGTACAAGGCGCGCCTTGTTGCACGTGGCTTCACACAGACATACGGGGTGGATTACCTTGACACATTCTCGCCTGTGGCACGTCATTCTACTCTGCGGATCTTGTTATCAGTTGCAGTTGCTAGAGATTGGTCGCTTTATCAGCTGGACGTGAAGACTGCATTCCTATATGGCGAATTGCAAGAGGAAGTCTATATGCAACAACCACCTGGGTTTGCTGTTGAGGGGGAGTGTTCCAAGGTATGCAGGTTACATAAGGCCATCTCTGGCCTTAAGCAGAGCCCCAGAGCGTGGTTTCAGAAGCTCTCAGATCTTTTTGAGAAACAAGGATATAAACGCTCCAATGCTGATCATTCCTTGTTTGTACAGAAGATGGCTAGAGGTATGATTGTAATCATGGTTTATGTTGATGATATCTTGATTACATGAGATGATGAGCAGGGCATTAAGCAGGCGAAAGAAAGGCTGGGAACAGAATTTGTCACCAAGGACTTGGGAGTCCTTAGATATTTTCTGGGGCTGGAGTTTGCTAGAAATCCATATGGATTAGTAATGTCGCAGAGGAAATATGTTACAGATCTATTGAGTGAGACATGTATGCTAGGGTGTCGACCTGCTACGACACCAATGGATCCCAGCATGAAGCTCTATGATGATGACACGGAAGAGGTGGACAAGAGAAGGTACAGAGAACTGGTAGGCAAACTACTGTATGTCACGATCACTAGACCTGATATATCATTTGCAGTGAGTCGTGTGAGCCAGTTCATGGAGCAACCACGTCAAGTCCATATGGATGCAATACACATGATTCTGAGATATCTAAAATCATCTCCAGGTGCAGGCTTGTTATTTAAGAAGAGAAAGGAGATCTCTATCACAGCATGTGCTGATGCAGACTATGCAGGATGCCCCAAGGACAGGAAGTCCACCTCAGGATTTGCAGTTTATGTTGGAGATGCCATAGTCTCGTAGAGAAGCAAGAAACAAACAGTAGTAGGTAGATCCAGTGCTGAATCCGAATACAGGGCTATGGCCCAGGCTAGCACAGAAATGATGTGGGTGAAATCCTTACTTACAGATCTATGTCTTGATATACCACTTCCTATGATGTTGGAATGTGACAATCAGGCCGCCTTGTTCATTGCAAACAACCCAGCCTTCCATGAGAGGACCAAGCATATTGAGGTTGACTGTCACTACATACGTGACATGATTCAGAAGGGGTTCATTGCTATATCTCACGTCTCATCAGAGAATCAGACTGCTGATATATTCACCAAGGCATTACTTCGAGGTCCATTCCAGAAGTGTGCGTCCAAGCTGAGCATGATTGATATCTATGCTCCATCTTGAGGGGGAGTGTTGACGCATATAGAGTACCTGTACCTCTTCGTTATTTTGTTTTCAGTTGTCTACTTTATGTAATTTACCCATAGGCTACTCTCCTATATAAGAGAGCCTAGGGCTTATGGAATAAAACAACTTGCTCATTTTTCCCAACAAGAGTCTTGAGATCCTGCCACATCCAGTCTTTTTGCGCATGTAGAGTTCAAGAATAAAAAAATGGCAAAGCCTTCTCCCACTATAAGCAGGGTCAACTACATGGATTCTTGCTCAAATCCATATTGAAAGATTCGACTATATTTTATGCTAGCTGTCAACTACCTTATGCAACCTCCACACGGGGAGATTTGAACCCTGATCCTTTGAGTCGTAGGCACACTGCACAACTACCGGACCATTTTACACGTAGAATTCAAGAATATTAATAAAAAATGTTACTAACACTGTCCGTTCCATAACTTCGGCACTTCTCTTTATTTTTCCATTTGGTTGCATTTCTCAACATCACGCCATCATCAAACATATAGTTTGGAAGGCATCTGAAGCTTGTTCTTCCTGTAAATCTTGCAAGTAAAACTGCAATGTTCATCCATCTAGGAAAGGTATAAATCCCCTTTCCGTCTTCCTGGCATCATTTACATGATTTCTTGGCCACTATATATATTGTTGTGCTTATTTTTAGGCAAGGCCCTAAATGTCAGTTTCGGTCATCATCTTGGTGACCGACCGAAATGGAATTTTGGTCGAATTTCGGTAGAATTTCGACTGAAATTTCAGTCATTTCGGTCCTTTTTTGTATTAGGGCCGATTTCGACTGGATATCGATATTCGACAGAAATTTGACTGAATTTAGCTGAAATTTGAGGCCATGTTTTTAGGTGCTGGAGGCTGCTCAAGCGTCAACAGGCATGGTGGGGGGTTTCGGTCGTGGATCATCGACAGGATATGTGAATCGCATCGCTCATCTCTCTGGTGCTCTGATTGGTGTTGCTTTGATATATGTCATCAGTCGAGTTCCATCTCAGTCCTCTGGAAAATATATAACTGCTGGAAAGGGGAAATGAGTTTGAACATGATGCACATAAATTTATGATTGATCTCCTGAATAGAGTCACAATTTTCTGTTCGTTACTTGGGCACGTCTTTGAAGGTTATTTGAGTTCCACCTCTTGTTCATAAAACTCATGTACCTCTGATATTATTTGTATTACTTCTGGAAGGTAAAGTTGGTTTTCCTTACAAGGACTCCATAGCCTCCTCATCAATCATCAGCATGTAGTCACAGTCGTGCATTAGCGGTTGCTGACACTGATTATCTGAATCTGATTATCAGTTATCTTTTGAGTCTCGTTTGTCTGTCAAAATCGAGAAGGCGATCCTTTACACATTACAATAAAAATGATCTGATGATGCAAAAATTTATCGCACTGTCACTGTATGGGTTGTTATCTGAATATGCAGTGAGAGTGAGGGATGTTGTTGCACAAATATATTTTGTTCTTTGAATTTCACGTCGAATAACGTAGTCGTTGCTATATCGTTGCTGACAATGATCCATGTGGAAAGGTTCATGATTTATATGGTGAAGCCTACTCCCATTGTAAGTAGGGTCGGCTACATAGATTCTTGCTCAAATCCATATTGAAAGATTCGACTATTTTTTTACGCTGGTTGTGAACTACCTAACACAGCCTCATAAGGGGGGATTTGAACTCTGATCTTTTGGGTGGTAAGCATAGTGTACTACCACGAGACCATTTAAGTGGAAAGGTTCGTGATTTGGCAAGAATTTATGCCCTAAAAAATCAAACATGTGAAAGATATTAGGCATTCTAATCCATCCATGTTGCCACAGCATGAAGACCCAATTAAAATAACAAAGAAAAAGAATGCCTATGTGGTGATCACCAAATAAAGGGGTCCCTGAGGATGTGTATCCTTGCAAGCATTTAGATTTATAAGCACATCCACCTAAAAATCTTGATCACATCAGATTGCTTTAATTTTCTAATATTACAATCTGCTATTAATGCCAAATAAAGAGGTGTGTAAATTTAGCTGGACTGACTTAATAATGGGCATCTTAGTGTGCTATGTTCAGACCATCACAATCTGAAGAAACTTGGATTTAGTGTAAGGCCATGTAAGGGATTATAAGAATGGAATTTTTAATATGCTTGAAAGCTAGAGATTGAATTATTGTTTTTATGTGATATATCTCCATCTTCTTATTTTTGGTCTCGCACGCGTGGCTACTTGTATGTTCTTTTAATTTTTAGATTTCAACTTAAATATCTGAGTTCAGAGGATCATTGTTTTTTTTATCATTGACTTCTCTCTCTATTGGATTAGTATTAGATAATAATTCCATCATCTTAATTTACATTCCCTTTTCTCAAATATTTTTGGTTATTTTCAAGATTTCTTTTATTCTTTTTTATTTTGAATACACTTTCAAAAATTTCAATCATCTATTGTAAATACTTTTTACATTAAAGAGAATATGATACAATTGCAATAAGATTATATAATGACATCTTTTTATAAAATTGTAAATTTTGGATTCTAAAATGAAAGAACATGGTAAGATAAAATAACGTTTGAGATATTTTTATTAAATACTAGATATGAATATAATAATATTCTTCATTGCAATCAAGATATAAATATATCAAATGCTAACAGTGTCGTATTTTTTTCGAGTATGTAAATATGAGGGGGGGGGGGGGGTATGGTGGTGGTTGAACCACGGTCTTCTGAGTGATACATTGCTCTACCACGAGACCGTGTTAATTGCTTTAGGTTCTCGCAATCTCATGTTGATTGCTTATCTAATAAAGAATAATATGATACATATGATGGTGGAATATGAAAACAACAAATAGAAACTACTTTCATTTTTTATATGGATTTACACTTTGTTATGACATCTCTTTTAGTGTTTTGCCTCAAGAGGAAACAAACATGAGAGGCCAACCGTTATAAACGCACACACAAACAAAAAATGTTTATGGACGCGAATGTGAATCTTATTTTTCCTCTTTGGATCACAAACACACATGCACACACACGCGCACACACACACATACACACGCACACACACACACACACATGCACATGCACGCACGCGTGCGCGTGCGCACACAGAGGGAGAGAGAGAGAATTTCTTGTAATTCTTCACTACATAGTACAATAATCTTGTATGTCATCGTCTAGGCTAATACCTTGTAATTGTACTTTACTTTTTTTGTACAATATTCACTATAAATGCTTATAATTGATCTCTATATGGACCGTTGATATTTGCTTTGCATTCGTATCCATATTGTGAGAATGTAAGATTATTCTATGCTAGACATTCATATGAAATTCGAATTCAAGAAGGAATAGTGGTATAGATAACATTTGCATCTTCTTGTCTCGTGATAAAGTGACTTTATTTTAAGATAAACCATCTTTATGTTAAGTGGTCACATTATAATTACATTATTTATTATGTCCTTTTCTAATTCTTTAAACCAAGTGAGTAAGAATAAGAGATAAATCTTATTTATCCTTTATCTCACTCCATTATGTATCCTTAGTCCGATCGAATCCTCGCGAGTTATTGCTCCATTGGAAAGAAAACGAATAAAAATTCCTTGCTACTTTAAGAAAAAAAACATAATAAAAAATGAGGTTAATGGGTCTGCCTCCTTGGGGCAGCCAACATGGCTGCCCCCGCGCCGTTTTCGGTGCTTTTTTATTTTTTATTTTGAAAAATATCGCCATGTATATTCATCTTTATATCCCTCATATATGCCATTCGAATTTCATCAGAAACAGAGACTCCTATGACCTCCATCCAGACAATCATTTTTTAACGGTAACATGATTTGTAAAATCGACACTATTTCGATGGAGGTCGTACGAGTCTCTGTTTCTGACGAAATTCGAGTGACATATAGGAGAGATATATAGATGAATATGTGATATTTTTCAAAAAAAATAAAAAAACATCGAAAATAGGGTGCAGGATAAATCCTAAAAAAATGGGCCCATATTTATTTGATAGTGCCATTTCGCTCGCCGAAGCATTTGCCCATTGCCTAACAATCTGAACACGAAAAAACGACCCAGAGATCCTTCTCTCTTATCTCTTTCTACAACGCCGCCCGATCTCCGCCGCGTCTCCGGCGGACGGTGGCCGGAGTCGGATGATGCTGGGGGTGTGGAAATGGTACCAGAGGTGTCTCGCGAGCCACCCGGTGAAGACGCAGGTGGTAAGCTCCGCCGTCCTCTGGGGCCTCGGCGACGTCGCCGCCCAGAAGGTCACCCATTACATGATCAGGAAGGCTCGTCAGACACATCTCTTCGAGGTATCGTTTGATTTCCTGCGCCTTTTCTTCTGATCGGGATGGTTGTTGCTGTTGTTTATGGGAAGGTGGATTTGACGAGAGATGACGATAGGGCGAGGTCGATTTTGGGAAATTGGCGGAAGATCATCAGGCTTGTTTTCATTTATAGAACTATGCTGATTGGGCTCTCGGAAAAATATGGTTTTCATTTTTGTAGTTTTTTTTAAGACATCTATTTGCAAAAGGGTAGTTCGGGGGGAAATGATTGGGAATCTCTACATTTTAGGGGTTTTTGTGTGTGAATGATCATTACAGGGATGGGTCCAATACGGTTTAAAAGAAAACATCTATTGAACCAGTTACAAGAATATCGGTTACAGTACCTATCAGCCAAAGAAGCCAAAGAGGAATCCTTCCAGTAGTATCGATAATTTACCTTGATTTCCTTCATATTTTATCAAGTGGTCATGCTAGAGACAAAAACAATTATAGATAGTTATAAAGATGGTATCCTTCCGAATGGTATAAGAAAATTTCCACTATTCTCTTTCTTTTTTTTTCTTCTTTTAATTTCTCAGAAATAATTGGAAAATAAAACAAGTACAAAAATGAGTAATAACCCCAGTATAGACGGGTACGATTCAATTCAACATTTTGTTCATTCGAATTTGAATATGTCATAGCTCTATAATTCAGATTAGATTTATCGTTGGATGAATTGCATTGCTGATATTGACCCCAAAAAAGAAACGTTAAGTACAACTAGTTCATGAATAACCAACCATCACACTGTAAAAATTGGATAGGATCGATCTGTAGTCATTTTGGGCCTCTTAAAAGGATTTACTAAATTCATCGAGTTGTTCCAAAGAATCAAAACAACCAGTTATTAATGGAATCCCTTGTTGGCTCTGTGAAATAGTCATTTGGTCGTGGGCTTCCAAACACATCGTAAGCTAAAGCCGTACTTGCAAACAATGTTCGGAAAGTTAGCCCAGGCAGCCGCATATGCGGCCACATATGCGGATGCGGTCCCCCTACCATACTGAGTATGCTACTCGCTCAATATGCGGGTTATGGGGTATACTCAGTCGAGTAATCCGCATATGCGATCGCATATGTAATAGAGGTAGCTCTCTGCTCATCCACCACCTTCTTGACTTCCACATGGGTTGCTCCTCTGCCATCTTTTTCTCCTCTACTAAGGTTTGTTGATAGCTCTATTTAGCTCTAAATCTCTCTATTTTTAGATTCAACAACAATGACTCTATTTTTTTAGATTCTCCAGCAACAAATCTATTTTTTACATTATCTCATAACTGCATGAATATAGAATAACATGTGTTTATCTAAGATCTTTTATGGGATAAAATGAATATAGATGTCGGATTTGCATGAATTTTTATAACTGCACAGAACAAATAACATATATTTAATTTAAATGGTTGATTTTTTTAATATTTAACTTTGAGTAGACAAATACACAATTTACTAAAGTACGAAGGTTCATGGATGTGTTTACTAAGCAGGTTACATTTTCAAAAAAAAGGTTACCTTCCAATTTGGACAAATCTACCATTTTTTCTATCTTCAATCAATTTACAATATTTTTTTCTCTCTCCACCGTTAACATCTTTATCTTTTGAAAATGAATGACTTTTAGAAATGCTTTGGTTGATATCACATTGTACAAAAAAGTCTTCACTTCATATTTGTTCCATGTTATATTTTTTAATTATAAATATCTAATATTTGATATTATTATATTTTTAAATTTTTAATTAAAATAATAGAAACTGCATAATCCGCATATACTTCCGCCTACCTGCTTACTCATTCTAGACCACCTGACCAAAGGAATACCGCATACCGACTTTCTGAACCTTGCTGACGAATAACCAACTCGCAATGAATAGCGAAGACATAGTAATACTATGAATGACCCAATATCGAATACTGGTGATAATATTAGCAAAAGAACGTTCCCCCGTGCTTCCAGACATGCTGAGCTCCACTGAGCTCCTCATATTCTTGTACAATTAAAACATAATTTTTATTTTTTTGATAGATGTGTAATTGGCGGAATTATAAATAGTATTGGTATTGGAAGTTTCCTTATAGGAGAGGGGTTAAAATATATTAGAGGTGGATGAATTTCATCTTAAGTCGGTGCAATTAGGAATAACCTATTGGTGTTTAAAATGGCAATTATTTCCATGTCTTATTATCAGATCATGTTGTAATACATTCAAATGTTACATGCATTTGATGAAAAATAAGGTTCATCAAAGTAGGATGATGAGTAAGTGAACGTCTTGACCATGGATCCAACACATCTTAATGGTATTCCCTCTCGAATCTTAGTGCGCTTGCTACAAAATATGGCTGGTGAAGTGTGGGTTTCTGAAGGTGATCTTTTGAAAGTTCAGATGTGGGTTGCAGTGTTACTTCTGATGCTCTGAAGTTTGAAGTTGTACATATGCTCCTTCTTTTGGAAAATGTCAATCAATTTCAAGTTCAAGAAAAGTTTACTATGAATAAGACCGGGTTGGTATAGATGGAAGACGATTGGTAATGTCCAATGTCAAGTTATTGATCAGCATGTTTCTTCTTTATTTTTAATTTTGCAATTAACAATGCTAAAATAAGCATTGAGTTGTGTCCCAATGTTTGAGTTGGATATGTGTAGTTGTCAATCCTTTGGTCCTTGGATATGTTGCTTCGGTGGTGGACCCAGTGGTTTATGGGCCATACTATTAGTGTAAGTTGTGTAACCGGTGGCTAAGTGTTTAATTATTTGGTTTTATGACTGATGAATCTATGTTTCATCTACTTTATATGGAAATCTTAGCAAAATCTCCTTAATAAATCAATAATTAAATCCCTTAAAATTGATTTATTAACACTCACTAACTTTTTTTTATGAGAACAAGGGTGCAGTCCCAAGCTTGGAGCCCACCTCAATTTTATTAAACTAAAGATAAATTACAGGGACAAACCAATCAGACCTCGCCATACCGTAAAAATTATACGTCACCCCACAACAACATCAATGCCCTGAAATGCCTCAACACCTTTTCACGCTGAAAAGGACAACCCCAAAAAATACTCTCATTTCTGGCACATCAAATAGCCCACGTCAGGGCAAAAGGACCCGCCATGTCATCCTGCGAGCTACCACAAGCCTCCCCAACCGATCTCCAGAACGACGATCCGTCTGCGGAATGAAGCCAATGCATCACCGCTCGCTCCCATACAATAGTCGACGCAACGCAACCAAAGAAAAGATGATTTGAGTCCTCCCGCTCCAAGCCACATCTGTCACAGAACGTCTCCCCGGAACCCAGAATCCTCGCCCTTCGAACCTTCCAAAGCAAACGACTGCGTCTCATTAGCCACATGAACACCTTTATCCTCATTGGAACCCTACTAGCCCATATAATCCTGTAATCCTTGGCATTCTCCTCCTGAACAACCCCAAGCACCCTGACAAAGCAACAATATGCCTTTTCATTGAGAAAGCCTATTCCAAGTAAAATGGTCTCTGCCCCTGCCAGGACGATCCACATCCGCCAGCTCCGCCAAAAGTGCCACGACGTCGTAACATCTTTGGTCCGACAGAGCAGAAGTGAAGGTCGAGCACCAAGCTCCCGTCGACTAGACCTCCCGCACCGTAGCATATTTGGCCATCGCAATGATGGACAGACGGGGGTACCTCTCACAGATAGGACCCAGTCCCTGCCAATCATCCTCCCAGAATCGAAAGCCTTACCCATTGCCCAGCACCGGTCCTACAAGAGCAACTGGCTCCGTCATGATACTAGACATTCCCCTCAAAAGCGATGAGGATAACCTACACGCCTCTGCTCTCCAAGAATCCCCTGCCCCATATATGCTTAACATCACCCTGCAGAGCAGATAATCCGACTTCCCTTAGATCCTGAACAACCACTTCACGAACAATGCCTTATTCATCAGCTCCAAATTGCAAACACCAAGGCCTCCCTCCTTCGACGCTATCACCACCTTCGAGCTCACCAGGTGCATTCCCCCACATTCCTGCTCTGACCAAAAGAAACGCTTCATCATCCCTTCCAGCCTCTGCCTCACTCCCACATGCATCAACCTTGTCGACATGAAGAAAATTGGCATAGCGGAGACATCATGCTTCATGAGGATCAGCTTTCCCCCCTTAGAGAGAGTTCTCGACTTCTAACCAAGGTTGCAAAAAATGGTATGCAGTATACAATCGGTAGGGTCACCGGTTATTGATTAAACGATATGCAGGAGTTTAAATGGAAATTAAACGGTCTATGCGGTTTTACATTTTAAATTGATAAAAAAAATTTACATATATATAAGTAATAAAAAAATATAAATGAACTATAAAAATATAGTCACATATTTACAACATTGGTCAGATATTCCCAATTTCAATGACTTCTTCATCCAAATGTGACATGTCAAAGTAGATAGCAGAATCAAGTAGAATCCACAACCAAATGCCAAAACATGCAACATAAACAATTACAAACTACATCCATAGTAATGTTCCAAAAAGTCCTGGATAACAGTACATAGAAAGGCATCGCATTCCTTTATCAAAAACTAAATGAAACCAAGTCATTCTTCATCAGAGTCGTCATCAAACAACATCGATTCTTCATCTTCATCCTCATGGTTTTAAATGAATCGGATCAAAGGGGGGTTTATGTATACCCTAGTGCAAAACATGACCGCTTAAACGACGTGTAAATGATCCATTATACCTGTTTAAGCGGTTTGACCGTTTACATAGCCGATTAAATGTAATCGATGCGTCGAGGGCCAAATGAGTTTAAACAACCATTTAAAAAGCCGCCTGAATCGATTTTTGCATTCTTGCTTCTAACCCGCCATCTTATTCTCTACTCTATCAATCACCACCCTTCAATCCGCCACCCGCAGACTCCCAACAACTAGAGGGCGCCCCAAGTACGTGGTCAGCAGAGATCCCCCCGGACATCTCAAAATCTAGTAGAGGTCTTGAGCCTCCTCCCGCGCCATGCCAAACAGAATTGCCCTAAACGTGTCCCTGTTCATTCTCAGACTTGATATCTCCCTAAATATGTCCATAATCCATGCAACATTTCTCGTGTGCTCCGGGTCTCCATCAATGAACAAGACCATGCCATCTGCATACTGCAGGATGGGGATGGAGGCACCATCCTTCATGTACCCCGCACAAAAGCCCTCCTCCGTTGCTGGCCTCATCATGATTGCCAGCGCATCCGCCACAATCACAAACAGAAGCGGTGCCCACGGGCACCCCTGACGAACCCCCCGCTGAGGCTGGAAAAAGCCCCCCTCATGCCTGCCATTGACAAGCACCACATACGGCGCCGTTGTGATGCATCTCTTCATCTAGACAATCCGTCTGTCAGGAAAACCTCTCTTCTGCAATGACCGCCAAAGGAAGCGCCAATCCATGCAGTCATAGGCCTTCGAGAAATCCACCTTCCATAGGACCCCCTTCTGCTTCTCCCTCTTCCAATCCAGCACCAACTCTGAAGCGAGCATCCAAGAATCTGCCATATGCCTATCGGGTAAAAAGGTTGTCTGCTCAGGAGAGATAATGCTCCCAGAACTTTTCGCAAGCGGTTTGCCAGGACCTTGGCTACAAGAAGGTAGATCGCATTGGACATAGCGATAGGTCTAAAGTCCTCCACACGAACGTCCCCCTCCCGTTTGGGCAACAACGCCTTGTTGAGATGCTCAAATTCCCGGTTATCCCCCTCGAACTCCCTTATGATCGCCACCACTACCTCCTTCATACAATCCCAGAACTCCCTGAAGAAGCAGACAAAAATTCCATCCAGCCTCGGGGCCCGTCTGCATTTAGCTGCTAAAGCGCCTGCCTAGCTTCAACCTCTGAAATGGGCACCACCAGGTCCTCAGCCTCCTGGGTGGAAATACACCCCACCCCCTCCCACGCCACCCCCACCCTGCCCCTCGCACCCTCTTGGAGAAAACTACAAAATGCACCTTGAGCCGCCGACCGATCTCCGCCTCACTTGTCACCTGCACCCCCACCTCAATGCTCTTAATGAGGTTCTGATGCCTTCTGGCACTGGCCATGGAGTGGAAAAATGAGTATTGTTGTCCACCTCCCTTAGCCAAGACTGCCTCGATCTCTGCCTCCATTCGACCTCCTCATTATCCTCCAGTCACACCTAATTCAAACAGACACACCTCTCCTCAATCTCGTTGTCCAATAAGTCCCTTGTGTCCTCCACCGCATCAATTCAAGTGATGACCTCTTGGGCCGCCGTCCTCACGCTCTGCCTCTGCTCGCGGTTACACCTCTTGAATTCAATCAACCGCTTCCTCAACAACCCCAGCTTTCAGGCCAGAACAACCGATGTTGACCCTTCCAAGCACGCGCTCCTCCAAAACTCCACCACCATGTCACGGAAACCCTCCTCCAGCAACCACGACCGCTCAAATATAAAGAAAGACCTCGGCCTGGTGTCCTCCCCAGAGGACCAGATGATCAACGCGTGATCAGAGTGCGGCCGATGAAGAGCCCACCCACACATCCGCCAAGGGGAACATGCCCGCTACCTTCTGGGACACCAAGAACCGGTCGATCCGTGATCTGGACCTCGTGTTGCTCCAAGTATAGCAGCACCAAGCAACATCACAGATCTGCAGACATGCCTCATTTATGAAGCTCAACAACTCCAACGACTCCACATCCGCACCTCCCGTAGACGAGGTCTATCTTCTGGTCGCAACGTCATGCTGAAGTCTCTCCCAATAATCCAGGCCTCGTCTGGGTACCTCTCCCGAAGCAAACACAACTCATCAGTCAACCCAGATATCTCCTGGTTAGCCTGCGACTCATACATATTAGTCACCAACAGCTCGATCCCATTCGCCTTCCGCTGCAGGAGCACCGAGATAGAGTAACTCCCCATGCTCACATCCACCAGCGTCGACCTGGAGCCGCCCCTGCCCTGACCCACCATAGCCGAGGCCCCCGGCTTTGGACGCCCCCAATCACCGATGGTAGCACCACCCGACCAGCCCCAAGATGTGTCGACTGCTCCAAAGCCACGGACATGCCAAATCGAGAACCCGAGTCCAGGCTCAGCCTCCTTGCCACGAACGTCGGGCCTTTCGGCGCCTCCGGGAGAGGCTCACCACCATCCAAGTCCTTGCCACATGGGCGATGGTCGTGGTCAACCTTCTGTTCGCCCCTTGGCTCGCCCTCCCTCGCGTCACCGCTGGTCTCCGTCGATACTAATACCATAATGGGACCCCCAATCAGACACTCCTTCAACTCCACCCTGAATGAGGCACATCCAATCTTCAGAAGAAGCTCAGATGGCAGGATCATCTTCCTCGCCGCAAACTCCACTCGCAAATTCGCATCCTCCCCCTTTTAGAGACCTGAGCTCTGGATGGAGATCACGATCCCGAATCCTCCCAGCAACCCCTCCACCGAACTTCTACCCCACGCCTGCAAGGGCACGTCCCTCAGCACCAAAATCATGTAGAACCACCCGTGTGAGTACCCATCCCGGAGCGATGGTCGTCTCCACCCCACCGATCCGTCCGGCACTCTCCGCAGTAGGCGGGCCACCTCAGCAACGAAAAGCCCCCGAGCACACACAGTGCCCCTGGAGCTGAATAACATCACCACCAATGTCGAACCCATCCACCGACCAATATCTGCCATAATCGTTTGCAATCACTCAGTCAGGTCATAACAAACACCCACCAGGACTCCGTCCAACGGATCCACAGCTCGGTCAGGGAGACGCAATGTCGTCCCGTCGCGATAGGTGTTCCTCAACAGGCCACCTCCTCCCGCCTTCGTCCTAGCCGACCAAATCCACATGCGAGGGTAGCTCCTCCTGCGATGACCAAAACACCCCCAGTGCCCCACAATAGAAGCATTTTACTGCGTCCCTACACACCACCGCCAAGTGGGCCGACGCCTCACATTTGAAGCACCTTCGGGATCCCCCCCCCCTTGTGGTCACCCCTACCGCAACAACCCTCCATCATCAGCACCTCGCGGACCAGCCGCCACCCTCCTCCTCGGCGAGACCAAATACCATCCCCCTCATCTATTGACATCGACCCCTCACCCACCGCCGGACCCCACTCTCCCCCCCCCCCCCCATCACCGTCGGCGCATCCCCATAGACCACATCTGCCCAGCTTCCAAGCCCCTCCCTCAGGTCCCTGCCGCTAGCCGATCTGCCAAGCCGATCTGCCCCTCCGTCATCTACCCCAAGGGTGTCTTCCACAGTCGAACCTCCCTGCAGGGTCAGGCCTACCTCTCCCCGACCTCCAACCCAACCTCCTAGTCCAACTATGCCTCCAGGCCCTTTCGAAAGCCCCAGAACTGCACCTTCAGCTCACCGGGCAGCTCCTCGCACATGAGACCCGCTCTCCCGAGCGGCAGTCCATCACCACGACCTCCAAACCAGGAAGGGAACCCCGAGAGGGGATTCCCACCGCCTTCCCATGGGCCCCCGGAAGGGAAGCCCCGACGACCCCGTCGCAAGTTCGGAAGACCACTCACCAGCCCTTGCCCCCCCGAGAGGCGGAGCCCCACCATGAAGGCATCTCCGCCCGCAGGGAGAGACCCAGGCGTCCACCCCAGCTGCCCCCGCCTAGCACCATCGGTGCCTCCAGTAGCCTCGCCTGATGGCTCTCGTCGCATTCCTGAGATCCCCGCCTCCACATCGCGTGGTGGGAGGCTCGCTGCCAGCGCCGACCGCTTGTGATCACCTTCTCCAGCCCTATCACTTGAAACCCTTCGCAGAGTGACACCATCGAACCTCGAGGTTGCCAATATGTGGAATTGTGTTCACATCGACCTGTCCAGTAAGGTATGTTAGGATTTGATTTTAATCATCTCTAACACTCACTAACTGTGCTAAAATAAATGTTAAAATATGTAATTAAATAACATGTGTTTTGACCTTGTTTGAGCCTATTATTTTATGTATAGAAATAGATTATTTTGACCAAATTCTTTTTCTATTATCTTCTTTAATTAATTCATTATCTTGGCATCAAGAAATAAAATCCATAAAAATCACAAAATCCAGATAAAAAGAGTATTTCTAAACTTGTATATTTTGTACGTATTTATCTTTGTTGATTTTATTTCACAATTTTCTAACCTATAAAAATCTATAAGAATTTGATTAAATATGTATATATTGTATATAAATTAATTCACTAATTAAAACAAATTAAAATACAAAAAAATCACAAAATACAAAAACACAATGTTTTATTATCCATAGAGTACCACCAAAAATACGTTTTGTGCGTATGATTTTTTTTGATTTCGGTCCCTTCACAAAAGTTGTAGATCTCGTCGAGACGAACAACTTTCATGTTGACCATTTTTTGAGTTGACATCATTTACTATTTTTATTGAATTTTCTTTGAATTTTATTTTCGATTTTTCCAGGAGTGACACATGGCAGCTCTTGGAGCCGCCACATGTCACCCTTCTTTTATTCCCTATTATTATATTTATTATTTATTATCTATTATTTTTATTCTAGTTTTATTTAATTTTTATTATTTAATTTATTAGCGGCCATGTGGCCGCTCCCTAGCGCACCACATGACCCCTCCCCCTTCCTCTTGCATGTGCACAGCACATGCCTTCTTCCTCCCCTCAGCCGACCGTTCCCCTCTCCTCCCCGGCAACTGCCGCCACCTCACCTCCCCATCGTTACGACCCCCGCATCCCCCGCTCGTCGCTCGCTCCTCCAGGTGTTACACCTTCACCCATAAAACCTTCCTCGCCACGGCCTTTGATCGCATCCGCCCTTCATCCATAGAGTGCTGGTGACAGCGACGCTCCCCGACGAGATCCAGAGGTCGTCGACCTCTGCCGCTGCTGCACCATGCGAGTAGCCGAGCTATTTGCTCCCCTTCGTCGGAGTAGATTGAGCGACAATCACCGGGAGGCCCTTAGCTTCTCCACACACCAGGCAAGCCACCTTCCTTGATTCTTCTTCCTTCTTTTGCTTTGTCGATCGCTCTCTTCTTCTTCCTCCTATTTTGAACCGAACCGCACTTCCGTCGATCGCCTTCGCCTTCCCGCACACCCTCATGCACCCACGCCGCACGACCACCACCTTGTTCTTCGCACATCCAGTTTGCCCGCCTCGAGTCATTCGCCGCTTCACCACCGACCACCAGCTGCGACCCAGCTCCACCGACCGCACCGTCATCTCTGCCCTACCATGCTCGACCACTCGCATCACCACCGAGCACCGCCACAACGGAGCCCTAGCTTCGCCGTCACTGACCGCCCTCGCACCTCCGCTCCGCCCTCCGCCAGTCCCCCGCTCGCCCCCATCGACAATAGCCTTGACCGTACGAGGGTCGCGTCGCACCACCTCGCGCTTCGCCATCGAATGCTGGAGCTCCTGGGCATGTGTTGCCTGGTCGAGCTCCACCGTCCTCGAGTCTCAAGCTTGCGCCATGGCCACCTCCGCTCCGCCCTGTCGGCAGTAGCTTCGCCTTCTCTCGAGCTTCGCCCTTGCTCCGGCCGCCGTCCACGCCTCGGTCAGAGCCGAGGAGAGCTCCGCCCAGGGATGCAAACGGTCGGATATGGATATAGATATTGGTCATATCATATCCTTATTCGTTTTTGCTTTCGAATACGGATACGGATACAGATGTTGTACGGATGCATAAATCATGGAACCATATCCTTAAAAACGAATACAAATGTAAAACAGATGTTCAAAATTCGGATACGGATATTTGACAAACGAATACGGATTATCCTACAAATGTTTTGACGTATATATTTTTATGAAAAACGCTTATAACGACTACACAAAAACATTCACATTCACTTATATGATAATCATCAGAAAATGTAATTAAGTAATAAACAAACATACCTATCTTATTTGTCTCAAAAAGTAGGAATGGTTGTCTTTTTTTTATGTTACATATGTCTGTTCATCTTGGATTCTGCAACAAATCAAAATAGATTTTACAACAAGATGTGATCTTTAATTTTTAAATCAACTCAACATAATCATGTAACTAATAAGCTGCACAAAATAATCACAAAAAACATACCTATTCATATATCGCTTAAGAAGAATATCACACTCTGATCAAATGATCATGTCGCAGTCACCTAAAAGACAATTAGATAATAACACTACATAACAAGCATGGTATATTCCATAAAGCAACTAGCAAACTAGTCATCAAAGAATAACATAAACGACATTAGTTAACATATATTGATGCCAAAAAAAGAAGTTTCAAAAAAATAGCATTGTTTTTACAATGAAGGAAAGTGATATAGTTGGTCCTAAAATTCAACTATAATAAGAGCATGATAACAAAAAAATCCGATGCCTGACTTGATCCTTTTTAGTATGTAAATAAAAAAAGAAAGCATTTTCACAAAAATAATATCACTACAAAATATCTATAATTATAAAAACAAATATCATAGATAGAATTTAAACATATATGGCTAACCATAGGTTATGATTCGTCAAAGCTACGTCACATCCACCTTCCACTTCATTATCCTTAGTATAGTTAATTGAAATATATAAATAAATATGTTAAAATATAATTCAAAATAACATGTTAAATATTGTATAACATCAAATAAAATCTCACTTTCTATAGATGGTTCCAGTTGTACCACAACTTCTACTTCTTGAGCCACATTGACATTGGTGGGGTCGATCAAAGTATTGATTAATCTAGAATTTAAAATACTGTATCAAGATCTATTGTGATGTGATATGTAAGGAGATTGGAATATTAAATAAAATAATTTCTTACCATTAGATTCGCTCTTCAACCAATCTTGAGTGCATATCAATATCTCCACCATATCGGGATTTAGTCTACTATGTTATGCATCGATTGCCCTTCCACCAGTGCTAAAAGCATATTTCGATGCAGCCGTTGATACTGAAACTCCAAGAGAATATCTTTAGCCATTTTAGCAAGAACAGGGAACCTTCCAAAATTTTGCTTCTACCATCCCAAAATATCAAAATCATTCATCCTTCCATCTCAAACAATTTTCTTCTAAATATTCATCCACCTCAGTTTTCAATGGTTGATTATCCAACTCGTCATCCATTAATTGAGCAAATCTACTCTTTCTTTTGTCTAATAGATTCAAGAGAAGATTTGAAGTCGATGTCACATTTGATGTATTTTTGGGAATCTATTGAAGTGAAGTACAACAACGAAACAGATTTTTTAATATATCATAAAGGTCGTTCACTTTTTCGTCTCCATCCCTTTGATATATATCTTTATAATATATATCAACTGCCTTCATCTTATAACAGGGATCTAAAACAGAAGCGACGACTAGAAGTTGGTTGCACATATCCCAGTATTTGTCAAACTTTCTTTTCATTGCAGTAGCCATAGACACAATGATATCATCAGTGCTTTTGAACCATTCAATAAAGAACAATTGAATTTCACAAAATTCAATGAAGAAAAGGTTTGATGTCACATAATTGCAGCCAGACAATAGCTCTGCAACATCATAAAAATGTTTCAAACACTCATCTAATTTTTAATATAGCCCCGTTCATCATCACTTAGCCCATAAATATAGTTGACATCTCTGAAGCCAAATCTCTTAAATTCATCTTTGTACTCTAAAGTCGTCGTCAACATAAGGAAAGTTGAATTTTGCCTCCATCTGAGGTGAGCATGTCACATATTTAATGCTAAGGCGCACCTTCTCTATTGATTTAGCAATGACTTTTAACCCATCTTGGACAACGAGATTAATGATGTGAGCCGCACAACGAACATGGAAAAACAATCCTCTGGAAACTAGTGAATCATCAAGACGAGCTTTTACAAGTCTTAATGCAACATCATTTGCCTTATCATTATCCATAGTCACCATAAACAACTTCTGATCAATGTTCCATTCAAACATTCTAGATAAAAAATTGCTAATATCTGTACCAGTTGATCCATGCACATTTATAAAATTTATGATTCTTTTTTTTAGATTCCAAGAATCATCAATGAAGTGTGTTGTAATGCATAAATATGACTTATTTTGTATGGATGCGGTCCATTTATCCATTGTCAGAGAAACCTATGAAGACAAATTGAAAAAAAATCTGATATAATTTCTTTTTCTCATCTTCGAATACTTGCTTGTACATCTTGCCAATTTTTGTGCGAGGTGGGATCTTGTGCTGAGGGCGGAATGCTCGAAAAGTTGTATGGGAGACTATATTAAAAGGATATTCATGCACAATTATAGCCTTTGCAAGTAGTATTTGGTTTTTTTCATCATCAAAAGTGTGATTCAAAATGGTACCGATTTCAATGTGGACTGAATTAACTGTTGTCCTTGCTCTACTTTAGTTCGTTTTGGACATACTTGAGTATGATTTTTCAAATGAGTAGTGCCCATTGCAGAAGTATGCTGAAGTTCCTTTTTGCATAAATTACATACGACCCACATAATATCTTGCTCATATGTTTTTCCTTTAACTGCAATCTCCTCCCTTTTATAAATTCTTTCATAATCCATCCAAACCCTTGATGTAAGTTTTTTTGTTTCTTAGTCAAGGGCATCACAATCTTTTCTGAGGCATCATTAGTTGACTTTTTGATTGATGGATCCATGCCACTCATGGTGATATATAGAAGAAGATCAAAAACCTATAATAAAAGCATCGGATTATACTTATCATTTGTAGCTATTGGATTGACATTACAGATAAGTAAAGAATTCCAAAATTTTGGGATCAACTTAACTAACTAAAATGCATAAGAAAGTGTATGTGTATATATATTAGTGTATAAATTCTTGCGAGAAAAATAATGACAATTATCATAGAAATATAAATCGAAGGAGAATTATCACTTGCCGCAAGGGGAAGCAATGGAGTTAGGTTTGGGTATCTGATCGGCAACGGCATCGCAGGAGATTTCTGGATTGATGTAGGCATCGCAGTGACGTAGTTGGCAAGGAATTAGGGCCTGCGTGAGAAATGAGAAAGTAGGAAATTAGGGTGTAGGAAGGAATGCTAGGAATGAGTAGAGCAGATCTGGATGTCTAGTTCGACAATACATCGACGATGTTGACGTGTAGGCGATCTCACGGAGGTTGTGTCGTTGCTCGAAGATCAAGATTCACGTCTGATTTGATAACCGACGCTCGATTCAGGAGCGCATATAGGGAGGAGCGGGGCTGGGAAATGGTGAATTGGGATGGCGCTGCAAATGGCGAATTGGGATGGCGGCATGTGGTGTTGTGAAATTAGGAATTGGGATGACAGGTAGATTAATATCGAGGAGTGGTGGAAGTTGAAAGGGTAATGGGATATTTTGTAAAAAGTGGGCCGAAGGAATAAAAAATTATGACCTCAATGTTGGAGCATGTAAAGGGAAAATAAGGATCTTGAGGGGGGTCTTATAATTTATAAATTTATAACATGTACAGAAACAGATATCCGTATCTGTATTCGTTTGAATATATATCCATATCCGTATTGGTCAAAATATATTTTCTTGCATCCGTATTCGTATCCGTATTTATCGGATGTTAATATCGACATCCATATCCACATCCATTCGCCAGAAGTTAAAAAATCCATATCCTCATAAAAACAGATACAGATACGAATGACTACAGATATATCTGTATCCTCTTGCATCTCCGCCTGCCACGTCGTCCACCACACCGCTCGGGTAATCCACACTTCATCCTTGGGCCCCCGCCTCCACCGAACCTCCATGATTCAACCGCGTGGAGCCTCGGACCCGGAAGCTTCGCCCCTGCTGTCGGAACCATCCTAGGCATGTGTGAGGCACGTGCAGGAGGGGGTAAATTGCAAGGAGGCCCCTGCCTTTCCATGAATTCACGCCAACATCCTGACCACCCATGTCACGCGGGCCGCACATTCCCACTTGGACAAATTGCATAAAGGCCCATGCAGTTTTGAAGAATTGCAGATAAGTTCTCCCAAGACCCTTTCTTGAGAAGAAAATTTTATTTTTATTGCATTTTAGTCCTTGGATCTTTATTTTGTCATAACTTTCTCATTTGAACTCCATGTTTACCGCACAATATGTCGTTTTGAAGCTTGTTCTGTCATCTTTCATTTTACTTATCTTATGAATAGATTAGACCTTGATTAAATTGAATATTATTTGAGGATCTCTTCTAACTGTGCATACTTAATCTTAACATGTTTGTGCCATATATATCTTGAGAAAAAAATTACTTAATCTGTAGGGACTCGATTGAAAAGATTTAATTCGATTAATTCTTTCGTGGTTATTTTTAATTATCTTTGAAGAATTAATTTTTACAGGGAAAAAGTATGACTTGGATGTAATTTAATTTGACTTGATCATTTTTTAACGAATAATGGGATTTTATGGCCTGCTACATTGGAGTTTTAACTGATAAACATCTCTCTTGATACATTCCTGAGAATTGATATCATTAGGGGAATAATTGCGCAATATAGAGGGTGAATCTTGATCCATTGCAGGGACGTACTCAATGACAAATTGTAGATTTATTTCCTTGATATTATTGATTATTCTTTGAGGAGTAATTTACATAGAATTTTGAGCTCAACTCTTCTCGAGGATTATTTTTTTATCACTTCATTTGCATGATTATCAATTAATTCATTGATATTCCACCCTGCAGCTTGGATTTGAATTGATAAATATTTCTCGAATCTATTCTTTAGATCGGTGATAAGATTGAAAATAGACATCATCACAGATCACGTGCTTCGTTGGCTCCTCTGTTTATTTTTGCATGCATTGCATGGCATTTCTTTTATTTGATTTTTCACTTTATTTTCTGATAGAGATTAATATAGCAATTAGTTAGTTACTTAGATTAATTTAGAACCACACAACTAGAATAAATTGTTCCCTGAGTTCGACCTTGGTACACTTAGTAAAAATTTTCCACAATATTCAAGATTTGTGGTTTTTGTTGATCTAATTTCTGCCTCCTATACTACAATTTATCCTTTTTATAAAGAGGTGGATTTCCGGTTCAACAAATAGCGTCGTTGCCGGGGAATGACGTATTTTTAGTTTTTTTGATTAATTTTTGTAATTAATTTTTGTAGTGAATTTAAGTTTCAGCCAAAGTAATGGCTTCAGGTGTGTTTTCTTTGTTTTTTTTTTTTGGGGGGGGGGATAGTTGGTGCGTATGAACCACTTTTGGGTGGGTCTCTCATAAAATGCTACATATGTTTTGTTATGCATTAATTTTTCTTCAGTCTTCGGTGGTTGTGGTTATGCAATATCTGAACTATGTTTTGTTATGCATTGAATTTTCTTCAGTGGTATGGTTATGCAGTGTCTGAACTTTAACGTAGCACATCTATCTCTGGGTACAGCTGAGTATGGCTTCTTTTTTATCAAAACCTGTAATCAGTTCTTGGGACCAGGGGCATCTTTGTTTACTGAACTGAAATGAGTTAGCTATTTATCGGTATGGTCATCAGTTCAAGAACAACCTTTGCTGTAATTATTGATGCGCCTTAGGTATGCAGGTTATCAAATAAACCTTTTCTCTCATTGATCTGTGATAATATTCACAGTTAGTTGTTTGCCATATATTCTTGGGATTACCGTGTGATATATCCAACTTCATAAGTTACAAAGCTCCGAATCTGATAGATCCATCTTGTATCTCCTTTTTGTTTCCAGGACAGTTATAAAGATTTCAGAATTGATTGGAGACGGGTCGCCACCGCAAGCATGTTTGGATTCGCCTTTGTTGGGCCGGTGGGCCATCACTGGTGAGTTTTTTATTTCTTCAGGCATATTGGATATTATTTATTTCATATTTTCCTTGATATGTGATTTGTGTGATATTACATCAATCAACATGGGAAAGGGCTTGGTTTTGATTTTGGTATGTGCATCACATTTATTGGACTTTTCTTCAATTCAAGGGTATTCTGTGGAAAATAATGGATGCATATGACTTTGTTTTTTAAATAGGGATGATGAGCACTCAAGTTAGTTCGCATATTGACTTCTACATTAATCAAATATGGAGTATATTGTTTGCATAACGCAGTTTTTAAATAGAGTAGAAAGAGTTGCAAGAATTTTACATAAACTGTTAGACAAAAGTTGTGGAAGTATATGGTTATGTTGAGTGAGTAGAATAAATATGGCAATATTTCAGATGCTATAGCTATAGAGAGGAAGAGAGGTAAAATTAACTTGATTTAATTATTAGCAACTTAAGATGGAAAAAAGATGACCATGTACCGGCAAACTCGAACCGTGCGAGTAAAAAGTGGTTTCAGTGGAATGCAATTAGCCTAAGAGCAGAAACGGAAAATAGGAAATTGTTTATCGTTGTTTGTTTCTTGCGAAGCTTTTCAACCTTTTGTTTTTTGACAATACAGGTACGAGTATTTGGATCGCTTCATTCGGCTTCGGTTACAGTTAAAACCAAAGTCAATGAAATTCGTTACCGCGAAAGTTGCTGCAGACGGCCTTATATTTGGTCCTCTGGATCTCTTAGTCTACTTTTCATATATTGGTTTTGCGTCGGGAAAGTCTGCTGCTCAGGTGAAAGAGGATGTCAAGAGGGATTTCCTTCCGGGACTCATGGTTGGACTTGGCATTTGGCCCATCATTCAGGTTGCTAATTTCCAATACATTCCGGTACAATATCAGCTTCTTTACGTAAATACATTCTGCTTGTTGGATAGCTGCTTTTTATCCTGGCTTGAGCAACAAGGGGATGCTCCGTGGAAAAAGTGGTTCACTTCTCCTCACACTCTTGAAAATCAAAAGAGCCAGAGTTGACAATTTGTTACCTCTATCCCATTTAACAGTATTCCACACACACATGCTTCAAACGGTGCCCGTGTTGCTCTTTCAGCGATACTCGGGTAGCGCTTAAGAGCCATAGTTTTCAACTGGTGGACTCCTGCATTTGGCTAGTGGAAATTCTCCCAACATGGATTTCGATGAGTGCCGAATGATAGAAATATGAGACGGCAATGTTACACTGCAGAGCTTCCTTCCCTCTTTTTAACTGTCATGTTAAACTGTTTTTTATCTGTAGAAAGCCGGATGGACTAGCAAGCTTTTATTTGAGCAAGATCTTCTGTTGATAGAAAGGCTTGATCAATCAATTTGAGCATGGCATCTGTGTTAAAAAACTGTGCTTTTATGTTGCTTGTGCCAATTGAAACAGAAGAGTTGATGGAAATCCTACATGATGGTTTCGTGATGTCGTTTAGCGCATCTTTTTCAAATATATTTTTACAGGTAAGTTTTTTTTCTCTCCTCGTAGCGGATGCGGTTGGACTTGAAGGAAGTAACCCAGGCCTTGGCATAGTGTTGTATTTCCATATTACTAATAGAACATGAGAGCAGGTCTTACCGCGACAACTTGAGCTGGAGATTGTGTCCTGCTGTGTGCTTCTTGTCCCAGCATGGCATCAGTAATTAGCAGAGGTCAAGCATGCGAGAGCCCAGAGCCATGCAACCTCAAACATGTCCATCAAGTACGGCGCTGCTGTCTACCCGTCAGCCAGCTGGTTTGCCTTCTCCTCGAACCCCTACCCAAACTTTTCGGTTATGCTGATCACAGGGAGTTCTGAAGATAATCTGCAGGTAGCAGACGGGGTAAGATCAGAATCTCGGTGAGTATATGCAATAGCGGCCAAGCAGTTCTCCCCAAGTGGTCAAGATTATGATAATCGAGTTCCTTAGTTGAAATCGAACTTATTTCTCCAATTTAAGTAAAATCTTGGAGTGATAACTTCAAGCCAGTAAGAGAGATGGTGCAACCTGAGATTCCTTACCATTTAAGGGGGAGAAGTTAGAGCTGCTGTTGTGTTGATGGGGTAAGGTCCATTGCGGGAAATCCTAATGCGATGGCCTCGTGTTTGCTTCGTTGTGTCAGCAGCTGCGACCTTTCCTTGATCTGTCCACCTGTTTTGCTACATATGATCTACCGAAGCTCTCCAGTCATGCCATTGGTTTTGTAGAATTTGGAGGCCATCATGCCCGAGCTTACAAACACCATCGATGTAGAATGTCTTGTTGTAGTTGTCGGCTTTACGGACCATCAACGTAAAATCCATCTTGGGTTGGCTTCAAGTCTATCCTCACTCGTCTTGCTCTATTCGCCACCTTACAAGCATCTACTAAAGCATCTGCCTTTGAATTCCTTTTTTTATTTTTATTTGTTTGTTCGCATGGATTTTGCAACATAACGGGGAAATTGATGAAGATGTTACTGTTGGAAAACGTGAATAAGTTGTTTATTCCATAGCCCTAGGCTCTCTTATATAGGAGAGTAGCCTTTGGGTAAATTACATAAGGAGGATAACAAGAAACATAAAATAGCAAAAGGCACAATAACTAAGTATGCGTCAACACTCCCCCTCAAGATGGAGCATAGATGTCAATCATGCTCAGCTTGGAAGCACACTTCTGAAATGGGCCACGTAACAATGCCTTGGTGAATATATCTGCAGTCTGGTTCTCTGAAGTAACATGGGATGTGGTAATGAATCCTTTCTGAATCATATCACGTATGAAGTGGCAATCCACCTCAATATGCTTAGTCCGTTCATGGAATGCAGGATTGTTTGCAATGAACAAGGCAGCCTGATTATCACACTCTAGGTTCATAGGAAGTGGTATGTCTAAGCATAAATCTGTCAGCACCGCTTTCACCCACATCATCTCTGTAGTAGCCTGGGCCATAGCCCTATATTCGGATTCGGCACTGGATCTAGCTACCACAGTTTGCTTCTTGCTCCTCCATGAGACTAGGGCATCTCCAACATAGACAGCATACCCTGAGGTGGACTTCCTATCCTTAGGACATCCTGCATAGTCTGCATCTGCACATGCTGAGACAAAAATCCCCTTTCCTTTCTTGAATAGCAGACCTTTACCTGGAGAAGATTTGAGATATCTAAGTATCATGTGTATTGCATCCATATGCACCTGGCGTGGCTGCTCCATGAACTGGCTCACACGGCTCACTGCAAATAATATATCTGGCCTAGTGATCGTGACGTATAACAATTTGCCTACCAGCTCTCTGTATCTTCTCCTGTCAACATCCTCTGTGTCATCATCATACAGCTTCATGCTAGGGTCCATTGGTGTCGTAGCAGGTCGACACCCTAGCATACCTGTCTCACTCAGCAGATCTGTGACATACTTCCTCTGTGACATGACTAATCCATACGGATTTCTGGCAAACTCCAGCCCCAGAAAATATCTAAGGACTCCCAAGTCCTTGGTGACAAACTCGGTCCCCAGCCTTTCTTTTGCCTGCTTAATGCCTTTGTCATCATCGCCTGTAATCAAGATATCGTCAACATAAACCATGATTACAACAATACCTCTTGCCGTCTTCTGTACAAACAAGGAATGATCAGCATTGGAGCGTTTATATCCTTGTTTCTCAAAGAGGTCTGACAGCTTCTGGAACCATGCTCTGGGGCTCTGCTTAAGGCCATAGATAGCCTTATGTAATCTGCAAACCTTGGAACACTCCCCCTCAACAGCAAAACCTGGTGGCTGTTGCATGTAGACTTCCTCCTGCAGGTCGCCATACAGAAAGGCATTTTTCACATCCAGTTGATAGAGTGGCCAGTCTCTAGTAACTGCAACTGATAGGAGGATCCGCAGAGTGGAATGACGAGCCACCGGGGAGAACGTGTCAAGGTAATCTACTCCATACGTCTGTGTGAATCCCCTTGCAACTAGGCGTGCCTTGTACCTGTCAATGGAGCCATCTGCATTATGTTTGACTGTAAATACCCACTTACAACTCACCGGGTTGACATCCGGTGGTATAGTAACCAAGCTCCATGTTCCTCTAGACTGAAGTGCCGCCATCTCTTCCTCCATTGCTAGCCGCCATCGAGAATCCTGCAAAGCCTCATGGTGATTTCGTGGAATATCTGTAGCTGAAAGTGCTAATGCAAACGCCCTGAAAGGTCCAGATAGCCTCTCAAACGAAACCACAGCTGATACTGGATACTTGGCACAACTTCTCTTCTGCTTGCGTAGAGCAATTGGAACATCCAGATCCTCTGTGGTAGCACCCTGCTCCTGTAATGCATCCTGCTGAGAAATGTCGTCAGATCCATCAACATTAATATTTTCATTACATACCATAGGCGAGCTAGTTGACTGGTCAGGGCCATGAGCTTGATTCGGCCGCCGGGTGTAATGGAATGGTAACGGTGATATTGTTGGTGGCAGTGGTGGTGGTGGTGGTGGTGTTGGTAATGGTGGTGACGGCTGTGATGTTGGTGGTGCCATGAATACGGTATCATGAGATAATGGTGGTGCCTGCATGTTCCCGGATTCTGAAAAATACATGATAGATTCAAAGAATGTAACATCTGCACTGATCATATACCGCCGACGCACAGGGTCAAAACACTTGTACCCCTTTTGAGTTCTGGAGTACCCCACAAAGACGCACTTGACAGCCCTAGGAGAGAGCTTGTCAGAACCAGGCGACAACTGATGGACAAATGCGACAGACCCAAACACACGAGGGGTAAGAGTGAACAGATCCTTGTCAGGATATATAAGTGAGAAAGGAACCTGTTCATTCAAGACAGACGAGGGCATACGATTTATAAGATAACATGCAGTAAGGACTGCATCACCCCAGTAGGAATACGGAACATGACTCTGAATGAGAAGTGACCTTGTAACATCAAGAAGATGACGGTGTTTTCTTTCTGCAACCCCATTTTGTTGAGACGTATGAGCACAGGATGTTTGGTGAACAATCCCTTTTGACGAGTAGTAGTTGGCTAGATTGTTGGTGCACAACTCTAAGGCATTGTCAGTTCTCATAATTTTGACCGTTGTGGAAAAAACATTCTGAATCTCATTTAGAAAGTGAATAATAATATTTCCAGCTTCAGACTTATTTTTCATTAGAAATACCCATGATGCTCTAAAAAATCATCCACAAATACAATATAAAACATGTGCCCCTGATGATCGGGAACACGACTCGGACCCCAGACGTCGACATGAAACAACTCAAACTTGGAGTTACTACTCCGACCTTGACTACTGGGAAAAGATGACCTGTGATGTTTTCCCAACTGACACGCCTCACACTGGACAGTTGTGTGAGAAAGACTATAGGGTAGGACTCGACGCAACTTCTGAAGCGGTAAATGACCGAAACGCAGATGCCACAGGAGAGGAGATACTTGTTCTGCGGGAGAGGCTGTGATTCCGGCAAACGGGGTCTGGTTCAGACGATAAAGGCCTCCTTGCTCATAGCCATGACCAATCACGTTGCCCGTACGGATGTCCTGAAAAATCAAAGAAGATGGATCAAAAATAGCTCGACAATGGAGATCCTTCGTAATCTGACTAATCGACAACAGATTCATGGAAAAATGCGGTGCATGCAAAACATTCTTGAGCTGCATAGAGGATGTCAATCTAATCTCCCCCTGACCCGTGATAGGGGAATGAGTGCCATTGGCAATCACTACTGTCCGTCCTGGAGGAATCTGAGTATATCCTGTAAGTAGACTCTGGTCGCCACGTAGGTGATGTGTAGCGCCCGAGTCCATGATCCACGGCAATGTATCTGATCTACTACTGTGAAGAGCAAGTGTACTACCTGAAGTACTCGTAGAGGCAGAAGCAGAAGCAGCGGCATCAGTATGATTCTCTGTCGGCGGTGCTGGGCCAGATGGTGGTATAATGCCCCTAAGACGGGCAACCAGATCATCAAATCGTTGATCCAGTGTAGATGCAGACGGGGGCTCTATCTGCTCAGCGGCTCGTGCAGATGCAGGAAATCCATGCTTTGAATAGCATGTGTCTTCAGTATGGCCGACTCTGTGGCAATATGAGCATGTTGGCCTAGTGCGGCCACCCCTTTCACGGGGAATACGTCCACGGCCCTGGTATTGAGAACCACGGCCTCTGTTGGCTGCCATGGCTGAGGGATTCTGACTAGTGGCTGCTGAAGGTACAGTAATCCTGCTCAATCTGTGAAAAGCTTCCTCCATGGGAGGAATAGTCGAGTCCGCCAAAATCTGTGAACGTGCTGCCTCATACTTTGGATCGAGTGCAGCGAGAAACACACCCACCATCGTCGCATTCCTGTATGTCTTCTGCTGTTCTGGTGTGGCGGTAAGAGGCATGAAGCTATGGAGCTTCTCAAACATTCCTCTCAAAGATGTATAGAGAGAATGTAATGGGCGGCCATTCTGCTTAATTGTGAATATATCATGTTGTAGTTGCAGGATCTTCGTCTCATTCTTCGCCTGAGAATATGTCGCTGCTAGGATATCCCACATGTCTTTGGCTGTGGGTTGATGTAAAATGTCATTGGCGATCTCAATAGCCAATGTGCCAGATAGCCACACCTTTGCATATGCGTCGTCAGCCTCCCATGAGGCATGGACTCCAGTCTTCTCTGCAGGCTCGGGCTCTGTGATAATATGCTTCTTGCCCGTGGACTTCATCATACTCATGAACTGCATTGCCCACAGTTCATAGTTCGTACCATCCATCTTGACAATGGGCGCTGGACCACGAAATGCGCCCATGGATGGAATATCTGCCTTGCTTTCTGACATACTGGATACGGAAGACCGGAGCGAACTGCAATAGATAATATTTGTCTACAATGACATAGACGGGATTAGTTGCATGTGTAGACCTCAAGCAACTATCCCCATGGATCTATGCGCGCTACGATGCGCACACGCACAGGTTTCGATTGTAGAAACCCTAGCACACGCTTGAGATGATGCCCTAGCGCACGCTATGCGCACAGCACAGGAGGCGCTATGCGCTGGAGATGGTGCCGCACAGGAGGCGCACTAGACCGCACAGCAGGAGGCGCAGGGTGCACTTGAGGCGCACAACAGGATGCACGGGAAGAGGCGCAAGGTGCACTGGAAGGTGCACGTGATGTGCGCTTTGTAGCGCAGCAGTCGGCGAGTAGCGCGAGAGGCGCTAGGCGATCGGCGAGAGGTGAGAGGCGATCGGCGAGAGGCGCTAGGTGATTGGCTCCAGCGCGCGATCGGTGAGAGGCGATAGGCGATCGACGAGAAGCGCTAGAGGAGCGTTGGGCGATTGGCGAGGGCGTTGGGCGATCGGCGATAGGCGATCGGAGCTGCGCCTATGAGCGATCGGCGGGGAGCGATCGCCGGGAGGAGAGAGAGAGAGAGAAGAGAGGCCGGCAGGTGGGGCGGGTTAGGGTTAGGGTTTCGAGAACTCCGGTCTAGGACCGTCGCTCTGATACCATGTTGGAAAACGTGAATAAGTTGTTTATTCCATAGCCCTAGGCTCTCTTATATAGGAGAGTAGCCTTTGGGTAAATTACATAAGGAGGATAACAAGAAACATAAAATAGCAAAAGGCACAATAACTAAGTATGCGTCAACAGTTACTAATAGAATAAATGCAGACTGACTAAAGTATAGAGTAGCTTCTGTTCTATGTGATAATAAGTTAAAAAAATCAAAGGAAAGTCCTACAAAGCTACCGTAAGACCTGCTATGCTCTATGAATTTGAATGTTGGCATGTGAATCATAGACATGTACAGAGAATGACAATATCAAAAATGAAAATGCTAAGGTGGATGTGTGGCATACACGTAAAGATCGGATTCGGAATGATGCAATTAGAAGGAAAGTTGGTGTAGCTTCGATTGAGGAAAAGATACAAGAAAACCGTTTAATGTGGTTTGACCATTTGCAAAGGTCAGCTGATGCACCAGTTAGGAGATGTGAGTTTTGGAATGTTGAGCCGACTAAGAAAGGACGGAAACGACCCAAGTGTTGGAATGAGACTATATGAAGGAATCATATTTTTTTGGATATAAGTCCGAAATTGACCCAAGATAGATCTAAATGGAGGCAAGGAATCCATGTAGTTGACCCTACTTAATTGTGGGAAAAATACTTTGTTGTTGTTTGTTCTCCTGCTTCCACTAAATTATCATTTCTAAGGGAGCGATCGGTTCGGAAATAAGATAGGGAATGCGGAGAATAAGAGTCTATTTTCTATTTGATTTAAAAGATATGAATAAGGTGAAATAAAGATAGGAATAATGAGATGTAGATAAGAATAACCGTACTCTTGAGAACCATATCGGGCAAAAAATTGATCCCTTATTCCAGTGCTTACTCTCCAAACGAACAGGGCCCCGTTCTTAGCTAAGTTTAAGCATAAGGCCAGAAAAAGCAATGGTTTTTGAATCCATGCCCAGAAATAACTTCATGTTTGTCAATCTAGACCTAAACTATTATGGCGATGCTCTGGGAAAACGATCAGATAGGTCATCGAAAACCCATCAATAAATAACAAATTTCAATCACAAGTGAACAGCCAGGAAATGTGCTCGCCATTGGGATCAATTGGCATGAGAAATAATCCATTGCCTGTAAAAGGATGCACACACAGTTTTGCATATATACCAATGTTTGACAAAGGAAATCATCTAAAAAGAACCACCCCATGTTGGCCTCAGGGATGTTTTCATAATCTTCAACTGCAGCCAAACAAATGCAACCTTGATGAATCACACACACATGGTCATAAAAAATAAACTCTCTTAATAGACAAGATAATTCTTCAACTTGTGATAAATTCAGACTCGCCTCGACGAGTTTGATCCAAAGATCAGATCTAAGAAGAGACGAATCTTTCAGTGATAAATACAGGGCAACAACATGTAGATCAATCTGTGTAGGTGACAGATTACAACCAGCCCTTCGCAAGGAGATTAATGCAATCGCCATGGACGGCTAACAAGTGATTGGCTGCTAGCATACGAATCATTCCTCAACATTCACAGCCGGATGATCACTGCTGCCGTGCACCGCCACTGACACATCGATGGTATCTGGAAGATATCTGCATTCCCAACAATGAATGTAATCACAACTCACAAGGTATTTTCCATAGATCTAGATTTCTTGATAATAACATTATTGCTTGCATAACCAGATTCAATCCATAAACAAAGACTATAGTCCCTCAAAGTATATTGTTATAGTTATGGGAACGTATTACTTTATTTTGCCCATTTGGATCTTTTTGTTAGGCTTTTGTGAAAGCACGCCACAAATACTATTTCTGTTATTTTCCTTTCAATTTCATTTGAAGGATAAATTATCCTATATCCAGTGTTAGTTATAACATCTTCCCATAGAAAAGACGCAGAAGCCGGATCAAAAGGCCAAGTCGCAACAGAATATCTACTCTGGGTAGCTAGAGCTCTAGGTTGAAATTTTAAAAAGCAGGTGTTAAGAACCTCACGGTTGGTGTTCACTAGGGCTAGAAGAAACCCGAAAATTTGATATGATGGAGACTAAATCTATGCTACAGAACATCACTTACAGCTCTTCCTCCGGTTCCTTTTTTAGTGCATCCTTTGCTATATATTGGAAAGCAGCTTCTACATTGAATCCTTCTTTGGCAGATGTCTCAAAGTAAGGGATGTTACCCTTGGATGCACACCAAGCCCTCGCTTTCTTCTCGGATATCTATTTAAAGATTTTACGGAAGTCACAGTAAAGTGAAGAATTATAGGTCGACTATTAATAAATTATATTGCGGGATACCTATAATTTATAACAATCAGGGATGAAAACCTTACCACTCGACTGTTGCCGCCATCAACATCTATCTTATTTCCTAACACCACAAATGGAAAGTTATCCGGATCTGAAGGGCTGGCCTATGAAACAAACAAGTATTGCGACAGAAAAGTTGATTCAGAATTTAAAGCAAGAGATAAGCAAAAATGGACGTGGATATCTAAGAAAGAACATTGGGTTACCTGAATCAGAAACTCTTCCCTCCAACGGTTAAGATCGTCAAAGGATTTCATGACATTAACATCGTATACAAGAACACAGCAATCTGCACCACGATAAAACGCCACATCACTCTGGAATCTCTCCTGCCCGGCAGTGTCCCATATCTGGAAAATGCCCCACGTTTCAAAAATCAGTAAGATGTTTGTGTTTCTTAGCCACTAAAAGTAAATAGCATGTAATCAACAGTATATATTCACATAACATTATCTGCCAAAAAGTTTTTGATTTTGCTTGTACATCCAAACAATATCAGAGAAGTTCTAGTGACGTCCCTATCACAGAAAAGTACACTGGAAAACTTGTTTGATTAGGGTCCAATTGAATCCAATAGCAAGAACCTAAGATGATTTAACTCAAGTTCTCTAAGTAATCATTCGCTGTTATTATAAGGTTTCTATGTAGGATTGTGGTTGGGGCATTACAACCTCTCACTTAGATTTGCAGCATAATTGTTGCAACATGGTCTGTTATTTTCCTAATAATAAAAATCTCTGCAAATTCTTGGATAGTTTTTTTCCCTCCCACCTCTAGAAGGGGTGACTCCTCACGTCGAAGTATGAAGAGAGTTTCCAGATTCCGAAGGGAAATCTGACCACCATCTCTATACTCACAATACCTTTACAAGGAGAAGGGTTCATAGTTTACATGGATGCATTACATCAAAGCTTGGGATCTATCTTAACATAGAGATGGCCTGTAATCATCTATGTTTCTTGCCAGCTCAAATCTCACAAAGTCAATTACCCAGTTCATGACCTAGAGTTGGAAGTAATAGTATTCGCCCCAAAGATATGTCGATACTACCAACATGGCAAGACCTTCGAGATCTTCTCTTATCACCAAAACTTGAAGTATTTTTTTATCAGAAGAAATGTGACAGAGATTATGGATCGAAATACTCAAGGACTACAACAACAGGATCGTGTATCACCTAGGGAAGGACAACAACACGACAACAAGTGTACTGAGCAGGACATGTGTTGCAGAAGGTTCGCACCATGTACAGTGTTTAATGGTTCTGATGGAGCTAACATGGCCAAAGCAGTTGCAGCAACATACCCTCCTCATCACGTCGAGAGTCGACACATTAGCATTTCTTCAAAGGGAATTCTGAGTCAGGCGAAGGACGGAGATTTTGTGTGTAGGAAAGATAAAGATGTAGCTTGGTAGTAGTGAGGTTTCACTTATGATGATATTTTTCGAGACCACGACTGATTATGTGTACTAAGAAATGAAGAAGCAACATGGGAATGGATGTAGGAGGCGTATCACTCTCAACTGCTGGTTAATCCCAGAAGCACAAAGACGTCCTATTTCTCATACAAGCTTGCAATAGTAGCCAAATATTTGATTAAGATTTAATTGCTACTTTAATCTAGTTATGCAAGACTTGTAAATAACCAAATGTATCTAAATGTATAAAAATATATGTATTAAACCAATAATTATATTTGAAATTTACAAAAATGAATTTTTACACCCATAACCCTGAGTAATTTCGTAATAACATTCATAACCCTGCATAATCACGAATTACACGAGAAACCCCGAGTAATGCTTAACTCTTACATGACATAACCCTGTATTATGTTCCGTTTGGGATGTCCGTTATATTTGACGCCTTCCGTTTGAAAAAGACTAAATTACCCCTAATAGTCATTCTTATTTGCCAATCATTCCATCACCTTCTCTTTTTATCACTTCTCTTCATCACTTTGGAGGGGCTGGTCGCCTGCAAGCTCTCCCTCGGACCCTGCAAACTGTTCCCTATTACGTGTTAGAGCCCTCACGAGAAGGCAAAATAGAGGGCCTTCGTCACCATGCCCATTAATAATACATCCATGCTTATCATCTGTAATCTAATTGAGATGCTTTTTTCTCTTTTTTATAGTGGAATCGATTTCTACTGCAGTTTTGCCTAAATTGGAAGGAACCAGAAAGCGATATCTACGTGAGTTAATCCATCTGACGTAATCAATAAACTAACCATTGTTCTTTTCTTTGGTTTTTTAGGGATTAAAATTTGCATGGTAGAGCTACTACTAGCAGAAATATAAGAACATCAAACGCCTAAAACAGATGCAACATTCTGTCATGATTACTCGATCATCACCATCATTTGTTGTTACCAGAGGTGATCCCGTTGCCGATGCAGCCGCGGAGGTGCAACTCGGACACGCGTCGAACGCTCTCGCCGATGTCGTTGCTGTTGCCGACGAGGTCCCCGACCGTCCTCCCCTGCCGGTAGAGCACCCCCTTGAACACGTGGTCGCTGATGCACACTACCGCCTGGTATGCGAAGTCGGCATCAGTGCAAGCTCCCCTCCCCCACCCCCCTCCCGGTGGACCTGTGCAAGCCAGCCCCCCCACTGCCAGTACCGCAAGGCACCTCCTCAGCGACCTCTGGAAACCTCGGTCAACCCCCTTCCCAACCCCTCTGCAATCCCCCCCGACCTCCAGAAGCCCCCCCTCAAACCGCATTTTCTGCTCCCCCCACCCCGACCCCCCGCCACCCCTCCTCTGCAAGCCCCGCATCGTCCCTACAAGCTCCCCGCGTCCGCACGGTCCCTGCAACCCCTCCCTCTGCAAGCCCCGCATCGTCCCTGCAAGCTCCCCGCGTCCGCACGGTCCCTGCAAGCCCCGCATCGTTCCTGCAAGCTCCCCATGTCTGCACGTCCCTGCAAGCTCCCCCCTCCCCCGGACCTCGCCAGCCCCTCGCACGGTCTCTGTAAGCTCCCTCCTCGGACCATCACCCTTTCCGCCGCGTCCACGTGAAGCCCGTCAGGTTGCAGGTACTAGCTCAAAAGAAGGTAGGATATATTTTTATTATTTAATGTAATCCCAACCGTTAGATTGTTGAGTGGTTAGATTAACTCAATTGAGTTAACGAAGTAAAGTAACGGAAGGTTGTAGGTGTAAGACAACACACTTATTGAGGGTCATGAGTGTAATTCGTGATTATACAGGGTTATGAATGTTATTGCGAAATTACTTAGGGTTATGGGTGTAAAAATCCCTTACAAAAATATATGTAAAATCGAATATTTTTAAATTAGTGACTAGTCACATGATTACTTGTCATTCTTTATTACGTGATCCTTCGAATTTTTCAACCTTGATATCATTCTTAATATTTGGATTGAGACTGATTTTTTAATAAAAACTAGCTTTAACAAGGGTCTGAATTAACCCAATGACAACAACTCAAAATGAGCATAAGTCGCTACGTAGTCACCTTCAATATGGACCTATGTTTGACATGTTATTGAAATGATTGTAACATACCACAATGAGGATGTCATGTATATAAACAAGGGGGGCTGTGACACTCAAGAACAATCCCACATTGATAACTCACAAGAAATGACTTTGATTATAAGAGTGGAGGATCACTACAACTTGATATCTTTGGCTTAAGTAGTTTATGTGGTTATAATTATATCCAATTAAATTCAAACCCAACAAGTTGTTAGGATCAATATTTCTCACAGGGCAATAGATTTGATACTAGAACCAAGATCCACTAAAATTGGAAAGAGATAAGATCACTATAAGTGAGAAATGTAAGAAGTGATGCCATAGCAAATTTTTAAACAAAAAAAGGGAACTAGTATATTCACTTGGGATAATGTCAACACTTCTTCTCGCCTTCCCATTTCATCATAGGACCAAGGATAATTTAACACCTAAATCAAGAGATAACATATATATATATATATATCATTAACTAGTCTGATTATTTCTTATCAAATTGGAAATCATGAAATTTCATCCCATCCTCTTCACTCCTTCCCTTACACTTCCACCCTCATGGTATGGTGTGCTCACGGAGTCACGAGACTACATTTTAAAGTGTAACTAATAATGACCATATGATTATTTAAACGGCTAAACTGGGTAACAAAGACCTCGCGGTTATACATGTAGATAACCCTGTTATGATCAATATATAAGCATCAGTAACTGATCCAATTAGTTCACTAAATGCATCCACGTAGCCAGAAATGGCATTGATGACTTCAATTCCCCAGTTGAAACCGAGTTGTTCAAGCATTAAAATGTAATGTTCATATCAATTCTTAGTCATTATTGTGGTCTAGAACACATTCATCAGGAAAATAGATATCCCTAAACCTACAAGCAAGAGCAAGCCAATAATTTTAAGGAAGCTTCGACATACTTTTTTGAGAACGTGAAAGGTGATCACCCTGGGAAGGTGATCGATCACCTGTACATAAAACTAGCAAACCAAATTACATCAACCATGAATAAAACAAAAAATTCTGTGAGCCAAAATATTTTCTACGTAAAGATGCTCAGCCCCAAAAACGCACCATTCCTAGCCAAAAACAAATGGCCCCATCCTCTCTCTCCAAGACCGAAAAGAAGTTGCAATAAATGACATCCAATATGACTCGATGTTATACAAGTTGATCTAGTCTATCTTTGCCTACCTCCAAACTTGTTGTTAGAAAATCGGAAGCGGAAGCAGAATGATAAACAAAGCATAATAACAAGAAACATAAATATGGAACACCATGATTTTACGTGGAACCCTACTCCATGAGGAGCGGGATGAAACAACGGGAGAAGCCCTCAAAGGAGCGTGCATTGCACTTTCTCAATGGATACAGGAGGTATGGGGCTCCTTATATAGCCTCTCCAGAGCCTCCAAGTCCCACCGTTGGACGATGTGGGACTAAACACTGGATGGGGTAAATGGATCTTCTCCAGGATCCATTTACCCTGCTACAACTAAATGGGCGCACTACTAAATACTCTAACACTCCCCCTCAAGCTGGAGCATGCAATGCTCAGCTTGGACAACCAGAAAGAAACTCAACTCAACGCTACAGGACACTACGGACAATATCAACCCAACACGCACATTGCTGCAGTCGAGGACGTTGCTTCTCATGCCGTGCAGGTGAGGAGGACGAACGGGCTGGAGTGTGAGTCTGCTGAATCTCCTCGTCGGAGAGCATGTGCTCTGAACTGCGCCTGTCAGAGTCACTACAACTGGAAATGAGTCTCCTCGTCAGAGTACTCTGGCCCGCCACAATAATGTGGACAACTGCTCCATCTCTGAAAAGGGCCGAACTGAAAAGGCTGTGGCTGTGCAATCCTCATCGGAGTCCACAGTCGCTGGAGAATGGAGTCTGAAATAAGTCTCCTCGTCGGAGAACTGGGTCTCTCCCATCTGGCTCAGAGAATGGTGCACTACTCTAGTGTACCTATGATACCACATGAAAACCCTTGCCAACATATGGCATAGGGAATGGTTCTCTGCTCTGGAGTCCCTATGGCTCACATGAAAACTCTGGCCTGACAACAAGAAGAATGATGGAGACCTCTGACAATGATGGCAACATATGCTCATCTGAAAATAACCGCACACTCGTGCGTGTCTGAAACTGGAGACTCGGAACAATGATCGTCGAGTCTGAAACTAGAATATGTAGAGTCTGAAATCTGATTGGTCTGGAAATCTGCATCAATCTGGATCTGAAATCTGGAACAATAGAACAGACCTGTGACTCTATATATACTCCCCCTTTCTCCCATACTTGTCGAAAACATGGATGTCGATCAAGTTGGGAGAAGACAACAATGATGGGGACCATAAAAAAACAAATCACTTAGCCGATCACAACTTTGTCGGCTTTTTCAAAACATTCATCATTTTTTTAAGCCGTTTGATTTTTTTATTTATCGGCTTTTGCAACCCCTTTTTTTTTGAAATTGCGTACGACTTTTCTTTGTATGCGGCTTTTTTTTCAGCGTACTGCTTTTCCAAATGCACAAGCCTTTTTTTCCAATTGCGTACGTTTTTTTGGATGTACGCGCTTCTTTTTTTTCTTTTGAAAAAATGTGTACGGCTTTTTTTGCTATATGTACGCGCCTTTTTTTCGAAAAACTTTACGTCTCCCCCCCTTTTTTTCTTCTCTTTTTTTTTTCAAACAAACCTCTCCAAATAATTTCTCTCTCCTTCCTTTTTTTTAACTGCAGCATGCCCCCTTTTTTTCTTTCAAGGCCCAATAACGCAACCCCATTTTTTTTAATAAACCGGAGCCATCAGGCCCCCCACTTATGCGGCTAGGGTTCCCCTCTTTCGAACCGCCGCAAAGGCCAACAGACTTCTCGTCGCCGCTTTGAGATCGGGGGCGCTCCCCCTTCGCGTCGCCGAATGGCGAAGGTGCTTGGGAGCGGGGGCTGGAGCGCAAGGCAAGAGGGCGCAGGGCACGAGGGTATGGGGGATGCCGTGCCGATGGAGCCTGGAGGAGATTCCGCCTATGTGGGAGTGTCGCTGGAGGTGCCTGAAGGAGGAGGAGAGGCGATGGGCTTGCGCGATCGCCTGAGTCGCCACGAGGGCGGCATCTCCTGGCAGATGTGCCTCCGAATGAGAATGGGGCGACGATGCTGGAACATCTGTGCCGCCTGGACTGTGTGAGGCTGCGCGCGGGAGAGATGGGGCTGGGGGCGCGACTGGGGTTCGCCTCGCGCCTGGAACTGAGGTTCTCTAATCAAGATCCTTTCTGAAGATCTGCAACGGCTGGAGCGCGCGAGGCGCCTGGATGTCGCCTAAAGTATGCGCCTGCGCCTGGAGAAGGACGTGGAAAGGCTCCGCCTGAAGAGGATCGCCCGGCCTGGAAAGGAGGGATGCGACTGGAAGGGTCCCTCGCACGAGGCTGCCTGAGCGATGTCGTAAATACGGAAGCGCCTGGGGCAGAAAAGGGATCGCCGCCCATTAAGACTTCGACCTGGAGATGCGTGCGCCTTGCACGATAGGGTCGGCGATGGATGGCTTCAGCCGCCAAATCTAGGGTTCCAAACTGGAACTCAAAAAATAACTTGGACCTTCACGAACGAACAAAAATCCAATCTCGAACAAAAACTTAAAATCCCGAGAATCAAACCCGCTCTGATACCATGTTAGAAAATCGGAAGCGGAAGCGGAATGATAAACAAAGCATAAGAACAAGAAACATAAATATGGAACACCATGATTTTACGTGGAACCCTACTCCATGAGGAGCGGGATGAAACCACGGGAGAAGCCCTCAAAGGAGCGTGTCATGCATTGCACTTTCTCAATGGATATAGGAGGTATGGGGCTCCTTATATAGCCTCTCCAGAGCCTCCAAGTCCCACCGTTGGACGATGTGGGACTAAACACTGGATGGGGTAAATGGATCTTCTCCAGGATCCATTTACCCTGCTACAACTCAATGGGTGCACTACTAAATACTCTAACACTTGTCGTGCAAATGGAAACAAAAAGAAAAAAGGGATCGCATCCACTATCCCCTCCTAACAACAAACGTAGGTAGCCTAAATCATGAAAAACAAATGAGCTCTAAACATATTCGTCATCACATTAGCTCTAAGTAGGAGCCACATGAAGATATTTACTCTAAAAAATGCATCTGTGTCCCATATCAATTTACAATCCCTGAAGAGATCCCAATCATCTTAAGGCTAAGACATAATGATCATCTTATATGCATTTCTTACTGTGAAATCCCGTTCGTCCCAAGCCCAATGGACTCTAAGTATTGGGAGGGATCCTCCACCTCAGTCAACTTGTACACCAGACAAATGTAATCAGAGATCTATTACTCCGAGAAAATAAAAGAGAGTAGGTGTCCAACCACCAGACCCGAACTGACAATCTGCCACTAGAGCTTCCTCAATTATAACTAGAGAAAAGCATCACGGGAAGTGATTGCAAAAAGGCACCTCCTCAATCCAGTCATCTCCCTTAAAGCTCCTTGTAAACCATTAGGACCACGTGAGCCATCCACATTCAACTCGCACATAACAGCCCATACATTCTACTTGGAGAACATGTTGATCAAGCAGTGTGCTTGCTCAAAGCTCACGTGAGCCATCCACATTCAACTTGCACATAACAACCCATACCTTCTACTCGGAGAACATGTTGATCAAGCAGTGTGCTTGCTCAAGGCTCAATCTACTAGCTCCCCTCACAGGCCATCTTTAGCCGATATCCCTATTATGCCTACTAAAGAGCATGAAATTAACATCCATTGCTTTCCCCACTTGCCTGTCACATTGGAACAGTAGTCTGGAAAACTCAATAGAGTATATGAGGTTCCTCCTCCTAACGCTGGCCTGACCTTCGATTAGGAGAAAGTTGCATTGTTATCTATTTCCTTTAACTAGGTCTACCTTAAATGTTGTTGCCGCTCTATCTCTTACTCTATCTTTCTTCGCCAATACCCTCTATTCCACTAACCACACCTTGATCTCCTCAAAAACTGGTCTAGGTACTCCATCCTGTACACTTTGTCAAGCTCATCATTGGCAATGCTTTCTTTAGAATGCTCTATTGCTTGAAATGCCGTTCATACCCTGAAGTTACTTCTTTTAAGAAACAAGCTTGGAAAAAAGTATACAAGATTGTTATCCTTCACTTAGATGACCTCCAACTCTCCTCCACCATCTCTTTGAAACACTGTCTAGGCAAGCGAGCTCACTCGGACTTAAAGTACGAAGGAGGCCATAACCCCTCTCTAGAATCGCATAACAACATGTGTTTGAACTTGGGCCTATCAAGACCTCTAACAGAAAATAGCTGAAACAACTGCAATAATTATGTAAAAATATAAATCTATCTGGACGTGAGTGGGAGGAAGATTTTCTCCAGGTGTATCTAATGTTAAAGAAAACATGAAACTCCAATTGCAAATCCCAACCAATGTCCACGAATTAGCTGAGCATAGATCTTGACCCCAACATTTCTAAACCAGCCAACCATTAATAGGGTACAATTTAAGTCCCCCAATCAAACAAGGTAGATGTATGAAATGAATTATGCCATCGCGCATCTCCAACCATAGCTCTTGCACAATTAGGCATCGATTGAACCATACACATTTAACATCAGCAACAATAACAAAGCCTTTTCACACATTAAGTAGGGTCGGCTACATGGATTCTTTGCCTCCATTCATATCTATCTTGAGTCATTCTCGGGCTTAGATCAAAAAAACTAAGATCCCTTCGTATAGTCTAATTCCAACACTTCTTGGGCCTTCTTCGCCATCTCTTAGCGGCTCAACATCTCAAAACTTGCATCTCCTAACTGGTGCATCAGCTGGCCTCCTTTGCAAGTATCAAAATCACCTTAAGCGGTTTTCTCGCATCTTATCCTCGATCGGAGCTACAACAACTTTCCTTCTGATTGTATCATTCCAAATCCGATCTTTGTGTGTATGTGTCCACACATCCACCTTAACATTTTCATTTCTGCTACCGCCATTCTCTGCACATGTCTATGTTCACATGGAAACATTCATATCCACAGAGCATGGCAGGTCTCACGATTGCTTTGTAAAACTTCCCTTTGATTCTCAAAGGAATTTTCTTATCGCAGAGAACAATAGAGGATCCTCTCCACTCTAGTCAACTTGCATTTATACTATTAGTAACATCTCCATCAATTTTTCCATCATGTTACAAAATAGATCCAAGGTATCTAAAAGAATCTTATGAATGTTATCGTTACCAATCTTCACCTCGATTCCTTCACCATTGCTTTCATCAAAAGTGCACTCGATATATTCAGTCTTATCCCTACTTATATGATATCCTTTAATCTCCAATGCATGTCTCCAGACCTCAAGCTTCTCATTTACTCCATCTCTAGTCACATCGATCAATACAATATCATCATTGAATAACATACACCAAGGTATCTCGTCTTAAATGTGACTTGTCAACTCGCCCATAATCAAAGTAAAAAGAAATGAACACAAAGCTGAACCTTGATGCAGACCAATACCGATGTCAAAAATCATCAACATGAAGCAAAAATCATCCACCTTCCTACACAACAAAATAATCAAAGCCATGTCACCCCAATGAAGATCTTCATTCTCAAAATGACTACCGCTCCACCCAAGTAGTATATCCTCAGAGGTAAGCTGTCAACTCGGTCCCCTATAGACATCTCCAAATCCTCATATCACAATGTTCCAACTTATATTATCGTAATGGCAATCTCTAACAACCACTTTGATAGATACCATCTCCACAACAACCTACTTCATTAGGGAGACAACAACCCCCACACAAAGGAATGAATCTCCATCTTTCTGCAATTTCCATACGCATACCATTCTTGGCTACCTCAAGACCTTCAAAGGCAACCAACACCTACATCTAGGACAACTAAACCTCAAGTCATGTGGACTCACATATGTCCTCAAAATTGGAAGACTCTCCTGCAGTAATCCTAAAGTCTCCTCAATGAAATCTCGCCACTAGTTGTACTTACGAAGGTAGGAAGATGCTACTGCACCAGATTTGCCACTAGGTAATCTTCTACTGAAAGTTGTCCCACCTTACTTGCAATTTCCATATGCATACCATGCTTGGCTACCTCAGGACCTTCAAAGGCAACCAACACCTAAATCTAGGACAACTAAACCACAATTCACGTGGATTCACATGTCCTCAACATTGGAAGACTCCCCTGTAGTAATCCTAAAGTCTCCTAAATAAAATCCCAACACTAGTTGTACTTACCAAGGTAGGGAGATGACAGTGCACTGGATTTGCCACTAGGCAATCCTCTAGTGAAAGTTGTACACCTTACCTCCATCGCTCTATGCCTCCACAACTAGTGAGTTTTCCAATTCATAAACTACATCCTCATTCTTCATACCCATCTCTCACATGAAAGCTTAGAAGACCATTGTCGAAAGCTTAATACTTGGGTTCCCGTCAAAATCCACAACATCCACAGAGTCAACTAGTGATAATCTATTGGAGACCCCACTCACAACGGATCCAAGCAGTGCAAGAACCAAAAACTAGACATCTACATCTACCCATAAAAGACTAGCCCTCAAATGTAGAAGCTACAATTGGTAACCCCCAACCCCTTCTACTGCCCCTCTTGGCACCAAAGATATCAAAACAAATTGCGGTCAAGACACCTATGCAGATCATCGCCTTCCAGATGAATGATAGTACCCAAGAATGAGGCCCTCAATCTCTCATCATTGCAGGTCGGTTCATACTTGAAGTCACCACTATCATCCAATAAGTCTCCACCCAGACACCCTTAAATGCCCATCAACCAAGCATCACAATTAACCGGACCGGCCTTAACCTTCACTACTACGCCCAGATGCACTCTTTAAATGTCAGAACATGTGCATATACTCAATCGGCGATCGATTTTCCTACAACAAAACCAAAGCAAAAGATTTGCACGTGTTCTGGCAAAGCATCCTTGTTCCTCGAATTGAAGGTAGTCTCAAGCTGCGGTGAGCATGCAAGACAACTTTCAACATACCAGATCCAGCATCCTCCGTGTTGAATGGGCCTGGGCAACCCACTATAGCCCCCCTTCGACCTCCTTCTTGTTCAACCCAACCATCTCCATCCTTCACATTTAGTTGGTGACCCCCACTCCCTTCCCATCTTCCACAGACAGAGAGCTTATAGTGTCTTCTCTTTCTCCAGCCTGACCAATTTCACCTTCTCTCTATCCACATCTTTAGGATTCTATCAATATCAAGAAAGCACTGAAAGACCATAATGAGCATATGTTCCACTTCTCTCTTTTATTTAGATGAATAAGGAACTCCAACTGGCAAAATTATTCTAATAGAAAATTAACCTGCAATTGAAATATGATTTCTTTGTAATATCATCTAACATTAACCCAGTCCACCTTCTTATGTTCATTCTTGGACCAAACTATCAATTGCAATAAAATTAAAAAGAAAAGGCAGAATGAATCATTCCCTCTTATAAGCAGTCAAGAAATAAATGTGTTAATAATAGTGAATAAACTAGAAGTTTAACAATGCGGATTTGTAAGTACACATCCAGTTCAATATTCCATGTGACTCGTCATGAAATGACAGTGGCAAGAGTGAATCATGATCAATGCGTAAAATACTGACAAAGGAAAAACACCAATTTAGCAAGCTCAATAAGTCTCAGAAGAAGGAATAGCATAGATTTGCTCTTCTGCATAAACAAAAACAACTTATCATGGGATGCAACCATCTATCTCGGGATGCAAAATTCCTTCCTCACATGGCATTTGAGATCTTACAAACTCATCATACATGTAAACCTCAAAGCCCTTTTTATCTACAGTCACTCCCCCTAGTGTTCTAAACATTTAATTTAATGTACCACACGAGTTGCTTCTCATTGACATACTTACGAACGACACCATAGATAAAACAGTTACATTTGCAACATAATTTTCTAAAGTAGCATGATTCAGTTTCATCATAACCAATCATCCCTTTTTCATCCCAAGCACCCAAATTACGACCCAACAGAAAAAAAAAACAATTCACAAATCCATGACTCAAAAATATTCCTAAAAACCGAAATCAAACAACCAAACCTAACCTGCAACGTGAACAACACGTCTTCGAACTGAGCCTCCTTTGTCAGGAAGTCCGCGTCAATCGTGGCCGTATACTGATCGCTGAACTTCCGGTTCACATATCTAAATGCCTCATATTAAGGCCAAAACCCTAAATTTCTTCAAAATCACAAAAAAAAACCGATTCGGAAGGATACTGATTCATCAAGGACGTCTTTCCAACCCTGCAATCACCAAATCAATCAATCAGACTCAAATCCCTAGGTACCCGATAGAGAGAAACGCAAATTTTGGAATGGGATCGAGAGATCTCGTCTCACCCGCTGTCGCCGAGGATTATGACCTTGAGGAGCATCCGCCGACGAGAAGCCATCGATCAGAAGCAGATCGAGGAAACCCTGATTGGGAGAGTGGGAGTTTGCAACTGGAGCTATCGGAGCACCGCACGAGGAAGAGAGAGGACTTGAAGAAACGGGAGTGATCTCTCTCTCTCTCTCTCTGTCAGAAGATACAACTCACAGCTACAAGGCTAAGGCTGTTAATTGGAGTCAAGTATTCGAATTCGATTATGATTCGTTCGATAATAATTTGGAAATAATTTAACTTAAAGTGAATTGAATTGAATATAAATTCCAATTATGGATTCGATTGCCAAATGAATTGAATTTGAATTAGCTTGAATTCGATCTATAAAAATTCGATTCGATATATATATATATGCACATATACATACATTCAAATATACATATAACACTGCCTTTTATTTACCAATATAAAGCACCCACATGGGAATTGATATTTTTTGAATGAGAATGTTTATTTTCTTCCCCCACTATTTTATTTACCAATATACTTATTTACATATAACACTATCTTTTACTTTCTCTTTCCTTCCCCTATCTCTATCTCTCCTTCCCTTACTTTCCCCACTCCCTCCCAAAATCCCAATCTCTCTCCTAGAAATGGCAGAACCCTAAAGGCCTATACATATCTCATGCATGTCACCACCTTCCCCCTTGCTACCCGACATCGCCGCCACCCTCCCCCTTGCTACTCGACGCCGTCATCGTTCCACCTCACCTCTTTGCCGGAACCAAGCCGCTAACTCCTTCTCCCGCCCCTACCCCTCGCCTACACTTCCGCCTTTTGACACCCTCTCCTCTGTCGCCAACATCTCCCTCCCCACCAAACCCTCCTCTCTCCAACATACCATTCCTGCTCACATCAATCCTGTTGTTGCACCTCTGCCCTCCTGCGTCTCTATTTGCTTCATCATGCTACCAACGACTCCAAATGCAGTCCATTCGTCATCACAATCAAGTATGAAGTGCTGCACAAATTCCCCGTTGGTTGTGGTAACGACTTGCTTATCTAGTATATTCTATTTCCCTATTTTTTATTATGGACGGTTGTATGATCTTGGATTGGTAAAGAAATAACACATATTACCAGCAAACATTAGCACAATATTTTTAAGTCTATTATCTGCTTCAATAAAAACTAATATGGATTTTTACACCCATAACCCTGAGTAATTTCGCAATAACATTCATAACCCTGCATAATCACGAATTACATGAGAAACCCTGAGTAATGCTTAACTCTTACATGACATAACCCTATGTTATGTTCCATTTGAGATGCCCGTTATAGTTGACGGTTTCCGTTGAAAAAGTCAAAAATGCCCCTAATATTCATTCTTATTTGCAAAACATGCCATCACCAGTTCCCCCTCCCCGTCACCCCTCTTCCCGATTTGGCCGACCATCTACCCACCCCCCCTCGCATCGACGATGAGCTCTCCTCGATTAGCCCTGCGCTGATCTGCTCGAAGACGATGCGCTGCCATGCTCCCTCGTCCAAGCCCACGCGACTCTGTTGCACTCATACGAAGCTCCATCGTCGATGGCTCCTCGACGGCATCCACGTCCAGGTCCCCTCACCCCAGCGCTCGAGTTGCCCCCCCCCTCCCTTCCAGCAGCAGAGCTCAAGGCCCCCTGACGCCCGAGCTGCTCCCCCCCTCCCGCGGCCGAGAGCTCGTGCCCCCCCCCCCCGACGCCCAAGCTGCCCCCTCCCCCCCACGGCCGAGAGCTCCAGTCGAGCTCAAGGCCCCCGACTGGAGCTCTTTTCCTGCGGCCGAGATGCTCCTCCCCTGCGGCCGAGCTCAAGCCCTCCCCCCCACGCCCGAGCTGCCCCCCTCCCCCCCCCGTGTCTGAGATCTCTGTGCTCCCCCGACGCCCGAGCTGCCCCTCCCCCCCACGGCCGAGAGCTCCGTGCCCCCCGCCCCCCGAGTGCCTGCGATCCCACCCGGGCCCCTGCCCCCCCCCCCCCCCCCCGTGACTGACCTCTCCGCCCCTCCAGGCCCCTGCGACCGACCCAGGCCCCCCGCCCCACGACCGACCCAGGGCCCCCATGACCAACCGCCCTGTGACCGACCACATCGCCCCGTAGGGCCCTTGCTACCGACTCCCCCTCCACCAACTCCGGGCCCCTGCGACCGTCCCAGCTCTCCCCCGCGACCGATCGTACCACACTCCCAGGCCCCCCTTCCTCTCCAAACGTCATCGTGAAGTTCGCCGCCCGAACGTGACCGCAAGCTCGCTCCATGCAGTGAAGCTCGCTGCTCCGAACGTGACCTCCCCGGGCCCCTGCGACCGAGAAAGAGACAATATATATGTTTTTTATTTAGATTAAATTTCAGCCATTAGATCGTTTGTTGGTTTGTTGGTTAGATTAACTCAATCATCTGGTTGAGTTAACATAGTAAAGTAACGGAAGGTTATAGGTGTAAGACGGCACACTTATTCAGGGTCCTGAACGTAATTCGCGATTATGTAGGGTTATGAATGTTATTGCAAAATTACTCAGGGTTATGGGTGTAAAAATCCCAAACTAATAGGGATAAATAATGCTCCCGTTCTTCCAAATTTGACCGATTCCACGCATGTGATTTTGACTGTTGTCGGCATTATTAAATTTCTGAATCAGTTAAACCCATCATTTTTTATTGTTTACGGAGTAAATTGCTACGAATAGCGGTCCTAATCAGTTTGATATTACGATTTGGATTCATTATTCTTGCACGTTATTGCATCAATTACATCACTCTTGCACGTATTTTATTACGATAAGTCACTTTCTCATAAACTAACCTCATAATGTGATGATTTTTTATAAAATTAATTTATCACAATGAGAGATTATCATCATGCATTTGTTATTGAAGTACGACATAAGTACTACCTTTTGTAAGTGATTGTAATGATTGACTTATAAAAAATCAATTTCTTTAGAGAACATGGAGATATATAATAAGAGAAAATATGGAGGTGATTGCTCTGAAAAACAACATGAATCACAATCCTACGATCATGCTTTTGGATAGATATATTAAAATTAGTTGCTATGAAAATTTAATTTTAACTATTGATGTGAAATTTTAATTTAGTTGTGATCATGTGTTTACATTTTTCTTGAGATGACTAATTAGAACATGGTATCTTCATAAAATAGTATCCATGAAAGAGTGATTGGAGATGAAGATGATTTTGATGGGGTAAAAATGTAGGAGAAGAGGGAGAAAAAGTAGAAAAAGTGCATGATGAAGTAATTACCAGGGTTGATAGAAAGAAAAGATTGTCAGTTTATCAATCATTTATTAAAGAGAATGTGAAGGTTGGTGGAGTGTTGGTTGAAAGGTGGAAATACATGGATTGTAAAAAAACATTCAAAGTAATGAATTGTGGAACTACTTCGCATTTAAAAAATCATAAAGAGAGGTATTGTATCATGTGAGATTCTGGAGATAAGAAACACAAAACATTATCTTTTCGTCCCTCGTCATCCGAGTCAAATAATTTAAATGAACTTGCAAAATCTTTTTCGAAGTTTGATCAGACGAGAGCAAGAGAATTAATCGCTAAATAGGTTATCGTTCATGAGCACTCTTTTAGTATTATGGGAGAATTTTGGCTTAATGCAATACTAAAATATATGAATCCCAATTTTAAACAAGTTTCCAGAGCAACAATAACAAATGATTGTTTGAAGCTTTTCTCTATTGAAAAGGAAAAAGCGAAAAAAAATTCTACACATGGGCATGATTGGTCTTACTACAGATACTTGGATATCAAATCAAATTATAGGATATATGTGTTTGACTGCTCACTATGTGGATTTTATGCATTTCATATTATATGTTGGGCACTGCTATTTTTCTTAAAGTGTTCGATTTATCCTAGTTATTTTTATTATAAAATAGAATCACAAATTTTATTATTGAAAATTTTAGATAATATTGATCCTAGAATTATTAATGCACACTTCAACTCATTAATTAACACTCATGTTACTTTGAATGTATTTAAGTTATAACGCAGTCATCTTCTCTACATCATATCCTATTTTTTCTAAATAAATATTATTAACTAAAATTTCAAATTCGATAAAATATGAATCGAATTTGAATATTCGAAACTCATAATGAATCGAATTTGAATTCAAATTAGCGAATTCGGTTAAAATTCGATTCGAGTTCGTATTCGGAAAAATTATAATGAATTGAATCTGAATCTATACGGATTCGAGTGTATTCGATTCGATTAGCACCCCTATACAAGGTAGGCCCGATTCGCTTGTGCGAAATATGCACCTTTATAGCGTGGAAGGATGACCCCAAACAGAGACTGCAAATTGGGGAAAATGGGGCTGCTGCCGGAGCTAATTTGCTTTCAGACCCATTTTTCTATTTTTTTTATTTTTTGAAAAATATTTTCATAAATTTTTATAACTATATTGTGTCGTTAAGTTTCATGCGAAAGAGAAACTTCTACATCCTCAATTTAGATATTCTTGATTTCAATAGTTTTGCGATCATTAAAAAGTAAATTTCTAGATGGAGGCCGTAAGGGTATGTGTTTCGCACAAAACTTGAATGACATAATATTGTGATATAGTGATCAATTTTCACATATTTATTTTTTAAAAAAATAATAAATAGGGAAAATAGGACGGTGGAGTCAAGTTAACTCCCCTACGGGTAGCCCAATTTTACCCTTACAAATTAGTTGGCCATATGTGTGTGTGCACAGTACTTAATCCTTTATTCCTCTCGCTAACTAAACAAGAATGATGAATTAATCACACTTATTGTTGCGGGAGACGGTCTGATAATCGAGATTTGCCCTGTCCGGTATTAGTCTCAAACTGACCTTCTCAACATAGTAAGATTGAGAGACTACGATCCCATCAATTGACCTTGTCAGTCTGAGACCCAAGATCACATCAGCAACACCCATACCCTTCATCTCAAACTTGTTACTTAAGAATGGTTTAGTCTCATTAATAATCTTCACATGTGATCCAAACAAAAAGTATGTCATCAACATACATGTACAAGACAATACACTCATCACCTTTCACCTTAGAATAGACACACTTATTGGATTCGTGAACCTTAAAGCCACATGGCAAAATAGTTATGTCAAATTTTTCATGCCACTGCTTTGGTGCTTGTTTCAATCTGTATAGGGATTTAATGAGCTTGCTAATCTTTCCCTCATTCCCAGGAGTCACATGCCAATGCTATGAGCATCTGGATTGTGGTCATCCTAGTCACAGGGGAATAAGTATCAAAATAATCGATACCTTCCTTTTGTCTAAAGTCCTTGGCAACTAATATGGCTTTATACCTTTCTATTGATCCGTCGGGCCTAAGCTTTCTCTTAGACACTTACTTGCACCCAATGGTAGAGCACACTTTGGGTAATCAACCAACTCCCATGTTCCATTAGCCATAATGGAATCCATCTCATATTTGATGGCCTCCTTCCATTGTTTTGCTTCAAATGAAGCCATGGCTTCTTTGTAACTTGGTGGATCACCCTCGATCTGATAGACAACAAAGTCGCTACCCATATCCTTGGCTATCCGAGGTCGTTTACTCCTCCCTGGCTCAATTTCTTCTCAAAGGACATTGGCTTCAGGTTGAGTCTCAGCCCCCACATTTGTTACCCTTTCCACTTGATCTGGAATAGATCCTGATGTGGAGGCGCTCTCAATGGTCAGATTCTGAAGAATCCCAGTCTTTATAGGGAAGACATCCTCAAAGAAGGTAGCATCATGTAGTTCAACAATAGTGTTGACATCTATACTCGGTATCTCAGATCGAATTACCAAGAACCTATATGCATAGCTATTTTTCAAGTAACCTAAGAAGACCGCATCAACAGTTTTAGGTCCTAGCTTCTTTCTCTTATGTTCTGGGACTAATACCTTCGCGAGACAACCTCACACTTTAAGATATCTTAAGCTTGATTTCTTATTTCTTCAAAATTCAAAAGGATATTTTCTATATGTCTTGGAGGGACCCTATTCAGAATATGACAAGCCGCATTCAAGGCCTCTCTCCACATATAGATTGGAAGTCCAGAACTTTGTAGGAGAGCATTGATCATGTCAGTTAAGGTTCTATTTTTCCATTCTGCTATCCCATTGGATTGTGATGAGTATGGAGCGGTAACTTCATGAACTATGCAAATAGCTTGCACTATTCATCATACAAGTTAGAAGTATATTCACATCCTCTATCCGACCTTAGGCATTTAAGTACTTTTCCTATTTGTGTCACATCCTCATTCTTAAATATAAAAAATTTCTCTAAAGCTTCATCCTTGATTTTCATAAGATACACATAGAAGTATCTACTGCCATCATCAATAAAGATGTTAAAGTATTTCTTATTGTCTCAAGTCAACATACCATTTTACTCATAGATTCTGTGTGCACTAGATCTAAGATCTCACTATCTCTAGACACAGACTGAAAAGACTTTCTAGGTAACTTAGCTTGCATACAAATTTCACATTTTTGAGTTTTATATATAATGTGTTTAGGGATCAACTCTAAATTCATCATTCTTTTAATTGGATTCAAGTTTACATGTCCCAATCTAACATGTCATATATCACAAGATTCTAGATTATTAACTACACGAGACACAGAATTAGAACATTCAGAATTCAAAACATTCATTTGCATCAATGTTTATTGAATCACATCTAATTCTAAACAACAAATCAAAATATGCCAAATAACCTTTTCCATAGAAAATACCATGTCTCAGAATAATAACTTTATCGTATTTAAAGTTTAATTCAAAATCATTTCTAACTAATATAGAGACAGATAAAACATTCTCCTTGACGTCAGGAATATGCAGCACCCTTTGCAACGTCCAGACACGTCCAGAGGAGAGCCTCAAGTTGACTTGTCCTGACCCAAGCACCATGACCGCAGAATCGTTTCCCATCTTCACAGTCCCACCACTGCATGTCTGATAAGAAGAAAACAAGTTTCTCTCAGAACAGATATGTACATTTTCTCCTGTATCTATGAGCCACTCATTTGGATCATGAATATGGTATAGTTCGGGTTTTACAGAGACATAACCCTCGCTAACCCCAAGTCTCGCAGTGATCATATTCACTTGTGGACTCCCATCTGTAGCCTTAGATTGAACCTTTAAGGACGGACAATCCTTCTTCCAGTGCCCAACCTGATTACAGTGCCAGCAAGGTTTATTTTTTGCCTTTTCTGGATCTTGCCCTTTTGGTTTCATTTTACTGTTGTTACTACCCTTTTCTTTTTTATCTTTGCCCTTTGAAGTCTTGAAGTTGATTTTAACATGAACATCAACACGAACCATATATGTTCTCCTCTATGACGACTGCCACCATCAAATCATCCATAGAAAATTTCTCCTTTCCGTATTTCAAGGTCATTCCAAAGTCTTCCCAAGACTTGGGGAGTTTTTCTATGATGCACATGACATGAAACTTCTCTGAAAGTTTCATTTCAGCATCTTCTAAGCCATGGAGTAGGAGTAAAACCTCGTGTGACCGTTCAGAAACCGACTTCCCTTCGACCATGGAAAACTTTAAAAACTTAGCGATGGAGTATTTCTCAATATCGAGATCTTCGGTACTATACTTCCGATCCAAATTTTTCCATAGCCCCTTCGCAGTCTGCGTGGATGAATAGTATACGTCAAAAACGTGTTGGACAGAGCCAACAAGATGCAACCATGACATATACGATCTTGTTCCTTCCACGCGGATTGCGTATTCTGGCTGTCGGTGTAGGATTTTCTTTTTAACCGTATGATAATCGATTTCAAGCATAGAGATTAATCTTATGGTGGTTAATCGGATCTTCATACGTTGTTGCCAACGCTTGAAGTTCTGACCGCCGAATTTCTCAGGTATACCCGTCATATCCGCCATCGATTTAAACATTGTTTCCAACATGGTTTTAAATCTGATTCCAGATATACTCTCTAAGATTGTTGAAAACATGATCAATATCACGACATATACAAAATAATATTTATCAAGATCAATATGAATCAATGCATTACAAATTAACAAAATAGCATCAAGCATTTCCAATTCATATGACAAATATGATATGCATACAAAGACCAATAGAACCATAATTTAACCACATTCGTTATTCAGAATAAATCAACTGTGTGAGATCCAGGAAAGGCAGAGTAATAAACGCAATGCAATAAGCAAAATGATACAGAAATTAGATTAGAAATCACCGAAGCGTCCATGTAATGGACTGTCCTTAGAGAGGATATCGCCCCCACAATATCGATGCATAGGATACTGACGATCCGCTCCTAGGATACGAAGGCACACGTTCTTCGTCTGCGCACACCGACGAGATCGTCCTCAAATGTACCTCAGAGAACTGCAATCGAGAGAAAGAGAAGCATGTTCGTTCGTGAGAGAGGAAGAACGAAAGCAGAGCCAAGGCGGCATGAAATGGGTTTTCTTGCTAGTGAAGAAAAATGACATCCGGGAGGGGTATAAAAAGAAGGATGTGTGCCCTAGCACATTGTACTTTTTTTCTTCTGGAAATGCCCCTCAATGGGCATGTCCCTTCGGATTCCAAAACCGTGGCTAAAAACGAGTCGTTACATCGAGTCGAATTCCTATTGCAGTCGTATCAAAATTAATCCGTATGATTGCAGTCGTATCCAAACTAATCCGTATGATTAATTTCATCAACCCGTCAAATGAAATCTGCAGCAAAAATATTGAGATCCGAGATCGAATTGTCTCTCCCTAACTTGAGCCCAAGCTAGATACGGATTGGAGCAGAGCGCGCACGTGTGATCCTCCATTCCTCCTCTCTACTATTGCTATAAGAGCTTGGGATGTGAACTCATATATAAGCCCATCGAAAGTTTATAAACACTAGATGTGGTACTAAACTTTTATCCACAACTCTCTTTTAAAATTTGGGAATACCCAACTTTCCCTCCCATGCAATTTTGTTTCTCAATTAAAACCAAATTAAAATTTAATATAATGGCATAGGTTTACCAAATTAAAACTTATTACATTAATTCTAAATATAACAATGTTCCCCACATTTGAGCGGACGCTGTTGTTCCCCACCTTTGAATGGGTGTTGCTACTTCACTTGCGTGGAGATGATATTTGTTGTGAATGGCGGGAGCGGAACGCGCACAAATGATCAATCATTGTAAGCACGAAGACATACAGATTTACAATGTTAACCCATACCAGAGATACGTCGTTGAGTGACGGCCATCGGTTTTCACTATGTGGAGAATGAAGTATACATAAGATACAGAGAGCTCTAACCCTATGAAGTTCATATACTACTCAAGTATAGACGGATCTCTGATAGAAATTGATCCATATATCTGAATACAAATAGATCCATATATACGAATACAGAGGATATAGAGAGCCCTAACCCTAATGAGTGCCACGTCTTGTTGAGGTATGATACGACAGGAGGGGAAGCATATGATAAACCTTCAACATAAGTCAGATGGTTATGATTCAAGGCATATCAACAGTATTAGCTAGCTATATAATAATAACAGATACAACATTCACCGCTTGAAATACAATGGATGATATAATGTCAAATTTAAACAAAAGTCACTATGAATCCATTTTGTTTTAGTGTCAGTATATCATGTTGGCATTAATCGAAAACGTTAGGATAAAGGCAGAATAAAATACCTTTAAGATGTTTCAAAGAGAACATCAACAATTCATTACACAACATATATTATATCAATTTTCTAACATCGTATATTATATCGTTCTAGAGGGTGGGTCAGGTTAGGGCCAACCTCAGCCCGCGACCAACCCAAGAAATCACATGAGCCTGTATTTTGGTCCAGGCCCTGTTCATTTTAATTTTGGGCTCGAGTTGGACAAGGTTAAGAGGGTCAGATTTCAGATTGGTTTGGATCGACCCAACCCAATGGGTCAAAGTGCTTATTATATGTTGGGAAAAATAAGAGACATGTTTATTTCATATGCTCTAGGCTCTCTTATATAGGTGAGTAGCCTATGGGTAAATTACATCAAGAGTCCAGAAGAAAAGAAAAGTTATGAAACAGTAAAAAATAACATAACATATATCTCTGCACTCCCCCTCAAGATGGAGCATAGATGTCGATCATGCTCAGCTTGGACGAGCACTTCTGGAATGGTCCCTTAAGTAACGCCTTGGTAAAGATATCTGCAGTTTGGTCCCCTGAGCTAACATGAGATGTAGATATAAAACCCTTCTGAATCATATCTCTTATAAAGTGACAATCAACCTCAATGTGCTTGGTTCGTTCATGAAATGCTGGATTATTGGCAATGAATATAGCAGCTTGATTGTCACATTCCACGTCCAAAGGAAGTGGGACTTATATATAGATCTGTAAGAACAGCTTTCACCCATATCATTTCTGTACTAACCTGGGCCATAGCCCTATATTCAGACTCAGCACTAGATCTGGCTACAACAGTTTACTTCTTGCTTCTCCATGAGACAAGAGAGGTTCCAACATATACAACAAACCTAGTGGTGGATTTCTTGTCCTTGGGACATCCTACGTAATTTGCATCTGCACACGCTGAAATAGCAATCTCCTTGTCTTTCTTGAACAACAGACCTGCACATGGAGATGATTTAAGGTACATGAGTATCATATGTATAGCATCCATATGAACCTGACGTGGTTGCTCCATGAACTGGCTTACCTGACTAACAACAAAAGAAATATCAGGTCTGGTAATGGTAACATAAAGAAGCTTTCCCACCAGTTCTCTATATCTTCTCCTATCCACCTCATCAGTTCATCATCATATAATTTCATGCCCGGATCCATAGGTGTAGTGGCCGGTCGGCATCTAAGCATTCCTGTTTCACTCAGCAGGTCAATGACATATTTCCTCTGGGTCATTACAAGTCCATGTGGATTTCTGGCGAACTCCAGTCCCAGAAAATATCTAAGGACTCCAAGATCCTTGGTGACAAACTCACGACCCAGCATTTCTTTCACCCTCTGAATTCCATGTCCATTATCACCTGTAATCAAAATATCATCTACATATATCATAATTACAATAATACCTCTGGATGTTTTTTGTATAAACATGGAATGATATGCATTGGAACGTCTATACCCCTGTTTCTCAAATAAGTCTGAGAGCTTCTGGAACCAAGCTCTAGGGCTCTGCTTAAGGCCATAGATGGCCTTATGAAGTCTACACACCTTGGAACACTCCCCCTCAACAACGAAACCAGGTGGTTGTTGCATGTAGACTTCTTCCAGCAAGGCACCATATAAAAAGGCATTCTTAACATCTAATTGGAATAATGTCCAATCACGAGTAACCGCAACAGAAAGAAGGATTCATAAGGTAGAGTGAGGAGCAACTGGCGAGAATGTATCAAGATAATCCACTCCATATGTCTGTGTAAACCCGTGAGCAACCAAGCGTGCCTTGTATCTGTCAATGCTGCCATCTGCATTTTGCTTAACTGTGAAGACCCACTTACAGCTCACTGTAGACACACAGGTAGGTGCAGGGACAAGGCTCCAGGTACCTCTTGATTGAAGAGCGGCCGTCTCTTCTGCCATAGATAAATGCCATATGTTGTCCTTCAATGCGTCTTGGTAATTTAGTGGAATATCCACAACAGATAGTGCAATGACAAAGCTCCTGAATTCACCAGATAAACGATCAAAGGAAATCATGGATGCTATGGGATATGATACGCAGCTACGCTTTTGTTTTGAAGTGCAATAGGTAGATCCAAATCGCTTGCATCCTCATTCGTCCTCTGTAACACAACCTGCTCAGGTAAATCACTAGATCATCATTATTGATTCTATTTTCAGAACATACCTCAGGCGAGCTAGATGAAGAGCGGTGACCATGAGCAGAAGCAGGTTGGCGGGTATAGTGGAGTGGCAATGGGGGAACCGGAACAGTAACAGGATGTGTAGGTGATGTAGGTAGTGGTGGAGGTGGTGATGGTGGTGGCATGTATATGAATGTATCAGTGTCTGAGGATACCAACTGATCACCTGTAGGAGAGAAGTACTTAACAGACTCGAAAAAGGTAACATCAACACTAACAAAATATTTCCTGCACAATGGATCATAACACATGTACCCCTTTTTTGTTCTAGAGTTCTGATGAGGGGACCCAAGCGACTAAGGGTTAAAGGTATCAATGGTCGTTGCGGCCTCAACCACTCGGATCATACTCAATCAAGAAACTCAAAACCACCAAAAATCAAAATCAATCACTTAAGCACAAATAGCGATCTCGTTATTTTATTTTACCATGTATAGCTACCAGGGTCGAACTCAAGGAGTACGAAATATGTAAGCTACGAAGTAGTCATGCATCCAAAAATAAAAAGAAATAAAATAATTCGGTGGATTTTAGGTTTTAAAATTAAGAAAAAGAATAAAAGACTTCAAAAATTCACAAACCAACAATTATTTAACACGTCAAAAATACTCAGAAAATTCAAATAAAAATATTTTTGGGTTTTTAAAATATTCAAGTGTTTTTGTTAATTTTCTTGAATTTTTCTGATTTTTAATTAATTTTCTAAAAATAAAATAAGGATAAAAATGCTAAACAGTGTACAACCTGAATCTAAAGGCAATTTAAAATTATTTAAAATGCCATTAAAATTCGAGCATCATTTTATTATCAATCAGAAATAAAAATCTAACTACAGAAAGTGAAAACATAAATTTTTGAATTTTTGTGAATTTTTAATAATTTTTCTAAGGTTTTTAGTATTTTTTAATTTTTATAGTTTTTATAAACGAAAATACAACAAAAATTGGACTGAAAGTAAAACAACACAAAACAAGCAAACAATAATTTTTTTTGGATTTTTTAAGGGTTTTTAATATTTTTAGTTTATTTTTAAAAACAGACAGTAGTAGTTTTTAGGTTTTTGAATTTTTAAAAATAATAAATGAAAATAAAAGAACAAAAAAATCATAGAAATTCCTACACCGTGGCAGAAGCCATGTGTCAACATCTCGTGATTTTTGGACAAAATTTGTTATTTATTAAATCAAAAACAAAAGACACATCACACATGGACCAATATGCAATTATTGAAAAGTATCCAGCCAAACAATAACACATGGAAATAGTCTAGGGCTCAATTTACAAAACAACCAGATACACACGTGGGCGGCACGTGAACTAGGCACTCGAGGGTATAATTGCAAATCCTATTTATAAAAATTCATTCAGGAACAACAATAAAGTTCATGTAGAAATATGCAAATATCCCAATGTCACGTGGAGGAACCACCTGCTCCATAGACGGAAGGACTAGATTGCAAATACTGAAAGCTTAAGGTACTAAGTGCAAAATATCCAAAATAAAAATAATGGCTAAAAATATTTACAAGACTAATGCGGAAATGTAAACCGGTAGGATGGCCTAAGTGCAAATACCCCTCTTTATTGACGATCCAATGGCTGAACATGTCCACTTATGATCAGAAGGTTGAGCGTGGGCGATACGGGTTCGGCGATGGACGGCTGGCAGTTGATCCTCAGGTGGATTGGACGATCAAGGGCTCCCAGTGGATGAACAGTCATGATTAGAACTGGAGGGAGCCTCGATCCGACGGCGGAGGCGCCTCCTGGAAGAACGGCCAAGAACTCGCCTCCAGCGAGCTTCGACCGGTTGCTACGTGCTGCTGAGACATCTCCCGGTGCTGCTAAGATGGGGGAAATGATGCTGGCGCCTGTCCGCATCGATGTCGATGCTCCGATGAGGTCGGGACCGTCGGTAATGGCCTGGCAAAGGTGAAGACCTGGAGCTGATGTGCTTCGATGTTCGAACCTCCAGATGAGGTCCTTTGGGCTATAAACATGCACGGGTGAGCTAGTGGGTCGACGACAAAGTTCCTCGACCCGTTAGTACGCGAAATCGATGGACGATGAGGCGGAGCGTGCCCTCCAGTGAAGCGACGACGGAGAAGGGCTCAATCCCTGTTCTTGGGTGAATCGGGGTGAACGGAAGGTTGGAGAAGGTGAGGAGAGGTCTAACGGAGGTGCTACAATCGTCGGGATGGTAAATGGGGGTTTGATCATGATGAATAGGGCCGAACAACTTAGATGGACCCATGCACAAAGATCTTGAATTAAAAGCGAGCAGGAAGGAATTAAAGCTACCTGGTGAATGGGATCGTCTTGGGTGAAGGTCAAGGACCTCCGAGGGTCTTCGCCTCGATGGTTCGACGGGTCCAGAGGCTGGGCTCTCCTTGCGGTGGAGCATGGCGATGAGCTCGCCGGACCTAAGGCTTCCTGGCTCGAATCCTCTCTACAACGACCTCGAACGCACGCTATCACTCGTGGATGGAGGTGGAGATCCTCAGAGACGAGGGGGGGCACCAAAGATAAGGAAGAAAATGCGGCTCCAGGAGAACTTATACTCAGCAGGGTCCGAGAAGTGTGGAGCTTGGGTGCGCGAATCGAGGGATGGATCCCAAGGGGATTCATCGGGCGAGGATCACGGACCGTCCCTCGATAATCGGAGCAGCTACTCGAGTGGAATGGGGGGACGGGTCAGTTTGGGAAAATTTTGAGAAAGTCGGGCGAAAATCGGATACGGGTAAAGAATGGTCCAGGGGGGCAGTTGACTGGGGTCAGCAGTCCGCTCTGGACCAATAAAAAAGATACGTGAAAATCATTGGAAATTCAATTAAAAATAGCAAATTATTTTATTTTAAAAAGTTTATAAAATAAAAAATATTTATTATTTTTCAAACTATTTTTCTATTATTTTTATTTATTTTTATGAAAAATAAATTATAGTATATAAAGTATATTATGTTATATACACGTATAAAATACCTATGTATTTTATATAATTATTTTTATTTTCTTATTTTTGCATAAATACCCCAATTTTATATTTTATTTATTTACAACATAAAATTTGGAGTATAAAATAATTTTTATTTTATTTTTATTATCTATGTACAAATGTAAAATAAATAGGTTTATATGATATATGTATACATGTGTTATGTACAAGGTGAGAGAGAATTTATTTTATGCTTATTTTATTTTTCTAATTTTTGTTTTATTTTTATAAATATATAAAAGGGAATATAAACACATTTTTATTTTTATTTTAGTGAAAATAAAATATATACACTAAGAAGGTGTATGTACAAGGTAGAGTGGCCCTATCTCTCTCTACTTATTTTATTTGGCGATCAGGTCCATTTTGGACCCTCTCTTGGGTTCAGGTCACTCAATATTTATTCTAAATATTTCCTTCTTTTTCTTTTATTCTTTATTCTTTTATTTTTTGCACAAATACATGCTAATTATTAATTATTAATAAATGCATGCTTATTGATAATTTATTGTATTTACAGCTATATGCATGATGTTTTGCCAAGATAAGTAGCTAAAATAAAAGAATAAAGAGTGATGAATGAGTATTCATCACCCCTATACTTTACTTTTGCTAGTCCCTTAGCAAACACTTATTTGAAAAGGAAGTGAAAAGAGAAAGAAAAAGAAAAAGAAGAAGGAGAAGGTGAATCAAGGTTGATTATTAAACTTGTCTTCATTAAATTGAAGTATGGATCTCAGTCAGACATTTGGATTATTAGTTTGTCGGAACCTTATTTGGACTTAGGTTTAAAACTCAACAACCTCTAGGTTCCACCAATCTATGGTCAAAACTCCTCAACAATCCAGATCAGAACAAGTCTACATACACAAACTCTAATGACTATGAATCTTTTCTTGTACTGTGTAAGTGATATAAGCTCCCCACCTCAGAAATGGCAAAGTGACAACCCCCCTCAACAAGGTAACTCTAATGCCCTAGTCTGGCAACTCTTTCCTCGAGGAGCGGGGTATTCCCTTCTAAGTTCAAGTTCAACTGGCTCAAGAAGAGGAGGAAGAAGAGAATGGACCATGACCAGTGTAGCCATGTATCCTAGGGAGCCCAACCAGTGTAGCTGAGTCTCCTTGCTGCAAGCTTCATGAAATGGGCATGGGTAACATAAGCTTTGCTTTATTTGACTATATACACTCCGGTGGGTATTTCATTTTCTATCAGACCCACCACTTTTTTGGTTTTTTTTCTTTTTGCACATTTTTTTTCGATGTGCATAAGTACATAAGGAGTTTTTCCTCTTGAGCCAGTAGACTATCTCTCTTTTGAAGCATTATTTCAACCCACAACTCCTGTCTTTAGACCTCAATGCTACCAGACCAAGTTGAGACGCACTTCCTTCACTAGAAGAAGAAGAGAGGTTCCGCCTAGAAGTACTTCCCTCATATGCTACCCCAAGTCAAAGAAGACTGCCTCCTCACCACCTCATCCGTAGAGAGCTAGGTGTAAAGTGCTGGTGCAAGTAAAGCCATTGTCTGTGAGAGTCATGTCTGTGTTGTTAAATGTTCTACTTAGGCTCATCAAGATGACATATGATCATAGCCTAATGGACTCAAAGAATTAAGTCACCATGGACCTGAAAAGTCTCAACCCTAAGCCCTATAAGGTTCCTCTTAAATTAGGTGGATTAAGATCTTAACCAAGCTCCATTTTTCAATTTAATTCTAGGCTGGTTTAAATGTCAACTATGATTCAGAAAAACTATACATATATACAAAAATGCTTTGATGCAAATTTTGAAAATACGCAAAATTTTTAAAAAAATGTTTGAATGAATGGATGCATGCATGAATGCAAAAGTTTTGAAAAATATTTACGCACATTTACAAAAGGGTTTTTGCATTTTTTTTTCAAATATTTTACAAATTTTGTACTATATACATAATTTTGATATCAAAATATTTACAAACTCTTTACACAAGACATTTTTACAAACATTTGTACAAAAATAATTTTGTAAATAACTATGTATGTGTAATAAAGAATTTTATATATAAGAAAAATTTTAAATTTTTATATTAACACACTCACACAAAGTACGAGTTATGGCTAAAGTATATATGAAATATATACGACACTCCCTATGCTTAGCTCGAACGATGTCCTTAGAGTGGATCAAGAGAGATGAAGAAGACATAAGTCGTGCTTAGTATAGGGAAGTGAAAAGGAAAACTATACTACAACGACGAATGAAAGAATGGAATAGAAAATCATCTCGGTGTTTCCCCCTATACTTAGGATCAAGTAATCCTAAGTATAGCAGAATGTACATCAAGGGAAATCCGAGTGGGAGAATGTGCACGGTCTACCTCCCCTATACTTAGGGTAAAATATCCCCAAGTATAGACAACAAAACAGAGGTAGAAAAGAATCAAAAGAAAATCAAAAGTCTCACCCCCCTATACTTAGGGTAAAGTACACTCTAAGTATAGCATAATCAAAGATGCAAATGGGGTGTTGGGACTGAATAATGGTGTGATATGGACATCTAGATCTATACAATACGAAAGACAGTGATAATCAGGCACGAGATGCAATAGATGTGAGTCAAAGACCACATCTCACGTAAAATGAATAGGGGTGAAGTCAATGACCAGTGGCTCATGATCTAGATATGGTTTCAGCCGCTGCCCGTTAACACGAAAGGTAGACTCAGATGACATTTCAGATGTGTCAATGCTTCCATTGTCATGTATCTTTCGGACCATGTATGGTCCCTTCCACTTGCTCTACAACTTCCCTGAAAATAATCTAAGCCTAGCATCGAACAACCATACTCTCTGTCCTGACTCAAACTATTTGTGGATGATATGAGAATCATGCCACTCCTTCACTCTCTCCTTGTACTGTAGGCTGCTCGAAAAGACTGCATCTCTAAGCTCCTCTAGGGCTGCCAACTCTGCCCTCCTCTGGTCTCCTATACTCACTGGATCCAAAAGTATGTCCATGACAGTCCAAAGTAACGTGTGCCTCAGCTCAACAGGTAAATGGCATGCAAGGGCACGCCCCTCAGCACCAAAATCTTGTAGAACCACCTCTGTGAGTACCCATCCCGGAGCGATGGTCGTCTCCACCCATCGATCCGTCTGGCACCCTCCGCAGTAGGCGGGCCACCTCAGCAACAAAAAGCCCCTGAGCACACACAATGCCTCCCTGGAGCTGAATAACATCACTGATGAATCTCCATTTCATCACCTTTATTCTATCATTTTGGCCTCAAAAACCCCAGCAAATGCATGTAAATAACCTCAATTTATACATAATAGCATTCATGATTCATTGTATTAATTACACATTAATAAGGTGTTTAATGACAAAATTATAGAATAAAAAGAAGAAAAGAAAAAGGAGTAAAATATTGCAAATATTTTATGACCCTAATCCCGAGACCAAGGCCAGCATGGAATTGGTCGACAAGGAATAAAGTAGGGGGAGATAAGGGCCAGTGTACAATAAATACCTCATTTATTCATGTATTTATTTATGCATTTTTGACACCTATTTTGTACATAATTATTTATTCATCAAATGAAGAAACTTTGTTCATGAAAGTTGTAGATAATAATGTTAATAAAAATACAAAATTGAGTTTGTGTAAAAATAATACTCATTGTATATTTTATATACAGAATAAAAAGCCAAAACCTCAACTTCACAGACCCATATCTTGCAAATAAAAGCTCCAAATCACTCAAACTCACCTTTAATTATATATAGCTTTCCAAGAACTATTTAATAAAATTGGTTTCATAAATTTTGGAGTCCATCTGCAAAAGTTAGGTTTTTGGCCTTCATTGTGCAGCCTGCCTGATTAGAATATTCAATATATTCATTGTCCATTATTTTTATCAAATTATATTTTTATAATTTTGTAAATAATGTATATAATACATGTATATACTAAAATTAGAATAAAACTAAAAACGATTAATAAAATAAAATAAGCCTATGCAAGTTAATAGGCAAAATACCTATGATCAAGTATGTACATAAATAAAAAGGGAAAACATTCTTTAATTATTTTCTTCTCTCATATTTTTCTAATGTTGTAAATATTATACATAACTCATTAAAAATACAAACTCAAAATAAAAATCAAGAAAATACATTAAATAAATAAAGTATATACAATATATAGGTAAAAGACCAATAATTATACCTACATATACATATACCTATTTATTCAAAAATGAAAATAAACTCATAAAAATTAAATAAAAATACCCTCACACTCACAAAAATAAATTATAAATTTATAAAATAAAATAATAAAATAATAAAATAAAATAAACAAATTTAAAAATAAAATATACCAAATACATGTAAATACATACATATACACATTATTAAAATAAAACTATAATAAAACACTTCAAAAAATTCAATAAAATCGTAAATAAATACTACATGAAATAATACACATTTTTTATTTTATCTAAAAATTCTAATAAAATCATTTACTATGTCAAATAAATCAATTTCGAGCAAAATTCCCTATTTTGTCTTCTTACGGCCGACGTGGACCAATGGAGTGCCAGCCCTTGTTGACCGCCCGGTCAACTGTCCCATCCGGGACCTGGCGCCTCTGAACTGTCATTTCCCCGGATTTCATCCCTTTTTTACGGCCATATCGTCCATCGATCGGGCTTGCTTCCTTCACAAGAAATGATCTCGGATGATCACTGATACCCGCCGAACTCTTAGATCAATTTGATACTCATTGGATTAACCAATAATCGTCGGTCAATAAGGCTCCAGGCCATTGTCTATTAATAAGAAGCTCCGCTCCCTTCCTCAAATTTGGCCAATTTCATCCACACAAAACGCCTTGATTTCGATCCTGGGACGTTCCTCGTGACAGGGGGAGTACTCCAACACCTCGAATCGGCCGGAGGAGGGACAATTTTGACGCGGCGGAGCTCCGGCGTCCGTCCTGCTCCCTGGTGGCCCCCAGGTATAAGAGCTGCTCCTTTATCGCATTTTAGTTAGGTTTTAATGTTAGCTTTTGATTCCCGTTGTTAGTTTAGCCTTTAGTTAATCATCGTAGCTTAAAATCAAAAATTCGAAGTTCGCCGGAGCTCCGCTCCGGCGACTTCTCCACCGTGATCTTGACTGTGTCCGACCGCCTCGTTCACCCCATCTCGTTCCTCATCGTATTCTCCATCGATCTATCGCCTTTGTCTAACCGAGGACCTCTAGTCTTCGTGAATCGGGGCTCCACCTCCACCTTACGCCGGAGCCCCTCCGCCCCACTCCATCTTGTTGCAGAGCTTCAAAACCCGGGGTCGAGGAGGTAGCCCTCGCTCCCCCGGTTCTTCCTATGCAGGTCCAGCGAAGAAAGGAGTCCATCTGGGCTTGAATCAAACCAGGAAGAGGTTCCTGGAGGTCCGCACCTTCATCGACCTCGTTCCAGCACCTCGGACCTCCAGGAGCCATGAGAAGACCGCCGGCCGACACAGAAGGCTTCCAGCTACGTTCAGAGCACCTCAGATGCGCGGGAGACGCCTGGAGGAGCCAAAGCTTCTCGATCGAAGCTCGCCATGCGCGAGCTTCTTCCCTGTTCTTCCAGGGTGCTCCAACTCCGTCAGATCAGGAGGCCCGACCCAGATCGCATAGGAGCCGTACGATGAAGACACGCGCCAACCGTCAGATCCGCGAGGAGCATCTAATCCGAACCCTTCATCGGCGAACCGGTATCCACCGTCAGATGAGCGACACGTGGATAAGTGGCGCGCCCATTGCCGTCCATCTGCGCGCCTTAGGGGGTAAATTTCAAACATATCCCCCCGCCTTTTTGTATCTATAGTTTAATGCCAAAAATAAAATGCCACGTTGTAAATAAATTGTATTATTTGCAGTACTCCCCTCGAAGTTTTTATATTTGCATATTGGTCCATCCGCGCCTCACGTGTAGTCCCACGTGAGGCGCGTGATTTTTGCACTTAAACCCTGGCGGGTTTTGTTAATTGTTAAATGGCCCTAAAAATAAAAATAAATTTTTATTTCTGTTGTGATTTTTGCATGGATGCCCCTGAGAAGTATTTTATTTGCAAAAATACCCCTGCCAGGCTGTTTTATGTTTGTATGCTTTGTCCATTTATTTTATGCCTTATTTTAATTTGAAAAATCTTGCAAAAATGGATATAAGCTCCTGTTAACATGCTCTCACACGCCATATTTTTAGTTTTTAATTTTTTTGCATTTTTGCATTTATTAAAAATCAAAAACATGCATTTTATTTACTGTCTAGTGTATAAAAGACCAAAAAAATATTAAACCACCTCGAAAAATTCCAAAAACAATCCCTAACAGTCCAAAAACCATTAAAAAACTCAAAAGAAAAACCTTAAAAATTCAAAAATACTCAAAAACTTAAAAAAATATAAAAAATTCTAGAAAACCCTAAAAATTACAAACTCAACTCATGTAGGTCCTATGTTTTATCCTCTTTCTTTTAAAAATAGTTGGGAAAATTTTTGTGGCTGTATGATACTTTTAATTACCATTTTACCCCCAGCCAGTAGCCAACCCCCTGTTTTCCCTTATTGTGATATTTAAAAATACCAAAAATATTTTCAAAAATACCCAAAAATCACAAAAACAGTAGAAAATCATGAAAATACCAAAAAGAATTTATTTCTGAATTTTTGACTATTTTTGCATATATTTTTATGAATATTATATGACCCCTCTCTCCACATTATATATATGTAGTCCCTTATTGAAAAAAATATTATATATATATATATATTAATATGTAAAATTCTAAAATTAAAAAAAATATTTATTTACATATCTATATATATCTAATGTATGTATTATATGTTATATACTTACCCTCTAGGGATATTTATATCTTTATATATTTATATTCCATAAATTATATATATATTACATATTATTATTAAAAAAATAAAAAATATAAAAAATATAATAAAAAAACATAATAAAATAAAAACCCACAAAAATAGAACTCACACAAGGATGACTCTGTGGTACATGCACATCTTAGGCTATTGCATTTTGTATTGCTCTCCGTGGTTCGACCTCTACATGCTTAGTCACTGTACATTTTGTGGTAGAGTAGATAAATGTTAATTCACATTTTGTTTGGATTTAATTTATGTATTCTTTTATTGTGGGTTAATTGCTGATTAACATGGGTATTCTACGAGCGGTCGCCTCAGCGACAACATATTTATATTATTCATTGTGACCCTCGCGGGATATTCTGTTACCAGACGGCGCCGTTGCCGGGGAGCAATGAGCATAGCCTAATTTATTTTGTCATTCTTGTGTACATTTTTGATTCATCATTGATTTTGTGAGCAGCCATGTCTAATGTAATTAATCACCATGCTTCATTGATTTATTTATTCATTGTGATTAATTCTTGACTGCTTTATTTGATTAGTTGAGCCATACTAATTCCATTTTTTTGTGACTTTGATGCGAGGGTCCGCCACGCGAGGATGGCTTCTTAGGGAGCCAAGGCAGCCAAGCTTGGAGGAGGGTGGTCTTCACCTCATGACCACTTGGAGAGAGAGCACCAAGGAAGCAAGGAGAAGGGGATTAGATAGTTCTAGAACTCTTAGAATTATTTTTGTAATTTATGGTGAGAGAGAGACAATCTTGGCATGTAATTAACAGGACTCTACTCTTCACAATGAGGTCCAGTGCCCGGGTGATTGTTCACCTGGGGGCCTCATCGCGGCTTTTCCGAGTTTTCATCGCTTTCTTTTCTTTGTTTTTCGAAGTTTTGAGCTTTCCGCCTTTCTTTTACTTTGTTTTGTGTGCTTGGAGCCCCTAGATGTAGGTTGCTTGACTCGGTAGCTAGGTCCACACATTAATAAGAATGCATGTTCCTATAGTCTACTTCGTATGGATCTAGTCAAACTTAAACAAGCTGTTCATTTGTCTCTTAGCCCTTGTGCCACAGCGAGCCCCGCAAAGTGCTTTCTCCTAAACTCAAGTGTGTTGAGCAGAGGAGGGGTGAGCCAAGACTAGACCTTCTGGGCTAGAGATGAATGAGCGACTTATGGTTCTTCACGTTAATAGCAGCTAATGTTTAGGCGATTTTGTGCCTTGCATACCGACATGTAGGTAGGTTTAAAAATTCTGTTTTGCATACCGCATGGAGAGAGCTGGGATGCACTGTAAGTCTTCTAACTCAGCATGCATCATTCGATTCAATGGTGAGATTTCCATCATGGAACCACTTGCACGGCTTTTCCGCTATCTCCCTCTGATTTTGAGCACCTAGGACTTAAATGAGAATCTACAAAAACATTAGGCACTGGTATGAAAACAGACTCAAAAAAAGTGAAAACCCAAAAATTAAAACAAGGGGACTGCTAAATAAACTTTGACCTTAATTAAAATCCGTAATGGACTATCATTGTACCGGGTTCATAAAGCCCTCATTGTTTTCAGGTACCTTGGAGGGGGACCAAAACCCTACTCCCTTGAGCGAGTGCGACCCCCTAAGGATTAAAGCCAAAAACCTAGTCTGCAATTGCCTTGTGTATCGCCTGGATTTCCGAAGTAATGGCGCTTCTATCGTACGTAGGCGAGTAGGGCTTGGTCACCAATGATGACTCTCTATTGTGTAGAGCATCGACCCTGTCCGAAGTATTGAGAATAGGCCACGCCTTCACGGGGGTGTCTGTCTCATTGCCCTGCGTCCGAGTAGGTTCTGGCACGCTCACGGGTGATTCTGTTGCGAGCGAGAACCGAAGTATTGGTTTCACCTATCGGCTTCCTCTCTCTATTTCTTTGGCTGAGTAGGGATCCAGGAAGGGTTACAAGGACTCCAAAAAGTACAGACTACAGGTTACACAGGAGGAGGACAAGTACGGGATACTCTTCTGGCAGTACTCTCTCTCCTATAGGGTAGCATACTAAGGACTTGTTATAAGACATGCCTGAAATCACAACTCTAAAAATGAAAAGATAATAAATAGCTGAACTTTCACGGCTTCACATGGCGTGAGTTGGTGAACCCGATTTTGTATTGTGTTTGTATGGATCTAGATAAAGGTTCAAAGATCAAGTCCCGCGCCTTTGTGCACATTTGTTGTTTCTCCCTTTGACCACCCCGCTCAACCGAGCCTCTCTACTGTTTTACACTCCTTTTATTCCTCGTTGACCATCGTACCTTTCTTCCAACATCCGACCTTCTCTTGTGCTTCGCGAAGTTGACCCATGGATGGTTTTCGTCGGGACCATGCCGACACCCACATCGATTCCATGGACTCAACTCTGCCAATAAGTTCGAGGCGATTCCCGAGAACCCGATCCGGACTTTGCGGATCGATCTCCAGACTCCTCGTTTTCTACCTTTCTTTTGGCCACCCAATAAACTGGGATCACTTTTGTCCCGCCTTCGCCGTTGTGAATGGAAGTCGATTACAGTCTACATCCTTTTCCATTCACAACATGCTGGGGTTGACCTGAATTCCAGCTTCATCACGGCATCTGAACACAATTGCAAGTGATCTGATTTGGACTATCTCATAATGCAGATAGAAGACAGAGCGAGCCCTGGAGACTACTCCGGAGTTTATTTCGTCCGACTCAGACCCTGACATGGCTCCAGGAGGAAAGGGCAAGGGTCAGCAGCCACCCCAACCAGAGGGACAGGTGCCAGATCAGAATCAAGTCAATGCACATCTACTGGCATCTATCCAGGCCATCCAGCAGCAGCTGACCGAGCAGGCCCTCACGCAGACAACATTCCAGGATATGTTGAATGATATGATGAACCGAGACGATGGAGGAGGAGGCAGAGGCAGAGGAGGAAGGGGAGGAGGAGGTGGAGGTGGAGGTCCTGATGATGATTTAGAATTTCCATCACCACCCAAACCTACACTTAAAGAAACATACAATCCGGGAGACAGCCAGATGACCGAGTGGATCCTCATTCCACCGGTACACGCTCACTTTGAGCTAAAGCCCCAGTTTATTGCTCTTCTCCCTGCATTCCATGGAAACACCAGTGAGGAGCCGTACATTCACCTGCAGCAATTTTCCCGCATTTGCCGCGCTACTCACTATCCCAATGTCCCTTTGGACATTGTCAAGATGATGGCATTCCCATTCAGCTTACAAGACAAGGCCCTCTATTGGGTCAACCATCTAGGGAAGGTTGTGATGACCTGGGAGGAGCTGAAGTCCGCCTTTCTGCACAAATATTACCCTCTAGGTCGGCTCAACCAGATGCAAGCCCGAATCAGTAATTTCTCCCAAGGACCCCATGAGTCAATACATGAAGCATAGGAGAGATTCACTGACCTGCAGGAGAAGTGTCCCCACCATGATATTCTGAAGACCAGCTTGGTCCAGCACTTCTTTGGGGGACTGAACATTGAAAGCCAAAGGCTCGTAGACGCAGCATGTGGGGGCTCACACTTCAATAAGGATGAATACGTAGTCTGGCAGATATTTGAAGAAATGGACGAAGGAGAGGCCGCCCTCTCTTCATCCAAGGCATATCAGAAGCAGCCCCAGATCCTCCAAAAGCAAGTTCACATGGCAACGTCCAAGGAAGCAGAGAGAGATGAGAGCTCCAACCTCAGTATCATCGGGGGTCATCTCTCTAAAGTTGATATCATCGAAAAACGATCACAGGATCTAGAGAAACTCGCTGTGATCGAGAAGAGGATCCAGAACTTAGACAAGCTTGATCAGATCAACAAGTACCTTGAACTGTTGGTGGGCACCATCAACTCTGTTCAGCCGGCGACACCATCGGAGACTCCAGCTGAGAAGAAGGACGAGCAGCAACCGTAGCATCAGCCTCAGCCGAGCCAGCAGCCATCGGCAGTCCAGCACGTGTACTACGTGCAGGCGCCCGACCAGGGCCAGCCGCAACAACAGATGGTCGTGTACCAGCCAGAGTTCCTTTCCGGACCTGATCCAGTCTTCCCACCACCACCCCTGATTCAGGAAGTGAACGGGGTATGGTCTAACGATGCACAGCCGACCCGTCCTATGGGACAACCCCAGGGTCAGCCACTTGCCAACCGGCAGTACCACCAACCTCAGGGTGGTCGTTTTGGGCAGTCCTTTCAGCCTCATCAGCAGTACCATCAGCCTCCCCAATATGCAAACCAATGGAGGCAGAATTTTCCATACCAGCAGCAGCCGCAGTACCGTCACCCACAGCCGTTTCACCAGTATGTGGCTGCCCCGCCTCAACAATATCAGCAGTATCCTCCTCCCTCATATCAACAACTTCAACTTCTTGCACCACCCCAGAACCACCAACAACAACCTCCACACCCATCTATGCCACAGCAGCGTGGTCTGCACGCTGAACCCACTGAAGCACCCCCTGCGAACCCCACCATGGATTGTCTGGCCCAGCTTGTCAAAGGGCTAGCGGAAATGATCAAGCGGCTTGATGACCTGACCGCCACCCGAACTACCATTCCGGCGCAGGTCGAAGCGAACCCCAATAACTTCAAGAAGAAAGAGCAGGTAGATTGCGATGTCCTGTCCGAGTCTGATAATGATATTACTGTTTATTCTAATGCTGTTACTCTCAGGAGCGGTAGGGCCTTGCCTTCGCCTGCTACCAAGAGTGGGGTGAATAAAGAAACAGGTGGATCGTCATCTTCCGCATCAGTCGTGCCAGCTACATGGGCGGGTGAGGAGGAAGAAGAAGGAGAAGCCAGTCCAGTCGTCGTGCATTTGCATCAACCTCAGCAGAAAATACAAAAAAATCAACAAAACCAAAAACACCAAAAAAAAGTTTGCCGCCGAAGCGAAGCCGCGCGAACATTGGAGGAGCCGCTAGCAGCAGCCGATCCCTCGCCAGCCGACGGAGCAGACGCTACACTTTTTGCTCGCCCTGCAGCACCAGTTTGCCAGGATACAGTTTGTACTCCTTTTTGTAGTCCGGATGTACAACATTTGATGGGCGATGATTTTGATGTAAATAAGAACTCCAATTTTCCTGCCAGTAATGTACATATTCCTTTTCCTCATGCAATAGAAAAATCCAAAAAAATTGTAAAACGAAAAAAGGCATTGTCTGATCCAGGTGTTGTGGAAATATTAGATAAGTTGACTGTTGAGATTCCTTTGTTGAAAGCTGTGGAATACAAGCCAGCTGTAAAGAAAGGACTAAAGGAGGCATGTACTAACAGGCGTCGCCCAGCGCAAGAAAACAGATGCCGAGATGTAGAAAAGCACGTTCTCTCCATGGCCACTGTTGCATCCATTAGCAATCTCCCCCAGAAGAAACAAGACACAGGAGCACCTCTGATCAGTTGTGAGTTTTTTGACCAGGTCTTCGAGCGCACCCTCCTTGACAGTGGTTCTTCCATCAACCTTCTGCCCTCATCCATAATGCAAGAATTCGGGATGGGTCCACTCAAGCAGACACACATGATCCTTCAGTTCGCTGACCGATCCGTCAAGCGGCCCTGAGGTCTTCTGGAAGACGTAGTAGTTTAAGTGCAGAAGATGCAATTCCCAGCCGATTTTGTAGTCCTTGATATGGACTCACCTGCACCTCTACTCCAGACCCCTATCATCCTTAGCCGACCATTTCTTCATACTTCAGGTGTCGTGGTTGATTATGGGTCTGGCTGGATTACTTTTAGCTCGGACACCAAACAGATCACCATCAACATGAATAAAGAGTCGAATACCACGACTAATGAGAGCCAGGCAGCACGTGAAGCAGACTGTGACTTTATTGCGGAAATCAGAGACTCATCCTTATCATTGGACGATGAATGGACCCGAGAAATCCTCACTCTTGAGGAGGACTTGGAAAGCGCAGTTAGCTTATGCTCCGACGATTCTTGGGAGACTGATTCTCAGATGCAGGCGCATCTCTTTGATCATTCACTCCAGACCGAACACGATCAGCTTAGCACAGGACCGTTCGGCACATCATCAGGATCTCAACAGAATGATGAGGATGGTAGCAGCTTCAAGGAAGTACATCCCACCACCAGCATAGTGTCCGAAGTGATTAATAAGTTGGACAATGGTCGAGTTTTATTTATTTACTTGGGCAAGCCCAAGGTCGAACTCAGGGACACGAGCTTCTTTAGTATAATTTAGACTCTTATTATTTAGATTAAGTGTTGGATTAATGAAGCATAGGCTAATGATGCATGAAGACATGACATGTTGCATTAAGTAAACATGAAGATATGCATTTTTTATTTTATTTTTATCATGCAAAGAGATGCAATTAAATGCAATGCAATATCCAAGCCTAAAAAACCTTAGTCAATTTTGGGTTAAGATCATAAAACTAGTCCAATTAATGAAGTGCTACAAGGCATGAAAGGCACTAAATACGACAGACAGTTAAAATGAAGGCATCAAAACTTAGAGTGTCAAATCAAAGAATAAACTATGCCATTAGAAAGATAATTAGACTAGCTTCAAAACAAGATTGAAATCAACTAAATTGGACTCCATATGCTCAAGATATCAATAAAAGAGTCCAAGGGCAAAAATGCAAGAAAACATGAAAAATAACCAGCAGACAGGTCCCTGGGAGGGACTAAAATATAAATACAAATTAGCGCAAGACCTTCCATGATATTTGCCCACACGTGTGGGGGTATTTTTGCAATTATTAGAACTTGCAAGGGTATGAGTGCAAAATACCCCAGGCGAATGCAGCTTTCACGTGTTGTAAAGGACCTGGGTGCAAATTGGAGAAGTCGACGGGCCTCTTTGTAAAATACCCAAACCGCACGTGAAGAACACCCGGGCCGAGGCTCAGCTAGCGGCTCGGGCTCGGATGGGGCTCGGGGGAGCTTCGACTGCAGGCTCAGCTTTGGAACGTGGCTCTGCCAGCTCGGGCGAGGCTCAGAGCTAAAGGCACGGGGAAGAGGCTCGGAGCAGACACATGGAGTGTTGCGGGCCGTCCGATCAAGATGATCGAACGACGTCTGGAGCTCCTGAAGGAGGGTGACGTGGCTCGCTATGGGCTGTCTAATCAAGATGATCGAACGACATCTGGAAGCTCTGGTTCTTCCTTGCCGCCGCCGCCTGCGGCGGACTTGGCTAGGCTCCGGCGTGGACCTCCTAGCTCCGCCACCTTCTAGCTTGCTCGGTGAAGACCTCCAGCAGCTCCATAAGGCGTAGATGGCATCGTGGAAGCTCTGCGAAGCAGCTTGGCGTCCTGGAAGAGTCTGGCGCAACCTGTATACCAGAGGCTGGACTTGCAAAGTGAGCTCCGATGGAGCTCTAACCATTCGAGGCATTCACATGCATGGGTTAATTCCAAGTAGCGAAGCGTGCAAATGAGTAGTGCACGTGAATGTGAGTGAGGTGGTCGACCGTGAATGGGTTGAAGAAGGCAGCGACCGATGGTCTTCTCCGATGAACTCGGAGGAGGGGATCGGAGTGGTCTGGGGTTGTGGAAGGCAGGGAGAATGAATGGAGTGTTGCGCATGGATGGTGGAAGCGAGGCAAAGCTAAAGGGATGGTCAGTGAACGGTGATGGTGTCAGGAGTCACCTACTTAAGTAGAAGAAGAACGAAGAATATACAAGGGGGGATTGAAGAAGCTTACCTGGGCTCTTTGACGGAGGAGGTGGTCTAGGCTGAGCTCCGAGGGGAGCTCGGGTCATCGTTGGACTCTGGCGACCCCTTGAAGCAGCTTGGCGGGGCGGAGCCACCGCAAACCTGATCGTAAAGTCCATGGGTCGACACCGGGGCTGCGTCGTCATGGCGACTCGATCGGTCCTCCCCCTATCACGGGGAGGAGGAAAAGTGTTGGGAGGAGCCTCACGTAAAGGTGGACCGGTGGAAAGGCATCGATGATGGAGTATTTAAAGATTGGGAGTGGCAGTTCCGGTGATGGATGTAGGTGGTTCGTGTGGATATTATGGAGCGAGGGGGAGGCCATCATGAGGTGAGTGACGACCCACGAGGAAGATGGGGGATCAGGCTATGTTGTGGGGTAGTTAACGAGTGGAGAGAATGGTGGAGATGGCGAGGGAAATGGAAAGGGTGGAGAGGTTGTGCGAGGTGGAGAACGTGGGCTGGAGGTGGAAGATGAAGCCCGACTGTTGGATCAAGCGATCCAACGGTCATGAGGAGGGCGTGAATCGAGGGGTTCTGATCAGATTTGGGGCATCTTGATCATATGGTGTTGGAGAGCACCATATGGAGAGACGTGGTGAAAGCGGGAGCAAACGGTTGATATGGAGTCAGAGCCTTGATCAAATGTTGTACGATGAAGCAGGTATGGGCAGCTGGGATGGAGGCATCTCGAAGTCGATCATGCGGCTAGAAGATTGACACGTGGCGAGCTGAGGTTTAGGCGCTAATGGACGGAGGATATGGCATCTAGGGTTTGATCAGATGGTGGTGATGAGTTGCGAGATTCAACGACAGGGATTGAAGACTCCAAACAGCAATCCAACGGCTGACGGACCAGGGCGCGTGGCGCGAAGAGATGCGGCCACGTGGCTCAACCAGAAAGAGCCACATGGCCTAACCAGATTATTCAGACAATAAAGTTGAGATATGAGGGTGAAGGAGGCCGATTTTGGAAAAACTCAAAACATGAAAGTTGTAGATCTCGATGAGATCTACCAGTTTCATGTTGATTAAAAACGAAGATGAGGTCAAACAAAGGTAAAAAGGTATTTTTGAAAGCGTTTTTGAAGGCATAAAAACACTAAGAATTTTGTTTTACTATTCTTTTGTATTTTTAATTTATTCAAGGGGTCAGATAATTACAGGGATTTAATCTGGTTTTTATTGACTCTTGATCTAAGCTAGGAGGTTAATAACAATGAATTAAGAGCATGAAACTGGGTTTCATCAACTACACCCATAGTGTAGCCAATAAGCATGAATCAGAGATCCGAGGTGATAATTGCGAGAGATGAAGCATTTCATCCAAAGATGGGAATAAAAGTAAATAAAATAAAAAATATTTTTTTATTTGTCTTTACCGACGTACATTTTTATTTCTCCATGATTTTTTAAAAAAAATAAAAAAACACCTTATTTTCTTGACACATGCCCCCTTTATCCTTGAACAATTGACGCATGGCCCTCCCCCTTTTTCCTTTATAAATATCACCCTAACCCCTCTTCTTTCCCCATCTTCTCTCTTTTTCTTTTCCCGACGAAGACCTTCTTCCATGTTCTTTGTTTTTCCTTGATATGTTGTTGCATGTTGCGGCTTTGAAGCCCATGTTGTTGATCTTGCATGTACTATGTGCTGCTACATCTGCCATTTGCAGCGATTAATTATCATTGTAGTTGTTGCTCTAGCGCTATAGAAGACACTCATGCGTGCATGTTGATATTACATGCCATTTCTACTGCATGTACTGCTGAAGCTATTGTTTTTGTTGATCCATTCCTCAATTTCTTGATCTAAGGTACAAGCCAACTTTCCCTTTTGCTGCCATTTATGTAATATCACACAGTTTGGGTCCATTTTCCTCTCCTTCTTTTGTTTTAGGTTCACATTGCATTTCTATTTTGTTGCCAAGATATATGGCAACTTGATGATTGTAAAAAGGATATGAATCAGGGATTAATAAATGTTTAAACTAACTTATCAAATAAACCTGTTAAACCCTTATACGAGACTATCATTAATTTCATCTCTAAATAGTTCAATGGAGATACCGAGGGTACTTTATATACAACTGTAACAAACAAAGAAGAGATCCTCGAAAGAGATCAAAAGTTAAAAGGCTTTCCCATTTCCATTCAGGATATAAATATATTTCTATTTACTGTTGGTTATATTTTTAGACATGATATCGTTGAAATATTTTATTGCCAGCTTTATCTAGTTGTATTACACTATGCAACTTCATATGAGCAAGTAACTAATTCTACAAAAAATGAATTTAGAGTATGACCAGAATCAACAAAGATCATAATATATATGTTTTTCTATTGAAAAGGTTGTACATCTAAAGTCGTCCACACGTTAGAAAAATCTTTGAATATTCACAACGATATGTACAAGGATCAAGACTTGACATGCTCCTAGTTTGTTGGTTGTTTTATTCATGTCATTTAAAACTTGACTTTTGCAAGGATCTAAAATAATATCCTCACACAATCAGCCCACACAATGTAATATTGTTGATGAGGCGACCTCTCACGAAAGTCGGAGTATTTCAACAATCAGCCCACACAATGTAAAGATAAAGCAATGCAAGCAAGTGTGAATCAAAATTTATTATAATTATGCAATAAAATGTGTATAGTGGACAAGTATAGTAGGGTGTTGAACAAAAGGAGAAAGGGATATAGACAACACAAATTGATAAAAAAGGCAATAAATGTTTTTGGGATTTTTAGGGGTTTATGAGTTTTTGAAGGTTCTTAATTATTTAATTTTTATAGATTCTGTTTTATATTTTTTAGATTTTAATTTTATAATTTTATTTTCTTTTTTAGTTTTCAAAAATTTTAATTTTTTATAATAATGATAATCAGTAACATAAGTAAATATAAAAATATATTGTTGATGAGGCGACCTCTCACGAAAGTTGGAGTATTTCAACAATCAGCCCACACAATGTAAAGATAAAGCAATGCAAGCAAGTGTGAATCAAAATTTATTATAATTATGCAATAAAATGTGTATAGTGGACAAGTATAGTAGGGTGTTGAACAAAAGGAGAAAGGGAGATAGACAACACAAATTGATAAAAAAGGCAATAAATGTTTTTGGGATTTTTAGGGGTTTATGAGTTTTTGAAGGTTCTTAATTGTTTAATTTTTATAGATTTCTGTTTTATATTTTTTAGATTTTAATTTTATAATTTTATTTTCTTTTTTAGTTTTCAAAAATTTTAATTTTTTATAATAATGATAATCAGTTACATAAGTAAATATAAAAATATATTGTTGATGAGGCGACCTCTCACGAAAGTTGGAGTAATTCAACAATCAACCCACACAATGTAAAGATAAAGCAATGCAAGCAAGTGTGAATCAAAATTTATTATAATTATGCAATAAAATGTGTATAGTAGACAAGTATAGTAGGGTGTTGAACACAAGGAGAAAGGGAGATAGACAACACAAATTGATAAAAAAAACAATAAATGTTTTTGGACTTTTTAGGGGTTTATGAGTTTTTGAAGGTTTTTAATTATTTAATTTTTATAGATTTCTGTTTTATATTTTTTAGATTTTAATTTTATAATTTTATTTTCTTTTTAAGTTTCAAAATTTTTAATTTTTTTATAATAATGATAATTAGTAACATAAGTAAATATAACTATATAGATATATATAGTTTGGATATTTATAGATATAGCTGTAAATACTCAAAAAGAAACAAATAAAATATTTTTGCCTTTTTTATATTTTTCTTTGTTTTTGGTATTTATCTTATAGTTTTGCTATTTTTCGTATTTTTAATTGAATTATTAATGTAAAATAGTGTCTAAAATAAATAGGTCGAATAGTTTTGCAAATTAAAAATAGCAAAATAGCTCAAAATTTTCCAAAACTATTTCTACTATCTAAATACTATATAAACAAAATTCAGAAACATAAATTAATATTTTGGGATTTTTATGGAATTTTTTATAACTTTTATAAGGATTTTTGAGCTTTTAAATTTTTAGTGTTTTTGTTTTTTTGTTTTAAGGATTTTTGGTATATAGTTGTAAGATAAGATAATAAATGAAATATATTTTTTTGGAATTTTTCTGAACATTTTTTGTATTTTTTTTATTTTTCTAAGCTAGACATGGGAAAATAGCTCTGTTTTTTATTTTTTATAAATAGAAATATTAGGCAAAATACGTTAACAAAATTATATGTATTAGAATAATATATAAGTTATTTATCCTAATTTCTACGAAATTTTAGGACAAATGAGCTATTTTAACAAAAATAAAATCCTCAAAAAATAGAGTATGGCAAGGGTGTTTACGCAAAGATACAAATTTTAGAGGCCATTCCCGAACAAAAAGAGAAGTATAGGGGTAAAACATGCAAAAATCCCAATAATATCCAATAAATAACACCCGGAGCAGTATTTGTGCAATTAAGTACAAGTTCAAGGGCCTGATGCAAATAATCCACAAAATATTACACACAATGAGCAAAATTAATGGACTAAAATAAATTACAAAATCCAGAGAGGGTTCTTGGCAAAATGTTCAAGCGCCTCACGCGTATAGGTACGTGAGGTAACATGGACTTGGACCTAAATGCAAATAAGAGGAACTTCAGGGCTTAAACTACAAATATTACAAAATTACTTGAACGGTAAAGGAATGATTTTAAACTAAATCATAAATACAAAAAGCAGGGGAGTAGAGGTGCAAAATACCCAAACCCGCGTGCGAACGAACGGTCTAGATATTTTCACTTATCCTACGATACCCCTTCGTTGATGACCGGCTCTGATTAGCTCCTTTGCTTGATCTGATGGTTAATGGCTCGCATGATCCGATGGTCGAGCTTTAATCTGGAGCTTGAGGTAGATCCAATGACAGGTAGGGATGTTGGAAGAACTCGAAATAAGCTTCGCTGGGGTAAGCTTCCTCCGATCGGATCTCCTCCCATCGATGCTTCCCGAAGCTACTGAGATACTCTGTAGATTGTTGGTGATGTTCCACAGCTGGACATGCCCTCAAATAAGTCTGGAGCTCAACGATGGAGCTCCGGAGCGCCAATGCACCTAGGGGCCATGTCCATGCTTTGAACACCCCTGGAAAGGGGTCTCTTCTCTTCATTTCCTACAGGGTTAATTGGCAACACAAAAAAGAAGCTTCCAACGGTGGTTCATGGTCGGAGTGGGCGAAGATGGTGCGAAGCAATGTTCTCCGGTGAGGTGGCGGAGAAGGAGAACAGAACTCCAGATCCTGAGAGGATTTGGGTGACTGGAGGTGCCTGGAGCAAAGATCAAGTGTAGGGGAAGATTTCAGAGGTGATAGCAAAGGCAGAGAACTGTTGGAACGAGCGAAGACAAAGGGCGGAGCTGGAGCTCCGTTGATCGAAATTTGTTGGCCTTTATGAAGAACCAGTCATGATTAAAGGAAATAAAAAAACACTACACTATTGCTAACCTAAGAATCAAAAAGACAAATGATATAGGCTCACCGGACCAGAGGAATGTGAGATGGATCCTGCGGCGGAGAACGCCAGCAAACTTGGTGGATCGACATGTTTTGCCCCCAAATCTCCTTGTTGAACCCTTGGCGAAACTCATGTTATCACCATGAGGCTCAAGCACAGCTAGGGTTAGGATTTTTTGGGGCAGAAGAGGATCAAATCCAAATGAAAGGTGGAGGAGATATTATATGCATGGGCTTCTTCATCGGGAGAATGGGCTTGATTCAGAGGTACCTCGACCAAGAAATGATGCCGATGTGAAAGCCCAATGGTAGAGGATTAAAAGTCAAGAAGATTTCAACCCAAATAGGTACAAGGAATGGGCATGATAATTCGAGAAAGGTGGGGTCAAAACTCTGACAGGCGGCTGAACCAAGGGGGACAGAGTGTTGACCTACTGTCAACTACTTTTGAGCCCTTATTGGGCAACGTAGGAGCACAAGAAGATAAAATGTAAAATAAAAAGTTTATTAATTCAAAATAAACTAGGGATTTTTACCCGGCAGACCCTGTAATCTTTTGCAATTACCTCTACGACCTCTGAAACATCCTAATTCCTCCCTCGACCCCGTAAACTTGCTCCGTCTTACCCAATAAATCCTGCCGTCAATTTTAACTATATTTGAGTCAAAGACTTGAGTTAGTCTTGAGTTAACCTAACTAATTTGCCATCGAACGGTTAGGATTCGCCGAAATAAAAAAAAACAATAAGAAAAAAAATCAAAATCGTAAAGCGGCAGGGAGGAGGGCCTCCAACCCGAGGGGAGGGGGCAAAGCGGCGGCGACCGGGGGGTCCATCGTCGGCCGGGGGCGCAGGGGGGTACATCATCGGCGGTCGGGGTCTCCATCGTCTATGGGGTGGGAGGGGGCGACTCCGTCGGGGTGGGGGGCTGATGAGCTTGAAGCTGACTCCCTGGCCGAGCACCTCGCTCACGCGGTCCACGATGGATGCCGAGAAGTCATTGAAGTCGAGCACGTTACGTTTCACCAGGACGACGGTGCCCTCGATCTTGCTGTACCCATGAAGCCCATGGATCACATCATCTAGAGGGAGTCCCCATCGATGTGGTATGCCAAATAATAGTTCTTTCCTTCTGTTATCTCCGACAACAACATCATTCCAGAACAACCTTTTGATTTTTCCTGATTACAATGATTAGGCGCTCAACACAAACAGGCTCTACATATTAGATCACCACGACAACGTTATGCCTTTCCTTGCCAAGATCAATTCGGAAACGACCAACAAGATCTACGTCGGGAGAACCCTCCTTTTCCTCAAGGATGACGACATGTGAGGATTCATCTTGATCAGGAAGATGCTTTGATATGGTTTGAAACATCTTGGCTTGTTTGTAATAACCTTTGTAGGGGAATGGCAGTGAAAGACGACTCTGCACCACGTAAGATAAGGCTGCTGATCCAGGACTATCCATATGCGGTCGATGGGTTGGAGATCTGGTTCAGCATCTACGATTGGGTCGCCGACTACTGCAGCATCTACTACCCTACGGATGCATCAGTCAGGGAAGACGTGCAAATACAAGCGTGGTGGAAGGAGGCCGTGGAGGTCGGCCACGGCGACAAGAAGGACGAGGGGGGGGGGAGCACATCGCCGGTGGGAGGGGGACAGCGGCGACGAGGAGGAGGGGGGAGCAGGGAGCACATCGACCGAGGGGGGGAGCAATTTGGCTGAGGGGAGCAGCAGGTCGGCGGGGCGGCGGGGGGGGGGGGGGGAGGGTAGCATCATCACCGGAGAGGATTGTGGAACGACTGGGGGGTCCTCCTATGATGGAGTGGCACTCCATGTAAATTTAAGAAACAAAATGGGTATAATATAAATGAATATAACGGAATCTGGTTAATTTTAACAGGTCAATTAACGGGCCTTAACCGCAGGATCTGTAGGATAAGAGTTAGCAACTTTACAGGGTTGGGGGAGGAATTAGGATGTTTCAGAGGTCGTAGCGGTAATTGCAAAAGATTACAGGGTCTGCCGGGTAAAAATCCCAATAAACTAATAAACGATTTTATTAATTCTAGGTTAAAATATGAAAAATATTCATTATTTTATGTATAATTTTATAGTGATTTTTATTTATTTTTACAAGTTAATTTATTATAGCTTACTTTATACAAGTCTATTTATAGGTATAATTACCTATATATATTGTATTTGATTTTTATTTTGTATTTTAAATTTTATTGTTTTATATACATAATTTATATATTTATAACTTAATTAAATACATGTAATTATATTTTTATTGTATTTTTCTGAAGTTATATATATATTTCAATAATTACAGTTATTAATTATACATGTATATATGTATAGTATGTTTATCTAAGTATAGAAACATACTTACTTATTTATTTTATTATCTTTTTAATGATTTAATTTCATTTTATTTATGTATATATGCTATAGATAATATTTACAAAATTATAAAAATACAAAATCATGAAAAATATAAAGAATAAATAAAATAAATATTTTATTCATTTATATTGTACAATAGGGGTCCAAAACCATGCTTTTGTATTTTAACTCTAAACTAAATGAAACCACATTCATTAAATAGCTAATAAAAAATTATATACAATTAAAGGTGATTTTGATGGATTTTGAGTTCATATGGAGAAGATACATATCTGTGAAGTTAGGATTTTTTGAATTTTATTTTGAGTGTAGAAAGCACAATTTGTATTATTTTTGTGTGAAATAAATTTTGTATTTTTCTATTTATTTTTATCTGCAACTTTCATGTAGAAAGTTTATTGATTTGAGGTATAAATAATAAAGAATAAAATGGACCCCAAAACAGAATTATTGAAGAATAAAAATTAGGGTTTTATTGTTGTTTTTGATTTTACTCCCCCTACTTTATTCATTGTCGACCCAATCATCATGATGCCCGAGTCTCGGGATTTAGGGTCATTAAATACCTTTGGTGTTTCGTTTCTTTTTCTTTTATTCCTTTATTCTTTTATTTTGATATTAATTATAGTATTTTATACATTATTTATGGAATAAATAATGAATGTTATTTTGTATAAATTGATGCTATTTACATGCATTTAGCTAGGATATTAATGCCAAAATAGAAGAATAAAGGTGATGAAATGGAGATTCATCAGTCATGTAGGGGCTTTTAGCCAAATATAGAGGGGGATATATGATTTGATGCTACATGAACATAATTAATTTTACACAATGGAATACATAGTGCTTCCTGAAAATAGTAAACCTCTTCAGTCCCAAGACAACAACATTATTGGTGCTCGGATTGAATGGGCTATTCCTTAAAGATGTGAGGCGTTTAACTAGACATGTAAGCTTTATTTCATATTTCACTTTTTTCATAATTTGATATTTTATCATTTTGACCCAAGATTTCACAAGTTTCAATGTTGTTGCCTGATGATGGATATACATACAAATAGTCATGACAAGTTTTCCATTGTGTAATATAATTGGTATGATGAGAATCCATGATGATAGACATTTATGCCGATCAAGGTGCCTCTTACACCTGACCATATAAGGGTGCAGTGACCCTCAACTGAGTTGGAGTTAGGATGCTCAAATTGGACAGCGGTCACCTAGTGTGTGGGTGTAGGATCCCAATCCTTTCCCCAATTTTATCGTGAGCTCATAGTTTTATGCTTCTCTGGGATCCACATGTTTTCATTTGACCAGTTCCACTGACCCTGAGTTATGTTATAATTCTTGGGTTGGAGGATCCTTGATTTTTCAGTGTGCTTCTTTGTCTCGTTCCTACACTGGTTTGCGAAAGAGCGGAGTGACTCAGATCGGAGAGTCTCTCCTACCTGACTTAGGGGCGTAATTGGAGTTCTACTAGCTTCCCGTGGATCGCTCTTCCACCGGAGAAACGAGATAGATGAGTCCCTTAGGGGACTTCTTCACCGCTTAACTTTGGTTATTGTTCTGTCAGTAGATTTTAGCGAGGAAAAGATCGTGACATGGAAATGATCAACAATCATCTATATCTCAAAAGTGATCTATGACCACATCTTATAAATCAATGAGAGTACATGACTCGTATCCAAGATCTCTTATTCTGACATCATCTCATAATCAGTAAATAGGTTGCTAATCATTAGACTTGGAGTATTGTAAATAAAAAAGAGACTAATATACTGAGTAGTTAGATAACTTTCTTTTCATGCAAATGGCTAAATTATTACAAGAAGTCATTACCTGTCTACTTGCTTCCTTTTGTAACCACTTAAACTCATGTTTATTATTATTATTAAAAACACACACACACACACACACACACTTAATGCTTATACTCAACATTTGTTGACATCCCTTTGTTCATAACATGGACAGTAGGAAAGGAGCCTACAACGAAGTAGTTTGGTTAGTAGGACTCACAATTCTTGGTAGCAGTCGACGTTTTCTTTTGACGGTACAGAAGATAGCATTATACAGATAATTGTATCTTTTTGTGTTTACTTTCTCTTCTGTCATATTTTTGAGACACATGTATAAAATGATGAATTCTCTTTTGATACATGTCATACTATATGGAATTAATGCAGTTGTTTCTTTGTGACATATGTCTTGATGTGGATTGAAATATCATATGAATGTCATTCTACTTTCACAAAAAAATCCCTCATTTTCGTAACTTGATACGATAAATCGTGAGTTAAATAATGTGAATGTGGTGTAAACGAGTAACCTAGATCCTGGGGTGCGACACTCTCTGTCGTCCCATCCTCCGAGGCCCTCGAACCTGGCTAGATCTACTTCATCCTCCCCTCTTCCATGCTCCATCATCGCCTCCACCCCTGCGAGATGGCCAAGCTCACCTGGAAGTCTTGGTAGGGGATGTATAGCCTCTTGCTGTCGGCGTGAGCCGTGAGATTTGCTCAATGGTGATGGTCATCACTGCTTTGGGAGTGGTGGATGTACCTAGGATCGACCATAGACAACTAGGGTTGGGGTGGTTGGTGAGATGAGGGTTTTGTTCGAGGAAACAAAGGGAAAGGGTGAGGCGATAGTGTTGGACATATATGCACCTCTTAACCTCAATATGGTTTGAAAAAATCATGGTTAAGTTCAACTTATTGATAGCTAAAATAATAGAGTGGTACAATTTATAGAATGACAAGAAGTTAGAGACACAAATAATATTCTAAAAAAGAGGACATAACTAATAGTATAATATCTCCCAATAATGCAACTGATAAAAAAATCCTTCTTGTTTAGGGAGTAGACCTGACCAATGGGCCGGAGGCCCGCCCGCCCAGCCCGTTCATGGGTCGGGCTTGGGCAAGAGATTTCGGGAATAGGTCATCCTGACCCGCTCTTTGGCCCACCCGTCAATTGAGCGGGCCGTGGGCATGTGTCATAAAACCCGGCCCGGTCCGCACATATAAAAATATATGCTTAAAAATTATATTTTATATACATTTAATATAATATACTTCAAGTTTTTGTTTTACATTATCAATACTACATCTTATTTATAGTTTACATGCAAAGTAACCCAGATTATGGTTATTTGAATTTAGAAATATCAGGTGATGCTAAAAAAACTTAATTATCTCCATAAATTTGATTAAAAATTAATAAAAATGTACTTTACATTCGGCCCATGGGCCGACCCGCCCCGGCCCAAACTTCGGCCGGACTAGGGCCTTGAAGTATGGTCTGTGGACCGGGTCGGGTCGGGCCTTGACAAGGGGTTTTAAACCCCAGCCCGGCCTAGACTTTGCGCAGTTAGATGCCTATTCTACGTTATGAAGAGGGTTCATAACATCTGGTTAAACGTCTATTCTACGTGTGCTCGATTAGTCGATGCGATGGTCGGAAGCCATATGCGCCTGCCCGCAGGACATTGGAAAATTTAACGGATGAATTTTTCTTCATTGCGCAGCGTCTGTGGGAACAGAAAACTTTAAATAGGGAACCGCGTCGGAAGGTTGAATGTAGCTTGAAGGAAGTACAGGAGGACATCGAACATGGTTACCTTTACTCTAAGTTAGAGGATGAAGGTGGGTAGAGATCTTCGATGAAGGAAATGATCGAGACAATTTGACTGCAGCTGCGAGATGCAGGAATTGCGACAGTGGACAATCACGTAGTTGATAAACACGTGATTTGAGTGAGGTTTCTGTAACTTGGGACAACGTAAGATGTAAAGGCATTTCAACCTACTCTGGACGCATATCCTATGAAATTTAATTCGCTTTTTAAAAAAGTGTTGTCGCCTCGTGAAGCAACTATCAACATGTTATCTCAATTGATTTAATGATATAACGTGTACATTAATATAATACTCTCAACGCTATAATATACATAATACTTTAATTTTCGATATTCAAGGGTATCCTTTTGAACAAAAGAAAGACATCAACTTTAAAATTGATTCCAAAAATAATTATAATTCAATCATAACCACCATCACTCCAATCCATCATTATATCACATCTTGTCACATCCAGCTCTAACCCAACCCTCCTCCTATCCAAACACCTACTATTACAACCGGGTTATCCATCCTATTAACCCTCACTAGGAGGACTACCCCAACCCAACCCACACCACCTACCAAACGCAGCCTTAGGCATGTTTGGTTGCTAAGGTACACCGGGGTACCCTGTCATACCTCTGGCTCCAACCCTGCATTCCTGGGTTGGGATTGCTTGTATTGACCATACAATTTCTTTGATACAATATTTTTCAACCATGTTCAAATAAACTTATTAACATAAAAAACATATTATAATCATTACAAAAGTTAATATAACGTATAATCAATGTCACATCACATCACAATTATCATTCAACCCTCCCAACCCTCCAAACATCTATTATTCACATGAGGATACCCCAACCCACCCCAATCCAGCCCAATCCAATAATCAAACATGTCCTTAGGGCTCGTTTGATTGTTGGGTTGGGATGAGTTGAAGTAACCTGATGGGAATAGTAACTGTTTGGGATGGTTATAAGGATTGGAGATGGTTGGAATAAAGAATGTGATATGATGTCAATATAATTTATAATAGAATTCCATCCCAAGAAAAGAAAGGGGTAAACCAGATTACACCTAGATAATCCGGTAATCGGATTACCAAACTAGCCCCCGCAAAAAATATAGTACCAACATATTTGTTTGGTCTCTTTTCCGGGTGATCTATCCACGCTATAAAGGTGCATATTCGCACAAGCGAACCCGGCCGGGCCTGCCAGTTAGCTGTGAGTTGTATCTTCTGACAGAGAGAGGGAGAGATCACTCCCGTTTCTTCAAGTCCTCTCTCTTCCTCGTGCGGTGCTCCGATAGCTCCAGTTGCAAACTCCCACTCTCCCAATTAGGGCTTCCTCGATCTGCTTCTGATCGATGGCTTCTCGTCGGCGGATGCTCCTCAAGGTCATAATCCTCGGCGACAGCGGGTGAGACGAGATCTCTCGATCCCATTCCAAAATTTGCTTTTCTCTCTATCGGGTGCTTAGGGATTGGAGTCTGATTGATCGATTTGGTAATTGCAGGGTTGGAAAGACGTCCTTGATGAATCAGTATCCTTCCGAATCGTTTTTTTTTGTGATTTTGAAGAAATTTAGGGTTTTGGCCTTAATATGAGGCATTTAGATATGTGAACCGGAAGTTCAGCAATCAGTACAAGGCCACGATTGGCGCGGACTTCCTGACAAAGGAGGTTCAGTTCGAAGACAGGTTGTTCACTTTGCAGGTTAGGTTTGGTTTTGATTTCCGTTTTTAGGAATATTTTTTAGTCATGGATTTGTGAATTGTTTTTTTTTCCTGTTGGGTGGTAATTTAGGTGCTTGGGATGAAAAAGGGATAATTGGTTATGATGAAATTATGAATTTTGCTATAGTAATCTGCTTTAGAAAACTGTGTTGTAAAATGTAATATGTTTTTATTTATGCAAGTGTCGTTCATAAGTATGTCAATGATAAGCAACTCTTGTGGTACATTAAATTAGATGTTTAGAACACTAGGGGGAGTGACTCTAGATAAAAAGGGCTTTGCGGATTACATGTATGATGAGTTTGTAAGATCTCAAATGCCATGGATGAGGAAGGAATTTTGCATCCCGAGATTGATGGTTGCATCCCATGATAAGTTGTTTCTGTTTATGCAGAAGAGCAAATCTCTGCTATTCCTTCTTCTGAGACTTATTGAGCTTGCTAAATTGGTGTTTTTTCTTTGCCAGTATTTTACGCATTGATCGTAGTTCACTCTTGCCACTATCATTTCATGACGAGTCACATGGAATATTGAACTGGATGTGTACTTACAAATCCACATGGTTAATCTTCTAGTTTATTCGCTATTCTTAAGACTTTTATTTCTTGACTGCTTATAAGAAGGAATGCATCATTCTGCTTTTTCTTTTTTATTGCAATTGATAGTTTGGTCCAAGAATGAACATAAGAAGGCGGACTGGGTTAATGTTAGATGATATTACAAAGAAATCCTATTTCAATTGCAGGTTAATTTTCTATTAGAATAATTTTGCCCGTTGGAGTATAAATTTGGAATAGTCTCATCCCACCAGGCAATTCTAGGAAGAATTAGTTAGTTTTTCCTTATTCAAGTGGAACATATGCTCGTTATGATCTTTCAATGCTTTCTTGATAATGAGAGAATCCTAAAGATGTGGATAGAGAGAAGGTGAAATTGGCCATGCTGGAGAAAGAGAAGGCATTATAAGCTCTCTGTCTGCGGAAGATGGGAAGGGAGTGAGGGTCACCAACTAAATGTGAAGGATGGAGATGGTTGGGTTGAACAGTAAAGAGGTCGAAAGGGGGCTATAGTGGGTTGCCCATGCCCATTCAAGACAGAGGCTTGCCAGATCTGGTATGTTGAAAGTTGTCTTGCATGCTCACCACAACTTGAGGTATTGCCAGAACTCGTGCAAACCTTTTGATTTGTTTTTGTAGTAGGAAAATCGATCGTCAATTGAGTCTATGCACGTGTTCCGACATTTAAAGAGTGCATTTGGGTGTAGGAGCGAGGGTTAAGACCAGCGCGGTTAATTGTGAGGCTTGGTTTTTGGGCATTTAAGGGTGTCTGGGTGGAAACTTGTTGGATGATACTGGTGACTTCAATGATGAACCGACCTGCAATGATGAGCGTTTGAGGGCCTCATTCTCGGGTGCTATCATTCATATGGAAAGCGACGATCTGCATCGATGGCCTGACCGCAATCTAGTTTTGATATATTTTGGTGCCAAGAGGGGCAGTAGAAGGGGTTGTGGGTTACCAATTGTAGCATCTGCATTTGAGGACTAGTCTTTTAAGGGCAGATGTAGATGTCTAGTTTTTGGTGCTTGCACTGCTTGTATCCATTGTGAGTGGAGTCTCCAATAGATTATCACTAGTTGACTCTGTGGATGTTGTGGATTTTGATGGGAACCCAAGTATTATGCTTTCGACAATTGTCTTCTTCAACTTGGGGTGCTATAGCTTTCATGTGAGAGATGAGTATGAAGAATGAGGATGTAGTTTATGACTTGGAAAACACACTAGTTGTGGAGGCATAGAGCGATGGAGGTAAGGTGGTACAACTTTCACCAGAGGATTACCTAGTGGCAGCTCCAGTGCATTGGCATCTCCCTACCTTGGTAAGTACAACTAGTGTTGGGATTTCATTGAGGAGACTTTAGGATTACTGCAGGGGAGTCTTCCAATGTTGAGGACATGTGAGTCCACGTGAGTTGTAGTTTAGTTGTCTTAGATGTAGGTGTTGGTTGCCTTTGAAGGTCCTGAGCTAGCCAAGCATGGTATGCATATGGAAATTGCAAGTAAGGTGGGACAACTTTCACTAGAAGATTACCTAGTGGCAACTCCGGTGCACTAGCATCTCCTTACCTTGGTAAGTGCAACTAGCGGCGGGATTTCATTGAGGAGACTTTAGGATTACTACAGGTGAGTCTTCTAATGTTGAGGACATATGTGAGTCCACATGAGTTGCGGTTTAGTTGTCCTAGATGTAGGTGTTGGTTGCCTTTGAAGGTTCTGAGGTAGCCAAGCATGGTATGCATATGGAAATTGCAGAAAGATGGAGATTCATTCCTTGGTGTGGGGGTTGTTGTCTCCCTAATGAAGTAGGTTTTTGTGGAGATGGTATCGATCAAAGTGGTTGTTAGAGATTGCCTTATTACGATAACATAAGCTGGAACATTGTGATGTGAGGGTTTGGAGATGTTTATATGGGATTGAGGTGACAACTTACCTCTGGGGATATACTACTTGGGTGGAGTGATAGTCATTTTGAGAATGAAGATCTTCATTAGGGTGACATGGCTTTGATTATTTTGTTGTGTAGAAAGGTGGATGATTTTTGCTTCATGTTGATGCTTTTTGACATCAGTATTGGTCTGCATCAAGGTTCAGCTTTCCGCCATCCTCTCTGACCAGAGGTTCGACGATTTCCTGGCCTTGCTGGAGGTCGTGCGGGAGGTGGGGCCGCCTGGTGGGGGCCGGGATCATTGGAGTTGGAAAGAGGGGTCTTTCTCGGTCAGGGGGGGCTATGGTGCCATCTCCAGGCCTCCGCCGGCCAGCTCCAACATGCTTATCAGAGACTGCGCTGTTATTTGGGCTCTCAGGTTTCCTGAGAGAATTGGTATCTTCCTTTGGTTGCTCAGGAGAAAGAGACTGATGATGCGGGATAGGTGCGTCAGGCTTCTGGGAGTTCTTTCAGACAGGTGCTTGATTTGTAATGCTGCGATCGAATCGGTGGAACATCTTTTTTTCTCATGCCCCTTGGTATCTCAACTGTGGCAGGAGACGGGCTCAGACTGGTGTCGCAGCGACGACTTCCAAGCTTTTTGGGACTCGGTCCACGCCAATACCAACAGGCCAAGGAGAGAGCGGTTGTACCCCATGGCCATTCTCTGGGCGGTGTGGCGGGGGAGAAACAACTTATTGTTCTCGGGTCAGCGTTTTTACAAGGAAAATGTGGGGGTGTTCGTTAATCGCTTGATAGACGAGTGGGTCATGTAACGGTTTGGGCGTAGTTGTTTTTTGTTTTTCAAACTTTGTACCCCTTTTGTTTTGATTAATAAACTTGGGGCGAACACCATCGAGTGTTTCCCCCTACCTTTTAGACTTCAAAAAAAATCAAGGTTCAGCTTTGAGTCCATTTCTTTTTGCTTTGATTATGAACGAGTTGATAAGTCACATTCAAGATGAGATACTTTGGTGTATGTTATTCATTGATGATATTGTGTCGATTGATGAGACTAGAGAGGAGTAAATGAGAAGCTTGAAGTCTGGAGACATGCATTGGAGAGTAAAGGATATCGTATAAGTAGGGCTAAGACTGAATATATCGAGTGCACTTTTGATGGAAGAAATGGTGAAGGAATCTATGTGAAGATTGGTGACGATAACATTCAGAAGAGAGATTCTTTTAGATACTTGGGATCTATTTTGTAACATGATGGGAAAATTAATGGAGATATTACTAATAGAATAAATGCAGGTTGGCTAAAGTGGAGAGGATCCTCTATTGTTCTCTGCTCTAAGAAATTTACTTTGAAAATCAAAGGAAAGTTTACAAAGCAGCTGTGAGACATGCTATGCTATGTGGATCTGAATGTTGGCATGTGAACCATAAACCAATGTTCAGGAAGGCGGTATGTGGTATTCAGTCGGAGGGGTCACTGCATAGAGAGTATGCGGTATGCGGGAGAGTATGCGAGGAGTATGCGATTTTATACGGTTTGGTATTTTTTCTTATTAAAAATATAAAGAAATTTTTAATATCATGTTAATATCCTCTAAATATTATATTTCTTGATTATAATAAAAAAGAATTGAAGGTACAAGGAACAAAATTATTGGGATAAAAAGTAATATAGAGTCAAATGAGCAAAAACATCAATTGAAAGAGCGTTAAGTCGGATGTCCAAGTTTAGGTTAAGGTTTTAAAAAATGTTTATTCGAAAATCAGCCGCATAAACGACCACGTATATGGTATACTCGTCCGAGTATGCGGTCTGACATGCCTAGATGCTTATTTGACCATACTCGGAGTGCCAAGGCTTCTGAGTGCGAGTATACGACCGAGTATGCGGTATACTCGATCGATTTCCTGAACACTGCCATAAACATGTCCAGAGAATGACGACAGCAGAAATGAAAATGCTAAGGTGAATGTGTGGGCACACACACGGGAAGATCGGATTTGAAATGATGCAATCAGAAGGAAAGTTGGTGTAGCTCCGATCATTTGAAATGATGCAATCAGAAGGAAAGTTGGTGTAGCTCCGATCGAGGATAAGATGTGAGAAAACCGCTTAATGTGGTTTAGCTATTTGCAAAGGAGGTCAGCTGATGCACCAATTAGGAGATGCAAGCTTTGAGATGTTGAGCCGGTTAAGAGATGGCGAGGAAAACCCAAGAAGTGTTGGAATGAGAGACTATACGAATGGATCTTAGTTTTTTGGATATAAGCCTGAGAATGACTCAAGATAGATATGAATGGAGGCAAGAATCCATGTAACCAACCCTACTTAATCTGTGAAAAGACTTTGTTGTCATATGTGTATGGTTCAATTGACACTTCATTGTTCAAGAGATGTGGTTGGAGATGTGCGATGCCATAATTCATTTCATACATCTACCTTGTTTGATTGGGGGACTTAAATTGTACCCTGTTAATGGTTGGTATGGTTAGAATGTTGGGGGTCAGTATCTATGCTCAGCTAATTCGTGGACATTGGTTGGGATTTGCAATTGGAGTTTCATGTTTGCTTTAACAATAGATACACCTGGAGAAAATCTTCCTCCCACTCATGTCTAGATAGATGTCTATTGTCTATTTTTACATAATTATTGCAGTTGTTTCAGCTATTTTCTGTTGGATGTCTTGACAGGCCCAAGTTCAAACACATGTTGATATGAGATTCTAGAGAGTGGTTATGGCCCCCTTAGTACTTTAAGTCCGAGTGAGCTTGCTTGCCTAGACAGAGTTTCAAAGAGATGGTGGAGGAGAGTTGGAGGTCTCATCTAAGTGAAGGATAACAATCTTGTATACTTTTTTTCCTAGCTTGTTTCTTAAAAGAAGTAACTTTAGGGCATGGAAGGACATATCGATATCGGTATCGATATCGGTACCATGTCGATACAATATATCGCCGATATATCGACGCCATATCGCCGAAATCGAACCGAGATTGTGAATAAAATGGCCTTGGAAGGCCAAATATCGACCATATCGGCTATATATCGGTGACCTGTCGATACCGATATATCGCCGATATATCGCGATACGGCCTTCCATGCTTTAGGGTATGAAAGGCATTTCAAGCAATAGAGCGTTCTAAAGAAAGCATTGCCGATGATGAGCTTGACAAACTGTACAGAATGGAGAACCTAGACTAGTTTTTGAGGAGATCAAGGCGTGGTTAGTGCTATAGAGGGTAGTGGCGAAGGAAGATAAAGAGTAAGAGGTACTGGTAGAACGGCGACAACATTTAAGGTAGACCTAGTTAAAGGAAATAGATAACAATGCAACTTTCTCCTAATCGAAGGTCAGGCCAGCGTTAGGAGGATGAACCTCATATACTCTATTGAGTTTTCCAGACTACTGTTCCAATGTGACAAGCAAGTGGGGAAAGCAATGGATGTTAATTTCATACTCTTTAGTAGGCATAATAGGGATATCGGCTAAAGATGGCTAGTGAGGGGAGCTAGTAGATTGAGCCTTGAGCAAGCACACTGCTTGATAAACATGTTGTCCGAGTAGAAGGTATGGGCTGTTATGTGTGCAAGTTGAATGTGGATGGCTCACATGGTCCTAATGGTTTACAAGGAGCTTTAAGGGAGATGACTGGATTGAGGAGGTGCCCTTTTGCAATCACTTCCCATGATGCTTTGCTCTGGTTGTAATTAGGGAAGCGCTAGTGGCAGATTGTTGGTTCGGGTCTGGTGGTTGGACACCTACTCTCTTTTATTTTCTCGGAGTAATAGATCTATGATTACATTTATCGGATGTACACGTTGACTGAGGTGGAGGATCCCTTCCAATACTTCGAGTCCATTGGGCTTGGGACGAATGGGATTTCACAGTAAGAAAGGCATATAAGATGCTCATTATGCCTTAGCCCTAAGATGATGGGGATCTCTTCAAGGATTGTAAATTGACATGGGACACATGCATTTTTGAGAGTAAATATCTTCATGTGCCTCCAACTCAGCGCTAATGTGATGACGAAGATGTTTAGAGCTCATTTGTTTTTCGTGATTTAGGCTACCTACGTTTGTTGTTAGGAGGGGATAGTGGATGTGATCCCTTTTTTATTTTTGTTTCCATTTGCACGGCAAGTTTGGAGGTAGGCAAAGATAGACTAGGTCAACTTGTTTAACATCGAGTCATATTGGATGCCATTTATTGTAACTTCTTTTTGGTCTTGGAGAGAGATGGTGGGGCCATTTGTTTTTGGCTAGGAATGGTGCATGTTTTTTTGGTCGAGCGTCTTTATGTAAAAAATATTTTGGCTCACATAATTTTTTGTTTGATTCATGGTTGATGTTGCACCCACTCCAATGGTTTGGTGGTAGTGCAGTGTGTCTACCATCCAAAAGACCAGGGTTTAGATCCCTTTTTGTGGGGGTTGCGTTAGGTAGCCGACAACCAACATAAAAAATAGTCGGACATTTCAACATAGATTTGAGCAGGAATCCATGTAGCTGACCCTACTTAAAGTGGGAGAAGGCTTCGCTATTGTTTTATTCATGGTTGATGTAATTTGATTTGCTTGTTTGATGTACATGTGATCGATCACCTACCAAGGGTGGTCACCTTTCACGTTCTCAAAAAAGTATGTCGAAGCTTCCCCAAAATTATTGCCTTGCTCTTGCTCGTAGGTTTAGGGATATCTATTTTCCTGATGAATGTGTTCTAGATCACAATTATGACTAAGAATTGATATGAACATTACATTTTAATGCTTGAACAACTCGGTTTCAATTGGGGAATTGAACCATCAATGCCAATTCTGGCTACGTGGATGCATTTAGTGAACTAATTGGACCAGTTACTGATGCTTATATATTGATCATAACAGGGTTATCTACATGTATAACCGTGAGGTCTTTGTTATCCAGTTTAGCCGTTTAAAATAATCATATGGTCATTCTTAATTACACTTTAAAATGTTATAGTCTTGTAACTCCGTGAGCACACCATACTATGGGGGTGGAAGTGTAAGGGAAGGAGTGAAGAGGATGGGATGAAATTTCATGATTTCCAATTTGATAAGAAATAATCAGACTAGTTAATGAGATGTGTGTGTGTGTGTTAAATTCTCTTGATTTATATGTTAAATTATCCTTGGTCCTATGATGAAATGGGAAGGGGAGAAGTAAGCATTGATATTATCCTAAGTGAATATACTAGTTTCCTATGTTTTTTTGTTTAAAAAATTGCTATGGCATCACTTCTTACATTATTCACTTATAGCGATCTTATCTCTTTCCAATATTAGTGGATCTTGGTTCTAGTATCAAATCTATTGCCCCATGAGATATATTTATCCTTACAATTTGTTGATTTTGGATCCAATTGAATTTAATTATAACCACGTAATATCAAGTAGCAGTGGTCCTCCACTCTTATAATCAAAGTCATTTCTTGTGAGTTATTAATGTGGGATTGTTCTTTCTTGTGAGTTATTAATGTGGGGTTATTCTTGAGTGTCGCAGTCCCTCATGTTTATATCAAGGTTTTAAATTTTGATATCGGATATCGTATCGACACCATGTCGAAACGAAATTTCGGTAAATTTCAATCACATTTCGCCCAAATCGAGCAATATTTGTGAAGGAAAGCCTCCATATCAGAATTTAGCTCGAAATTTCGGTTTCATGACGAAATCGAAATTTTGGTGAGATTTCGCCGATATTTCGCGAAACCTGAAACCGTGATTTATATACATGACATCTCATGGTGGTTTGTTACAATCATTTCAATAACATGTCAAACATAGGTCCATTTGGAAGGTGACTACTACTTGGCGACTTATGCTCATTTTGAGTGATTGTCATTGGGTTAATTCGGACCCTTGTTAAAGCTAGTTTTCTAATTAAAAATTCAGTCTCAATCAAAATATTAAGAATGATATCAAGGTTGAAAAAGTCGATATTCATTTGGAAAGATCACGTAATAAAGAATGGCAAGTAATCATGTGACTAGTCACTAATTAAAAAATATTCGATTTTACATATATTTTTTTAAAAATTTCAAATATAATTATTGGTTTAATACATATATTTTTATACATTTAGATACATTTGGTTTTTTTACATGTCGCGCATTTTTTTTGCAATTCCCATACAAGTCTCGCATAACTAGATTAAAGTAGCAATTAAATCTTAATGAAACATTTGGCTACTATTGCAAGCTTGTATGAGAAATAGGACGTCTTTGTGCTTCCGGGATTAACCATCAGTTGAGAGTGATCCATTCTACATCCATTCCCATGTCGCTTCTTCATTTCTTAGTGCACATAATTAGTCGTGATCTCGAAAAATATCATCATAAGTGAAACTTCACTACTGCCAAGCTACAGCTTTATCTCTCCAACACACTAAATCCCCATCCTTCGCCTGACTCGGAATTCCCTTTGAAGATGCTAATGTGTCGACTCTCGATGTGATGAGGGTATGTTGCTGCAACTGCTTTGGCCGTGCTAGCTCCATCAGAACCATTAAACACTGTACACGGTGCGAACCTTCTGCAACATGTGTCCTGCTCAATACACTTGTTGTCACGTTGTTGTCCTTCCGTAGGTGATACACGATCCTGTTGTTGTAGTCATTGAGTACTTCGATCCATAATCTCTGTCACATTTCTTCTGATAAAAAAAATACTTCAAGTTTTGGTGGTAAGAGAAGATCTCGAAGGTCTTGCCGTGTTGGTAGTATCAACATATCTTTGGGGTGAATACTTTTACTGCCAATTCTAGGTCATGAACCGGGTAACTGACTTCGTGAGATTTGAGCTGGCAAGAAACATAGATGATTACATGTGATCTCTATGTTAAGATAGATCCCAAGCTTTGATGTAATGCATCCATGTAAACTATGAACCCTTCTCCTCGTAAAGGTATTGTGATTATAGAGATGGTGGTCAGATCTCCCTTCGGAATCTGGAAACTCTCTTTGTACTTCGACGTGAGGAGACATCTCTTCAAGAGATGAGAGGGGAAAACACTATCCAAGAATATGCAGAGATTTTATTATTGGGAAAATAACAGACCATGTTGCAACAATTATGGAGGTTGTAATGCCTCAACCACAATCCTACATAGAAACCTTATAACAAGAGCGAATGATTACTAGAGAACTTGAGTTAAATCATCTTAGGTTCCTGCTATTGGATTCAATTGAACCCTAATCAAACAAGTTTTCCAGTGTACTTTCCTGTGATAGGGACGTTTCTAGAACTTCTCTGATATTGTTTGGATGTACAAGTAATCATAAACTTTTGGGCAGATAATGTTATGTGAATATATACTGTTGATTCTACATGCTATTTACTTTTAGTGGCTAGGAAATACAAGCATCTTACTGATTTTTGAAACGTGGGGCATTCTCCAGATATGGGACACTGCTGGGCAGGAGAGATTCCAGAGTCTTGGTGTGGCGTTTTATCGTGGTGCAGATTGCTGTGTTCTTGTATACGATGTTAATGTCATGAAATCCTTTGACGATCTTAACCGTTGGAGGGAAGAGTTTCTGATTCAGGTAACCTATTGTTCTTTCTTAGATGTCCACGTCCATTTTTGCTGATCTCTTGCTTTAAATTCTGAATCAACTTTTCTGTGGCAATACTTGTTTGTTTCATAGGCCAGCCCTTCAGATCCGGATAACTTTCCATTTGTGGTTTTAGGAAATAAGATAGATATTGATGGTGGCAACAGTCGAGTGGTAAGGTTTTCATCCCTTATTGTTATAAATTATAGGTATCCCGCGATATAATTTATTAATAGTCGACCTATAATTGCTTCACTTTACTGTGACTTTCGTAAAATCTTTAAATAGGTATCCGAGAAGAAAGCGAGGGCTTGGTGTGCATCCAAGGGTAACATCCCTTACTTTGAGACATCTGCCAAAGAAGGATTCAATGTGGAAGCTGCTTTCCAATGTATAGCAAAGGATGCACTAAAAAAGGAACCAGAGGAAGAGATGTAAGTGATGTTCCGGATCATTAATTTAGTCTCCACCATATCAAATTTCCGGGTTTCTTCTAGCCCCAGTGAACACCAGCCGTGAATTCTCAGAGAGTAACTGCATCTTGCTTGAAGTTCTTAGAAGTACATGTTTTTTTTTTAATTTCAACCTAGAGTTCTAGCTACCCAGAGTAGATACTCCGTTGCGACTTGGCCTTTTGATCCGGCTTCCACGTCTTTTCTGTGGGAAGATGTTATAACTAACACTGGATAGGATAATTTATCCTTCAAATGAAATTGAAGAGAAAAAAACAGAAATAGTATTTGTGGTGTGCTTTCACAAAACCCTAACGAGGATCCAAATGGGCATTATAAAGTAGTGCGTTTACGTCTTTGTTTATGGATTGAATCCGGTTATGCAAACAATAATGCTATTATCAAGAAATCTAGATCTATGGAAAATACCTTGTGAGTTGTGACAACATTCATTGTTGGGGATGCAGATATCTTCCAGATACCATCGATGTTAGCGGCGGTGCACGGCAGCAGCGATCATCTGGCTGTGAATGTTGAGGAATGATTCATATGCTAGCAGCCAATCACTTGTTAGCCAACCATGGCGATTGCATTAATCTCCTTGCGAACTGCTGGTTGTAATCTGTCATAGCATCGGTTGGGACATGATAGTCTGTTCTTTGGTCACCTGCACAGATTGGTCTACATGTTGTTGCCCTGTATTTATCACTGAAAGATTCATCTCTTCTTAGATCTGATCTTCGGATCAAACTCGTCGAGGCGAGTCTGAATTTATCACAAGTTGAAGAATTATCTTGTCTATTAAGAGTTTATTTTTTTTATGACCATGTGTGTGTGATTCATCAAGGTTGCATTTCCTTGGCTGCAGTTGAAGATTATCCAACATGGGGTGGTTCTTTTTAGATGATTTCCTTTGTCAAACATTGGTATAGCTGTACAACTGTGTGTGTGCATCCTTTTACAGGCAATGGATTATTTCTCATGCCTGATTGATACTAATGGCGAGCGCATTTCCTGGCTGTTCACTTGTGATTGAAATTTGTTATTTATCGATGGGTTTTCGATGACCTATCTGATCGTTTTCCAAGCATCACCATAATAGTTTAGGTCTAGATTGTCAAAAGACGAAGTTATTTCTAGGCATGGATTCGAAAACCCTTGCATTTTCTGGTCTTATGGTTAAACTTAGCAAACACAACATTAAAAGAACGAGGCCCGTTCGTTTAGAGAATAAGCACTCGAGGGACATGTTTGAGGTTGCATGGATCTGAGCTCGACCTCTGCTAATTACTGATGCCATGCTAGGACAAGAAGCACAGCAGGGCACAATCTCCAGCTCAAGTTGTCACGGTAAGACCTGCTCTCATGTTCTATAACTATTATGGAAATACAGCACTATGCCGAGGCCTGTGTTACTTCCTTCAAGTCGAACCGCATCCGCTACAAAGAAAAAAAACTTTACCCGTAAAAATATATTTGAAAAAGATACGCTAAATGACATCACGAAACCATCATGTAGGATTTCCCAGGGTTTAAAAAACCGGACCGGTCAGTTGGACTGGAACTGGCCCCGACCCGGTCGGTTTTTTTGTAATTAATATCAAAAAAAAGAAAAATAAAAAATCGGGTCTGACTAGTGGTCAGACCGGGTTGATCCGGATGGTTGGATCGGGTTGACTCGGATTTACTCAGTTTTGATGGCTTCAAAAAATAAATGTTTAAATAATGAAATAATAGGATTTTTACCACGTGTGCTCTTCTTAACTTCTGCGATTTAAGGTATGCCCCTCTCTTTTTTGGAATATACATTGTGCCAATACTTTCTTAGAGTAATTTTCCAGAAGCAACTATAAATAAATGATTATAATATTATATTCATATATAATTCTAGAAAATGTGACTACCTTTTGTAGAGTTTTACTAGAAATATGCAATCATGTTATTCTATTTAAAGATTTGACATTTTAAACGATGTTTTCATTGATATATAAATACATACATATATGTATCCGATTTTATTGGTTCAAAAAACCGGTTCGACCGGTCTGACCAGTAAATTAAGTCCGGTCCGATTTTTTTCGAGTCGATAGGAATGATGATGTCATGCTGACGTCATCACCGATCCAACCGATCCGGTTGGACCAAACCAAAGATTGACCGGTTCAATGTCCGGTCTGGTTTTTAAAACCTTGGGATTTCCATCAACTCTTCTATTTACAACACACTGCAACAAATGGCTATGGATTTTTCAATTGGCACAAAGAAGCAAAACATCAAAGCACAGTTTTTTTTAACACAGATGCCATGCCCAAATTGACGGATCGACTTAAAGTCAAGCCTTTCTTTCAACAGAAGATCTTGCTCAAATAAAAGCTTGCTGGTCCATCCGGCTTTCTACAGATAAAAAACAGTTTAACATGACAGTTAAAAAGAGGGAAGGAAGCTCTGCAGTGTAACATTGCCGTCTCATATTTCTCTCATCTGGCAATTATCGAAATCCATGTTGGGAGAATTTCCAATAGCCAAATGCAGGAGTCCATCAGTTGAAAACTAGAACTCTTAGGGCCCGTTCGGTAGGAGAATAAGCAGGAATAAGGATGGGAAATAAGGGGAATAAGGGTCTATTATCCGTTCGGCTGGAGGATAAGAATAAGGAGAATAAGGTGAAATAAAGGTAGGTAAGGTGGGATAAAGATAGGAATAAGAGTGAAATAAGATGAAATAATGGGGAATAGTCGTACCACGGGGAACCGTGTTGGGAGGAAAATGGGGGCTTATTCCCCTTATTCCATTCCCCCTTAACCTCCTACCGAACACGCCCTTAAGCGCTACCTGAATATCGCTGAATGAGCAACACGGGCACCGTTTGAAGCATGAGTGTGTGGAATACTGTTAAATGGGACAGAGGTGACAAATTGTCAACTCTGGCTCTTTTGATTTTCAAGAGTGTGAAGAGAAGTGAACCACTTTTTCCATGGAGCATCCCCTTGTTGCTCAAGCGAGGATAAAAAGCAGCTATCCAAGGGTGCGTTTGGTTGGCGGGTTAAGGTGGGTTAAATTGGTAGAGGGTAACCCGTTTTTGGATTTTGGTGTAGGATAGAGGGTTAAATTGGAGGTGGCTTAGAAGTGGGTTTGGGGTGATATGATTTTATTGAAGTTTGAAAAAATGAGTAGTTATTGTGATGTGATTGTATTGAAGTTTGAAAAAGTGAGTAGAAGTGGAGTAGTTTATAATTTTTATATGATATAATGGTATGATATATTATTTTTTGATATGATTGATGATGTAAAATTGATTTATTTAATTTTTAAAAAGGGAATAAAGTGGGGCCCACGGGGGGTTAAGGGGGCTAAACTCCCCTAACCCGCAGGTAACCCGTCATCCAAACGGTACCTAAGGGTGCGTTTGGTTGGCGGGTTAAGGCGGGTTAAACTGGTAGAGGGTAACCCGTTTTTGAGTTTTAGTGTTTGTATAGAGGGTTAAACTGGGGGTGGGTTAGAAGTGGGTTTGTTGTGATATGATTGTATTGGAGTTTGAAAAAGTGAGTAGTTATTGTGATGTGATTGTATTGAAGTTTGAAAAAGTGAGTAGAAGTGGAATAGTTTATATTTTTTATATGATATGATGGTATAATATATTATTTTTTGATAGGATTGATGATGTAAAATTTATTTATTTAATTTTTTAAAAAAAGAATAAAGTGAGGCCCACATGAGAGAGAGGGAGGGTGGGTTACCGGTAACCCGGTAGCCAAAGGTTACCTAAGAGATCCAGAGGACCAAATATAAGGCCATCTGCAGCAACTTTCGCGGTAACGAATTTCATTGACTTTGGTTTTAACTGCAACCGAAGCCGAATGAAGCGATCCAAATACTCATACCTATATTGTCAAGAACCAACAAAGTTGAAAAGCTTCGCAAGAAACAAACATCGATAAACAATGTCCTATTTTCAGTTTATGCTTCCTAAGGAAATATACATTCCACTGAAACCACTTTTTACTCGCATGGTTCGAGTTTGCCGGTACATGGTCATCTTTTTTTCCATCTCAAGTAGCTAATAATTAAATCACGTCAACTTTACCTCTCTTCCTCTCTATAGCTATAGCATCTGAAATATTGCCATATTTATTCTGTTCACTCAACATAACCACATACTTCCACAACTTTTGTCTAACATTTTATGTAAAATTCCTGCAACTCTTTCTACTCTATTTAAAAACTGCGTTATGCAAACAATATACTCCATATTTGATTAATGTAAAAGTCAATATGCGAACTAACTTGAGTGATCATCATCCCTGTTTAAAAAACAAAGTCATATGCATCCATTATTTTCCACAGAATACCCTTGAATTGAAGAAAAGTCCAATAGATATGATACACATACCAAAATCAAAACCAAGCCCTTTCCCATGTTGATTGATGTAATATCACACTAATCACATATCAAGGAAAATATGAAATGAAAAATATCCAATATGCCTGAAGAAATAAAAAACTCACCAGTGATGGCCTACCGGCCCAACAAAGGCGAATCCAAACATGCTTGCAGTTGCGACCCGTCTCCGATCAATTCTGAAGTCTTTGTAACTGTCCTGCAAACAAAAAGGAGATACAAGATGGATCTATCAGATTTGGAGCTTTGTAACTTATGAAGTTGGATATATCACATGGTAATCCCAAGAATATATGGCAAACAACTAACTGTGAATATTATCACAGATCAATGAGAGAAAAGGTTTATTTGATAACCTGCATATCTAAGGCACATCAATAATTACAGCCAAGGTTGTTCTTGAACTGATGACCATACCAATAAATAGCTACCTCATTTCGGTTCAGTAAACAAAGATGCCCCTGGTCCCAAGAACTGATTACAGGTTTTGATAAAAAAAGAAGCCATACTTAGCTGTACCCAGAGATAGATGTGCTACGTTATAGTTCAGACACTGTATAACCATAACCACTGAAGAAAATTTAATGCATAACAAAACATAGTTCAGATACTGCATAACCATAACCACTGAAGACTGAAGAAAATTTAATTCATAACAAAACATATGTAGCTAGCTGACCCTACTTAATTGTGAGAAAAGGCTTTGTTGTTTTGTTGTTGTTGTGAACAAAACACATGTAGCATTTTATGAGAGACCCACCCAAAAGAGGTTCATACACACCAACGATCCCATCCCCCCCCACCCCTCCCACAAAAAAAAAAACAAGAAAACACACATGAAGCCATTACTTTGGCCAAAGCATAGATTCATTACAAAAACTAATTACAAAAATTAATCTAAAACCCTAAAATTCCTTCGTTCCCGGCAACGATGCCATTTGTTGAACCGGAAATCCACCTCTTTAAAAAGGATAAATTATAGTATAGGAGGCGGAAATCAGATCAACAAAAACCACAAATCTTGAATATTGTGGAAAATTTTTACTTGGCAAGTGTACCGAGATCGAACTCAGGGAACGGTTTATTCTAGTTGTGTGGTTCTAAATTAATCTAAGTAATTAACTAATTGGCACCAGTTAGGAGATGTGAGGGTTGGGATGTTGAGCCGGCTAAGAGAGGGAGAGGACGGCCCAAGAAGTGTTGGAAAGAGACCATACAAATGGATCTTAGATTTGTGGATATAAGCTCGGGATTGACTCAAGATAGATCTGAGTGGAGGCGAAGAATCCATGTAGCCGACCCTACTTAATTGTGGGAAAAGGCTTTGTTGTTGTTGTTGTGAATTAACTAATTTCTATATTAATCTCCATGTCAGAAAATAAAGTGAAAAAGCAAATAAAAGAAATGCAATGCAATGCATGCAAAATAAACAGAGGAGAAAATGAAGCATGGGATCTGTGATGATGTCTATTTTCAATCCTCAATTAAAATGATCAATTAATCCTCTAAATTAATCATAGATCTAAAGAATCGATTCGAGACATATTTATCAATACGAATCCAAGCCGTCGGGTAGAATATCAATGAATTAATTGATAATCACATGAAGAGATAAAAAATAATCCCCGAGAAGAGTTGACCTCAAAATTCCCTGTAATTTATTCCTCAAAGAATGATCATTAATATCAAGGAAATAAATCTACAATTTATCATTGAATAAGCCCCTGCAATGGATCAAGATTCACCCTCTATACTGCGTAATTATTCCCCTAAAGATATCGATTCTCAGGAATGTATCAAGAGAGATGTTTATCAGTTAAAACTCCAATGTAACAGGCCATAAAATCCCATTATTCATCAAAAAATGATCAAGTCAAATTAAATTACATCCAAGTCATACTTTTTCCCTATAAAAATTAATTATTCAAAGATAATTATCAATAATCACGAGAGAATTAATTGAATTAAATCTTCTCAATCGAGTCCCTGCAGATGAAGTACTATTTTTTTCATAAATATGACACAAACATGTTAAGATTAAGCATGCACAGTTAGAAGAGATCCTCAAATAATATTCAATTTAAATCAAGGTCTGATCTGTTCACAGGGATGTGAAATGAAAGAGCACATAACAAGCTTCAAAACGACATATTGTGCGTTAAAAATAGAGTTCAAATGAGAAAGTTATGATAAAATAAAGATCCAGGGACTAAAATGCAATAAAAATAAAGTTTCTTCTCAAAAAGGTTCCTGGAAGGACTTATCTGCCATTCTTCAAAACCGCTTGGGCCTTTATGCAATTTATCCAGGTGGGCACGTGCAGCTTACGTGACTTGGGTTGCGGGGATGTTGGCGTGAATTCCTGGAAAGGCAGGGGCCTCCTTGCAATTTACCCCGCCTGCACGTGCCTCACACATGCCTAGGATGGTTCCGACAGTATGGGCGGAGCTTCTGGGTCTGAGGTTCCACGCGGCTGAATCGTGGAGGTTCAGGGGAGGCACGGGGCCCGAGGATGAGGTGTAGATTACCCTAGCGGTGTGGTGGATGACATGGTAGGTGGAGCTCTCCTCGGCTCCAACCTGTTAGCAATGTGAGCCCGAGGCGAACCATTCCTACAATAAATGTTATTGTAATAAATGATTTATCAATAAAAGTTATTGATTTTTGTTTCACTCCCTTTCTGATATTGAATGAATGAATGCACTATAAGGTCCCTCTATACAATAAGGGTTATGTACCATGGCCAACTTGATAATCATACAGCTGTTGATTCAATGATTGAATAATAGAGGCTGATGCTTAGATGAATATCTAAGGAGTTAGATAGAGGACTCATCAAGCATCATGAATGATTAACAAGTAGTGATCTCCAGTCTGAGGGGGAGATGGCAATCCCATCTCATTAGACTGATATCTGATCGACCTCTTGATGCAGGTCCTTTGCATAGGAATATTGATTCGGAGGCATCAGATTAGTTGAGTCAATGAGTTGACTTAACGAGATCGAGATAACCAAAGACCTATGATGAATACTGTCACATCACAGGCAAACATCCTCTGACCAGAGACAGATATGTTACTATATGTCTGAGCATGTACATTTGGCAGACCAATAGGTTGATGACCTAATCAGGGTCTATACACCGGCGAGCTGGTATGCATGTAAGGGCATATGAGTAATATGATCTCTCAAAGGGATCATACAGGTTCACTTATGAACCGGGAGACATGAGCTCACTCATGAGGTATTGGGATTGACCAAATTCCATGCATGGTCATCATGCTTTAGAAGCATGATATGAATTTGAAGGTAAGATATATGCTTTGTGAAAGCATATGATCTATACCATATCCCAAGGACCAAGATTGAGAAACTTAATGATCAGACTATGAAGATGACAGTGTAAAGGTGATCTTTATCTTCATGATGATCATGAGTCTTCCAGTATGCAGGATGTACAGGTATTAGGAATACCTGAAGGGTGAATTGATCATAAACGATTGTATAACCATGACGCTTCCATTCCGTGGGAGTGATGAAACAGGTCTGAATTTTAGTGACTCCTCTCATTAGAGAAGTAACCTAATCTTAGTCCATGTACTGGACATTGATCTGAATGAGATTCAGATGCAATGAGAAGATTAGGTTTACGGTCTAGATCTGGATTTGAGATGTGATATCCAAGTCACTATACGTGGAACAATACAATCGCCCTGTCCTTATCTCCAAGTATCTGAGGAGAAATAGCATTGTTCTTAAATGGTTTAAGAACAATTCCATGAGATCTAAGCAAAGAGAAGTTGATAATTAAATGTGATTTAATTATCATGATGTATGAGATATTATCCAATATAATTAAATGTGATTTAATTATTATGGATAAGAATAATGTGGATAGTAATATCCAATTATTCCTAATATATTATAAATGTGATTTATAATGTATTAGAGAGAGTTAAATATAATTTATATTAGTAGATTAATTATTAATGTGTATTGGATACACATTGTCTAATTAATTGAAAATGTAAATTACATTTTGTTTTGGGTTGTGAATGTGATTCACAATATTCCAATGTCAAGATTGCAATATTCCAAAAATTAATTGAGAATTATTTTTGGTGAATAATTGTTGGAAAATAAGTTGAGAGAAAAACAAGGAGATGTGCAATCCCATGGGAATCCATGGGATTGCCCTCCCCTTATGGGAAGAGGTGGCGGCACCAATTCCTTTATGGAATTGGTGGCCGTCCACTTCTCCTAATAGGGAAGGTGGCTCTCATTTGTTTTTCCACTCCTTATTTAGTTGGTTTAATTTGGTATTAATATATATTTGATTTATCAAATATATTTAATCAAAATTAAATCACAAGTTGTTGGTTTTTACCAACAACAATCTTGACCATTGGATTGTCATAAATCAATCTCATCCATTGATTTTATATGACACATGGATTGAAGATCCATGGATCCCAAAACCCTATAAATAGAGAGGCATTCTTGGCTCTCTCTTTACACATGCTATTGTAGCAAAACTCTCTCTCTCTCTTTCTCTCATACTCGACAGCCCTCTCTCCCCCTTCTTCTTGGTGGCCGTCCACCTTGGTGGAGAGAATCGTCGTCGCCCGCACCCTCGTGTTATCGCTTCGACGCTCTGCGGTTCTTCGTCTACTTCGAGTGCTTCGCCTACGAAGGAGACGTTCGATCTCGTGCGACGAGATCAGGAGCAACCGTGCTTGGATCAACTTCTTGGATTGCGAGGACACCGCGGTTCATCCCCGCGCTCGCAAGCGATCTCTCCGACGATCGGACTTGAGACAGGAGGTCTCTTCTCTTAGAGACTCGATCAACCACGCTTCAAGAGGTATTGCATTATACTTGTTGTGGTTATAGATGAAACGATTCGAGAATGGTTCTTGGATCATGTGGTTTCATCGAAAAATTTTTTTTAAATTCCGCTGCACCGAACAACTAGTACGACTACTCGTTCTTCGTCGTATCCGATACGACGCTCACGCTTCCGTGATGCGCTTGAGGATCTCTCCGTATCCTTCAAGTGGTATCAGAGCCTTAGGTCGATGGTTTCGAATAGTGATTCGCTAACCGAGGACGACTTGGGTTCGTTTAGGTCGCGAAAGTTTTCATCGCATTTGATTTCGCAGGTCTGTTTGATAAATAAATTAGGCACTGTTTAAATTGTTTAAAGACGAATTTTATACTTGGATTATGTTCCCCATTAAATAAGGAAACCATAGGATCTGAGTTTGCGTAAATCGTATTTCGTATGCTCGAGATATGGTCGTTTTAATGAACATGTATGCACTGTTGCGGGAACTGTGAATCTGAACGTGATTAAAATGTTAATTACTGTTTAGACTTGCCTCGAAATACATGAAACATCAATTAGATTCTGTCCTAAATCAAATTACCAAACTTTAGAAATTGACTTTGCTTAATTTGGATTTAATATGATTGAGATATGCTAATTTTAGTAAGTATGGGTCACTGCTGAAATTGCTTTCCTAATCTAGAACCAAGTGATTGTCAATTAGTGAAATTAATTGTTAATTTTGTGAAATAATCTTGAAAAATATTTGTGAAATATTGAAACATGATTATTTGCCTAATTGACTTGGCCCCAACCAATTAGTTGATTAGATTTGATCTAAACCATAATTGGAATTACAATCATCAAACTTCTTGCTTGAATAGGATTTGGGAGTTTGCCTAGCAAATTTCCTTAAAATCAAAATTGTTTTGATTACTATATGGTATAATTTCGGTTGAAGAATCGATGATCATCTCAAGTACAAAATAATCAATTTGGCATTATCCTTTCCCGAGGCGGATATGGTGTCTAGTCGGGGATCGCTGGGTCAACAGGTTGCAACGTATGTGGTCCGCCCCACTCCCGTCGGTACTGGCCATGACAGCGGGTAGGGCCGGGATAATGTCCGAGGGATTATGATGTATTTTTCTAATTATTAAAATACGAATTAATACGTACTTTGAGAATAATATCATATATATATTCAAGCATAAAATTAAGTTTGATTGATTAAATTGGATTGATAATTAATTTAATATGATTAAGTTAATTATATCAAATTGAGAATACTCTAATATGATTAGAGTTAATAATTTCCTTGGAAGAATTAATTATATGAATGTGATTCATAGTAATTAATTAAATTTGAATAAGAGATGGAGGATCACATAAGTGACATCCATGGTCTCCTGTCAAGGCGAAGGGTTTCGTCGCCAAATATTATATGTGGGAGACGCCTGTCCGAAGTGACAGCTCCCACATATGATCCGTTTGGATCGGGCTCGTCGCTTCTCGAAAGAGTAAGGATGTATGCGTAGTGACCCCAATATCGGGTCCTCATATTATTGGGGCGATATTGGATTGCGCATAGCGAGTTGTATTCCTGTTGATGGTTGGTTCAATTAATGACGAGTCAACATCACCTTAGGGGTGGTGGGCTCGGGTATTAAAGACCGAATTGGGAAATGCAAGTTGGACTTGAAAGGCGGAATGTGTTCCCGCTTCTCTTTATCGGAGTCATAGGTTCTCATATTATTGGGATATGACAATGATAAAGAGGAGATCCCAGTTCTTGCTTGAGATATATTGGTAAGTATATCTCCTACTTTGAAAGTGAATAAGGGAATAAACTTTCATAGTTGACATAGCAAGACTAATTTGATTTAAAATGCCTTAATCAAATAAAATTAAATTGAATATATGATTATAAGTTCTAATATAATGCATTCTCAATTTAAGAAAATGAAGTCCATGAACCCACTGAGCAGGCTTCTGGAGGTCAACCAATTGACCGGACCGAATTAATCGGATTGGATCCGTAATTTGGAGCTTGTGCTTTCGGCATAGCACATTAGCTATGTGCTCTCTGAAAACAAACTTGAAAACCCTAAATCTAAGGAAGACAAAGCATACAATGACAAGTATGATGAAGATCATGTCTTGGCTAGATGCTACATCTTGGGTTCTCTCTCCAATGTTCTTCAGAAGCAACATGTGGAGATGAGTACTTGCCAGGATATCATGCAGAATCTAAAGGATATGTTTGGTGATATTAACCGCACCCAGCGGTATAATGTTATGAAAGAACTGGTTCGCTGCAAGATGCAGGAAGGGACTTCGGTCCGTGAACATGTACTCAAAATGTTTGGGTACTTGTCGGAGCTTGAGACTCTGGGGGCGACGATGGATGCAGACATGCAATCCGATTTCATTCTGCTGTCATTGCCCAAATCTTTCAATAACTTTGTGGTGTCATTCGACATGAATAAGCTGGAACTGACATCTGGGCTTCTTGCTGCATTAAAGTCTGCAGAAGACGTAATGAAGAAAGATGGTCCCTCTGGCACTGCAATGGTTGCACAGGTCAAAGGGAAGCGCGGTCGGAAGCAAGGTTCTCGGAAGGGCCCGACCCAGAAGAGAAAGAAGAAGGGACAAAGTGTTGCCTCATCTTCCAATGCATCCACTTTAATGGCGTCGAAGAAAACCGACGTCTGTCACCACTGCAAGAAGCCAGGGCACTGGAGGTGTAATTGCCCGGATTACCTGAAGTCGATCGACAAAGGTAAAGCCTCAGCAAGTATGAAATCTACTTTTATCATTGAAACCAGCTTTCTCGTTGGACGATAAGGAAGTTGGATAGTTGATTCTGGTGCTTCTGTTCATGTATGCAATTTGTTGCATTTGTTTCAGGAAACTAGACAGCTTGAAGAAGGGGAGATAGTCATCCAGATGGGATCTGATGCAAGTGTTGCAGCAGTCGCCGTCGGGACCTGCCGACTATCATTATCTAGTGGAAGAGTCCTAGTACTTAAAGAGTGTCTTTATGTACCTGAAGTCAGAAGGAATTTGATATCTGTATCTAAGCTAGTTAGAAGTGGATATTCATTCCTATTTTGCAATAAATTAGTCATAAATCATTATGATAAATATATTGCAGAGGGTATTTTGACTTCTGGAGGACTCTATGAATGGTGCATTAATGAGCATGTCATGAATGTTACAACCACTAATAAAAACCCTAAAAGATCCAGGAGTAATATAAATCATTCAAACATGATTTGGCATCAAAGGCTTGGTCATTTATCTGTTGATAGGATCAATAGATTGATAAAGGATGGACCTTTGGATTTTCTACAGGTTCAGCCTTTACCTACCTGTGAACATTGTATTCGAGGTAAAATGACTAGGATGCCTTTCCGTAACAAGGTTACAAGATGTGAAGGTATTATTGACCTAATACATACTGATGTATGCGGTCCCTTCAGTACTGTGACTCGAAATGGATATCGATATTATTTGACATTTATTGATGACCATTCGCGATACGGGTTTATCTTCCTATTACGTCATAAGTCTGAAACCTTTGAAAAGTTCAAAGAGTTCAAGGTTTTGGTTGAGAACCAAACCAATAGGAAGATTAAACGAATTCGATCTGATCGAGGTGGCGAGTACCTATCAGATGAATTTAAGGAATACCTTAAAGAGAATGGAATTATTTCCAATCTCACTCCTCCTGGAACTCCCCAACTTAATGGTGTTGCTAAAAGACGCAACAGAACCATCATGGATATGGTTCGTTCAATGATGAGCAAAGCACATTTACCACTTAGTTTCTGGGGATATGCAGTAGAGACTGCAATATATATCCTAAATAAGATTCCTAGCAAATCTGTACCTAAGACTCCTCATGAGCTATGGTATGGAACCAAACCTAGTGTTAATCACTTGAGGGTTTGGGGTTGCTTGGTCCATGCAAAGAATGTGGATGCAAGTAAGCTAGAATCTCGCTCTCGTGAGTGCTACTTCATTGGGTATGTTAAAGATGGTATTGGATACCAACTTTATAACCCTGAGACCCAAAAGGTTTTTGTCTCTAGAGATGTGAAATTTCTGGAGGATGATTTCCTTAAAGGTCAAGACAAAAGTGAAGTAGAGGAACTCATTGAGTCCCCTGAGGACTCTGAGCTTCCTGAACCAGAAACTGAAGAGATAAATAAAGATGAAACACCTATACCTCTTCGAAAGAGTTCGAGGGTGGTTGCACCACCTGAAAGGTATGGATTCCATGTGTCAAGTGAAACTGACAATGATCCTACTTCATTTGATGAAGCACTCGCGGATCATGACATGGATAGATGGATGCTAGCAATGAAGTCAGAAATTGACTCCATGCATAAGAATGGTGTATGGACCCTAGAGGATCCACCTAAGGGGGTGAAACCCATTGGGTGCAAATGGATCTTCAAGAGAAAGAGGAGATCTGAAGGGAAAGTAGAGACTTTCAAGGCATGGCTCGTAGCCAAGGGCTACACACAGAGAGAAGGCATCGACTACGATGAGACGTTCTCTCCTGTGGCTATGCTTAAATCCATCAGGGCATTGCTAGCTATAGCTGCATATCTTGACTACGACATCTGGCAGATGGGCGTCAAGACGGCTTTCCTCAATGGATACCTCGAGGAGGATATCTACATGGAGCAGCCCCAGGGCTTCATAACTGAGGATGGCAAAGTATGCAAGCTGAAGAAATCCATCTATGGGCTCAAGCAAGCTTCTCGTAGCTGGAACATCAGATTTGACGAAACCATAAAGAGTTATGATTTTGTGCAGAATCCTGATGAACCTTGTGTGTACAAGAAGCTTAGTGGGAGCGCCATTGTGTTCACCGTGCTTTATGTAGATGACATCCTTATCATTGGGAATGATACATGGATGATGACCAGTGTGAAGATTTGGCTGTCCCATACCTTTGAGATGAAAGATCTTGGAGAAGCCTCTTACATCTTGGGTCTGAAGCTGTTCAGAAACCGAGAGAAGAGGATATTGGGATTGTCACAACAAGGATACATTAAGAAGATTCTTGAACGATTCCATATGGATAGTTCCAAGAAAGGATTCCTACCCTTAAGACATGGTATCCACCTGTCTAAAGGAATGTCTCCTCAAACTGTTGAGGAAAAGAAGGCCATGGCTGGATGTCCTTATGCATCAGCCGTAGGAAGCTTAATGTATGCCATGATGTGTACAAGGCCAGATATCTGCCATGCAGTGGGAGTGGTAAGTCGTTACCAATCCTGCTATGGAGAACAACACTGGAATGCAGTAAAGAACATATTCAAATATCTAAGACGAACACAAGATTACATCTTGGTCTATGGAGATGGTGATCTCCAAGTCTTGGGATATACAGATTCTGACTTCCAATCGGATATTGATGATCGAAAGTCGACATCAGGGTTTGTGTTCCTGTTGAACGGTGGTGCTGTGAGCTAAAGAAGCAAGAAGCAGGACACTACAGCAGATTCAACAACAGAAGCCGAATACATTGCCGCATCGGATGCTGCAAAGGAGGCGGTGTGGTTGCGCAAGTTCGTTCAGGAGATTGGCGTAGTTTCCTCTGATACTCCCATCCCGCTATTCTGTGATAACAGGGGAGCCATTGCCCATGCGAAGGAACCTAGATGGCATCAGAAGAGCAAGCACGTAGAAAGGAAATACCACATCATTCGGGAGATTCAAAAGCGTGGTGACATCATCATCACCAAGGTGGCCTCCGCCGACAACGTTGCTGATCCTCTTACCAAACCTCTGACACAGAAGGTTTTTGACCAGCATGTAATGAGTATGGGTTTAAGGCTTGTTTCTGAATGGTTCTGAGGGCTAGTGGGAGATTGTTAGCAATGTGAGCCCGAGGCGAACCATTCCTACAATAAATGTTATTGTAATAAATGATTTATCAATAAAAGTTATTGATTTTTGTTTCACTCCCTTTCTGATATTGAATGAATGAATGCACTATAAGGTCCCTCTGTACACAAAGGGTTATGTACCATGGCCAACTTGATAATCATACAGCTGTTGATTCAATGATTGAATAATAGAGCCTGATGCTTGGATGAATATCTAAGGAGTTAGATAGAGGACTCATCAAGCATCATGAATGATTGACAAGTAGTGATCTCCAGTCTGAGTGGGAGATGGCAATACCATCTCATTAGACTGATATCTGATCGACCTCTTGATGCAGGTCCTTTGCATAGGAATATTGATTCGGAGGTATCAGATTAGTTGAGTCAATGAGTTGACTTAACGAGATCGAGATAACCAAAGACCTATGATGAATACTGTCACATCACATGCAAACATCCTCTGACCAGAGACAGATATGTTACTATATGTCTGAGCATGTACATTTGGCAGACCAATAGGTTGATGACCTAATCAAGGTCTATACACCGGCGAGCTGGTATGCATGTAAGGGCATATGAGTAATATGATCTCTCAAAGGGATCATACATGTTCACTTATGAACCGGGAGACATGAGCTCACTCATGAGGTATTGGGATTGACCAAATTCCATGCATGGTCATCATGCTTTAGAAGCATGATATGAATTTGAAGGTAAGATATATGCTTTGTGAAAGCATATGATCTATACCATATCCCAAGGACCAAGATTGAAAAACTTAATGATCAGACTATGAAGATGACATTGTAAAAGTGATCTTTATCTTCATGATGATCATGAGTCTTCCAGTATGCAGGATGTACAGGTATTAGGAATACCTGAAGGGTGATTTGATCATAAACGATTGTATAACCATGACGCTTCCAATCCGAGGGAGTGATGAAACAAGTCTGGATTTTAGTGACTCCTCTCATTAGAGAAGTAACCTAATCTTAGTCCATGTACTGGACATTGATCTGAATGAGATTCAGATGCAATGAGAAGATTAGGTTTACGGTCTTGATTTAATCAAGCATCTATGAGAGGTCCATGGGATCTGGATTTGAGATGTGTCTCAATATCCAAGTCACTATACGTGGAACAATACAATCGCCCTGACCTTATCTCCAAGTATCTGAGGAGAAATAGCATTGTTCTTAAATGGTTTAAGAACAATTCCATGAGATCTAAGCAAAGAGAAGTTGATAATTAAATGTGTTTTAATTATCATGATGTATGAGATATTATCCAATATAATTAAATGTGATTTAATTATTATGGATAAGAATAATGTGGATAGTAATATCCAATTATTCCTAATATATTATAAATGTGATTTATAATGTATTAGAGAGAGTTAAATATAATTTGTATTAGTAGATTAATTATTAATGTGTATTGGATACTGATGAATCCACGTTTCATCATCTTTATTCTATCATTTTGGCCTTAAAAACCCTAGTAAAGGCGTGTAAATAGGCATAATTCATGCATTTTAGCATTCATGTATATGTATGTAAATATTGTATAAAATGCGGTTTTTAAAGCCAAAATTATAGAATAAAGAAAAGAAAAGAAAAAGAATAAAATATTGCAAATATTTTATGACCCGAAATCCCGAGACCTAGGCATCTTGATGAATAGGTCGACAAGGAATAAAGTAGGGGGAGATAAGGGCCGAAATATAGATAAAATACCTATATCATTCTATTCGTTCTTTATTCATTTTGGGACCTATTTTTGGTTCCACTTTTTATACATCAAATAAAGAAACTTTGTACATGAAAGTTGTAGATAATTTTATAAAGAAAAATACAAAATTGATTTCACAGAAAAATAATGTACAGATAAAAAGTTATGGTCTGAATAAAAATCCAGAATCCCAACTTCCCAGACCCGTATCTCACAAATAAAAACTCCAAATGCAGCGTACTCCCCTTTAATTGTATATAGAAGAAAATAATCTATTTAATGGTGGTGGTTTCGCATTTAGCGGAGCTACGGTTTGAAAGTTGACTTTTGGACCCTCATTGCACATTATACAGATTAAAATATTCAATTTATTCTTTATTCATTATTTATTCATTTTTATATTTTTATAATGTTGTAAATATTACTTATAATATTTATGTGCATTAAAATTAGAATAAAAACATCAATAAGACTCAAATAAAAATACTTGTATACTCAAAACATGGGTATTATACTTATACACATACCTGTATAAACTATACTTATATTTTATTAATTACACAAAACACATCAATAAAATAAAATAAAAATAGATTTACATGTATAAAAGTGTGTTATAATTATATAAAATAATAAACAAAAATAATAATATTAAAAATACCTAAATAATAATAGAATACTTAAATACATAGATATAGATACCTATAAGGGCATAAATGCAAACTTGTAAAAATATACGTCCTAAAAATAAATAAAAATCACCATAAAATAATTTATAAAATAATAAACATTTTTCATTTTATAATTAAAAATCAATAAAATCATCTTCTATTTTTAATCGATTTTATAATTATTATTTCCAGGGATTTTCCTGGTTGGTCCACGTGGACCAACCAGGTGGCTAGGACAGTTGACCCGCTGGTCAACTCTCCTGCCTCCTCCCTGCTGTGTGTCAGAATGGTTTTTGACCCGTTTTCTCGGTTTTTTCGAGGCTCGTACGCTCCTCGTTTCACTCCAATGTCTTCTTGACTTTTCTTCATCGTGCATCGAGGATGCTCGCCCATATCTTCTCTTGGGCGTTGGACCTCTGACGCGCCTCTTTCACCTCGATCTTTGGGCCTCGACAACCACATTCAAAACAGCCCCCCTCACTTTCCTTCTCCCCTTGAACCCTTTTGACCCAAGTTGGACCCTTGCTTTGGAGCTCGGGATTGATCCCGGTGACAGGGGGATCTCCAGCTCCTTCGCGCAAGGTCGGGCGAGGACCGGGAGGCGCTCCAACCACCCCATCTCCGGCCGCCGCCGTGAGGTCTCTTCCTCTTGGTTTCCAACCAATAGAGGTGGTTTTCGTTTCTGTTTCTTTGTTTTTTTTATGCTGTAGGTTAGATCTAGTGTTAGGATTAATTCCATCGCCTCATTCTTCTGTTTCGTGGTCCATTCGCCGCCATATACCCCCTCGCCGGAGCTTGCTCCGGCGAGTGCCATTTTCGCCATACACCGCCATCCACCAACCCGCGTCGCGCTGGAGCTTGCACTTTCTTTGTTGCTGTGTTTTTGTTGCCGATTGCAGGTTCCAGGAGAGGCAAGCGTGCCTCGATTTTGCTCAAGAACCGCCCAGGTCATTGGAGGAGCGTCAACTCGCCGAGAGCATTCGTTGGTCTTCGGCCTCGTTCAGACCACCTGGGAGTTTCCCCGGGGACGTGGGAGAACGTTCATGATACCAGCGGGACTCGGGGAGGAAGGGAGCACAAGCGCCATCGATTCCTAACTCGCCGCCGGCGAGTTCTTCTACTGTTCTTCCACCGTCGTCGAGCGCCGTTGGATTCAAGGCCAGCCCCAGATTTATTAGATGCCGTCGGATCTCGTGCGCTCTCAGCCGTTGATCGCTACCGCGGGATCAAATCTCGGGCGTTCCAGCCCAACCGTCATCGCGCGTGGCGCGCCTGCCACGTGTATAAGTGGCGACGACCAGCCGTTAGATCTCGCGGCTTGGGTAATTTTGCTTCTTTACCCAGGCCATTCTTGTATTTAGTATTTAAGTATTAAAACTTACTTGTGCTGCTTTAAAACTTTGTAGAAATTGCATTCGGACCCCCCTAGTTTTGTAATATCACGCTGGTGCCCCTGCCAGATCACGTGCATAGGGCGCGTGATTCTTGGCATTTTTGCGGGGGATCCCTTGCGTCTTTGAGCATTTCGATTTAGTCCTGCAAGTATTTTCTTCAATTATAATATTTCTGAAATATTTGCGCAGAGGCCCTTACGTCTCTGATAATTACGCAAATGCCCCTGCCAGGCCTTCCATTTTGTGTGCTTAATGAATTAATTTGAAGCATCATTTGAAATCCAAAAATTCCCAAATTTTGAACTTAAGCACCTGGGAACTTGTACTTCCACGCCACAATTTTAGTTTTTGTTTTTATATTTATTAAAAATAAAAAACTCTCATTTTCAGCACTGTCTAGCTTATAAAATCCATAAAAATTATAAAAACTCTCCAGAAAAATCCCCAAAAAATATATTTTGCTTCTCTTAGTGTGTTTTAATTCCAGGCCAAAAATCATTAAAAAATACAAAACCAAACTCCTAAAAATTGCAAAACTCTAAAAACATTCATAAAAATTTATAAAATTCATAAAAAATCCAAAAATCGTGTTTTCTTTTCCTGAATTTTCTTTGTGTTATTATCTTTAAGAGAAAAGTAATTTGGAGAATTTTTTGTTACTGTTTGCTATTTTATTTCTCCATTTTAAGTTTCAGCCTTGCATTTTTGTCACTGTTTGCTTTATTTTGCTCATTAAAAATACCAAAAACATCCTTAAAAATTCTCAAAAATCACAAAAACAGTAAAAAAGTATAAAAAGACCAAAAAGACTTTATTTGCTAATTTTTGAACATTTTTATCTATTTTTATAAATACCTCTTTCTCTCTTTTTACATTGTCTTTATTTTCCAATATTGAAAAAGAAAATATAAAAAATATAAAATATAAAAAGAAAATAAAAACCAGTAAATTAAAAATCAAAATACAAAAATATAAAATTAAAAATTAAATAAAAAAATTATAAAATTAAAAACCCACAAAAAATACCATAATAGGCACTTGACCACATTCACACACAAGTACATTTTTGAGCACTTGTGCCCCGTTCTACTTGTCTGCTCCCTGTGTTCGACCTCTACACATACTTGCACTATACACATCTTGTTGTAGAGTTATAATAAATTTTAATTCCGCACATTTACTTTCATTGCTTGATTTATTTGTCGTGGGTTAATTGTTGTTTTAATCCGGATTTCGTGTGGTCGATTCAGCGACTGAGTTCCCGCCTTGTGTGGAACTTAAGATCATCGATTTTTGGGTTAAACAAATGGCGCCGTTGCCGGGGAGCAACAACGCGTAGTTCGGGTCTTGTTTGTGTTTGTGATTGATTGTCTATTTCGCGGCTTTTATTTTTCGCTATTTTATTTTCTTTATTTTTGATATATATCTTGAGCTGTCTAACCTTCTCTTTTGTTGACTTTGTGCGAGGAACCGCGGATCGAGGGAGGCGCTCCACCCTAGGCGCCTACGCACCCACGTGAAGCCGGCTTAGCCAGCCTAGCACCGAGGAGACGAGGAGAGATTTTTGAAGACCGAGCTCCACCTTTAGTTGTAGAATTTATTTCCCGCATTTATTTTTTGTAATTTAAGTGAGAGAGCGACCTATTAATTGTAATAATACAGGTACCCCCGGACTTGGACATTCGAGCCTAATTTCCAAGTGATTGTTCACTTGGGGGCTCCCGCGGTTTTGTCGGCTTTTCTTCGCATTTTTTTATTTTGTTTTCCGGTTTTATTTTTCATTTATTTTGTGTGATTGAGCCCTTAGCTTTTAGGATTGCTTGCGATAGACTAAGACCAAACACCTAATATTTTGCATGCACCTATAGTCTCGTTTGGACTTAGTCAAATTTTAAACAGTTGATCATCACCTTCAATCCATCGCGCCGCGAGCTCTCCCCGCAAAGCGCTTTCTCCTATCCTCAATTTGTTGAGCAGAGGAGGGGTGAGCCTAGACCGGACTCTAGGGTTGAGGATTGGCGGTCAACTTGTGGTTCTTCCCGCTAATATCAATTTTCGAAACTTAGGGGCGATTTCATCGGCTTTGCATTTGCATATAGTTAGATTTCAATTCTGCTGAGCATCCTTGCATGTAGAGCGCTGGAGGCAAGGTGAGCATTTCTCTTTAGCATCCATCATTGATTTGACGCTTGCATTGCTTTTCCGACTCTCCCTCTGATTTTGCTAACGTAGGTGCTCAAAGGAATTGAATCCCCGATAGGATCGTGCATTTCTTATTAAAAATCAAAAAAAAAAGTGATAATCAATAAAATTGGGACTGCTAATTTTACTTGACCCTAAAACTGATCAAAAGGAATATCTTGTATTGGGGCGAGTAATCCCCTCATTGTCTTCGCTTTTATTTGCTCGCGCACACCTTAAGGATTAGTGCCCAAATCCCATCAAGCCCCCTAAGTGTGTGTGAAATTCTTTGACTTCTCACCTAACTCTAAAACAGACAAGATTAAAAGATCGCATTTTACGGTCTCTACCGAGTTGAGTAGGTGAATTGAGGGTTAGATTTATTTCATTTTTGTCTGTGATTGTTTGTGTGTCCTAGATCATCCCCGCGCATTTGCGCCTTCTTCTCCACTCTCTTGACTTGACCGTCGTGCTCTCCCGATCATTTTCCTTTTGTTTTCGAGATGGCCAACTGGAGCGTATTTTATCCGGATTTTGCGGATCATTCGCTCACTCCAGCTGGTCCACCTCCTTTTTTCCAGGAGGACTTTGCTCCTGACTTTTGTACATATCCGCCTCAGCCACAGTATCAGACCTCAGATTTCTAACCACACCCACCTCCACCTCCACCTGTATATTATCCTCCTCCACCTTCACATCCACCCGAGACTGAGCTGCTGGAGTCACCTTTCATGGAGTCCACCCTTGAGCACTTGACCCAGATGATGGATCATATGAGACAGAGGATTGACACCCTCACTAGTACCAATAAGAGCGACCATGATATTCCACCATTTGACGACATGGGTTCACTCGAGGATTTCCATGAGAGCTTGCAATCACCAAAATTACAAAAAAATGAGAAAATTTTAAAAATACAAAAAGAGTTCGGGAGACGCATGATCGAGCCAGACTGTGAGGAGAGGTACCACTTGCCAGATCCTTTGACCACACATTCATTCACACCCCGTCCCACCTTTGACCCCGAGGATGCCGCTGTACAGACTGCTCTTGGCATGCCTCGTGTATATGCTGATTCCGACTTCCTCCCTTGTATGGAGGAGGTCCAAAATTTCAAAAAAATGTTGACTGAACCCGAAGTGGTGGCCACTATTCATGAGATCATCCGTGCCCCACTTCAGCAGGCCATGACCGATTTATCTGCCCCTCTTCCCAAGAAGAGAAAGCGGAGGAGCAGATCTGAGCGTCACATCTTGACCATGGCCACTGCCCACGCCATCACACATCGTCCCATCCCTCGGAAGAAGAACACAACCACACCTTTCATTAGTTGCACCATCTCTGACTTCACATGTGATCACACTCTCCTAGACGGCGGTGCTTCGATTAGCATCATACCCCTCTCGCTGGTACAGTCTCTTCACTTAGGGCCTCTCAAGAAAACCAGGATGATCGTACAGTTTGCTGATGGATCAATAAAGAGGCCGAAGGGTATCCTTGAAAACACCGTCATTTCGATTCAGGGCATGAGTTATCACGTCGATTTTGTCGTATTGCCCATGGAGACCTCCACTGGGGAGCACTCTCTAATCATCCTGGGATGACCATTCCTCGCCTCTGCGAGGGTCGTTATTGATTACGGATCAGGAGAGATTCGCTTCCATCCTGCTGACGAGAGCGAAGCATTGATCACCGCACCTACTGTCAACCAGAGACCTACACCTGATGCGCCTTCACCTATCTTGGTTGACCCCGAGGACTATGATCTATATGAGGATATCAGAGAGACCTTCTTCATGACCGATGATGAGACCCGAGAATTCCTCTCCAAGGAGGAAAGCTCGGAAAGCATAGACCTTGGTGGTGCTGCTTCCTGTGATTGGCGATGTGTTGATGACATCCGCGGGATCTACACGATCGACACCATTGAGCGGAGGGCCGATTTAGAGACTATACAGGACGGGCATGCTTTGACTACTTCCACTGATGAGTCCGCTCCTGTCCATGTAGATGCTGATAAGACTAAGGCCGAATTTGATTTAGTTGCTTTTCTTCAGAGATTCGGGCCTTTTGATGAGAAAGATGATCCGGTTGAGATTATAGAGGACGAACAGAGTTCGACTACTTCCACTGATGAGTTCGTTCCTTTTGGTTTTGACCTGGATGACTCCTCGCAGGACGACTCTGAGTACACTACTTCCGATGATGATGAGTTCGTCCCATTCCACTTTGATATCAGCGAGACTCCCAAGGCCGGACCGAGCCGTACTTCTTCCACTACCCAGTCTGTGCCTTCACACCCTAGGGCCCCTGAGGATCTACTTTTTGTCGACCCTGATCGGCTTCCGTCCACTGTGGACCCCGATGTCGACCTGCATCACACCAGATCCATTCCTCAGCGGTCCCGCAAGAAGGTTCGCTTTCAACCCTCTTGATCATCTGTACATCCATCTCTGTTGTATATCCACTTTTGTGTGCCTCTGTTCTCTCTTCCGTATTGCTCGTCCACCCATTCTCGTGTCTGCCTTACTTAGGACGTACTTTGTCCTAAGTATAGGGGGGTGAACGAGCTGAGTGTTCATTCATCGTTCCGTCTGATCACTCCTGTTGTTGCCTATACTTAGGGCTTCTTTTACCCTAAGTATAGGGGGAGTGATGTGTATATCCTTCTCTATCTTCTGCCATCTTCAGATCTCTTTTCTTCTTTTCTTCTTTTCTTCTTTTCCTCTTTTATCTTCTTCATCTACCGAAAAGGTGCCGCCCCTTGCAGACAGTCTTCTATACTTAGGACGTACCTTGTCCTAAGTATAGGGGGGTGTGCATCCCGAGCTGTTCTATTCTTTGATCCTCTCCATTGTCTCCTCTTCTTGTCTATACTTAGGGATATCTTACCCTAAGTATAGGGGGAGACAATTTGAGTACGATCTGTTCATTCCCACCATTGACCCTCCCTGCGTTGTGTACAGTCTGCTATACTTAGGATTATTTGATCCTAAGTATAGGGGGGACGGTCAACTTCTCATTCATTGATTCATTCATTCTTTAGACTTGCCTATACTTAGTACGAGTTATGTCTTCTCTTTTCTCCGATCTATGAGGACATAGCTCAAGCTAAGTATATGGGGGTCGTATATACTACGTATATACTTTAGCCATAACTCGTACTTTCGTATTTTCCTAATAAATATGGCTAATAACTCTTTAAAATTCATTAAAAATCTTTAATAAAAAGATGTGATTATTCCTCAAATTTTTTATATTTACTGATTAATAAATCAGGTGAAAATGTTTTTTGCAAAATGTTTGAAAAATAGTTTGAAAATCTTTGTGAACATCTATTGAAAACTATTTTGAAAATATTTTGTTACATGTTTTCAACCTGTGTAAAATGTGTGGATTGTAAAATTTCTTTTCTTTGTGTGAAATAAAATGTTTGAAAAATGATTTGCAAATGGTTTGAAAAATGGTTGCAAAAATTTTTGAAAAATCTATCTATACTGTTTTGAAAACCTTTGCAAAATGATTTTCAAATGTGTGTACATGTTTGTAAAGATGTTTGTAAAAACTATTTTGGGCTATAGTTTTCAAAAATTGTGTGAAAAGCTCGTGTCAAATAAGTTTGAGGAATACATACATCACACCAAAATCCACCTATATATATGTATAAAATTGATCACTTACCCTTGTAAATCCTTAAAATCCACTTCTTGTATATATAAGAAGCACTCCCGTGTACATATTTTAACCTATTTTTCAGCCAAAATCTTTTTGTTTTCAAAAAGCTCAAAAACATTTGCAAAATTAAAATCCAAAAACATTTGAAAAATCTTTTTGAAAAAGACAAAAAAAATGCATATGCATCATCATCATCTTTTCAAAAATCCATAAAAAGTTCAAAATCCTTGAAAATTGCATCACAAAAATATTTTTTGCATGGCATTTGCATGGCATTCGCATTTTTTGGATTGAGTTTGATAGTTGAACAAGTCTAAGTAAAATCCGGAGATTGGAGCTTGATTGGACCTTAAAATCTACCTAATAACAGGAACCTTATAGGAATTGGGTTTGAGGTACTTCAGGTCTAGTGACTTAATTCTTTGAGGATCACGAGACTTGGTTCAATGGATTCTTGACTGCCTAAGTAGAGTATTTCGGAGCACACACACGACTCTTGTTGATAATGACCTAACTTGGACACCTGCACCTTTCACATGGCTCAACTCAGTTGGAGTGGTGAGGGGATTGGATTTGCCGGTATGAGACGCACACAAGTGGAAACACTTGTCCTCCTCTAGGGAGGGAAGTGCACCCCAACCCGTCCAGTGATTAGGAAGTCTAAAGACAGGAGACTGTGGGTTGCGATAAAGCTTCAAAAGAGGGATAGTCTACTAGCTCAAGAGGAAAAACTCCTTATGTAAATGCTGCTGTGAATAGTATTTCAAAAAAAAAAAGTTCAGGCATGTATAAAAATAAGAAGCCTGCAAGTATGTACAAAGAAAATAAGCAAGCTTGAGTTCCAAAGTCATATCATGTGAGCCTGCAGCAGGATGACTTGACTACACTGGTCTTGCATCCCAGGATAGGTAGCTACACTGGCTACCGTCCATTCTTCTCTTCACCCCCTCCTCTTGAGCTGGTTGCCACTTGAACTTAGAAGGGAATACCCCGCTCCTCGAGGATGGAGTTGCTGGATTGGGGAATCATTGGGTTGTCGTACTGGAGAAGTCAGTTTCTTTGTCATTCTAGTTGGGGAGAGCCACCATCACTTACACTGTACGAGTCAGATTCATAGTCGTAAGAGTTTGCGTATGAGTTGAGATATTTCTGACCTGGCTATTGAGGAGACTTAGACAGAGTTTCGGGATTCTCAAGGACTGTTGAATTTCAAACACGGTTCTCACTAAGGTTCCGCCCGCACTAAAATTCCAAAGGTCCGACTTAAGCTCCAAACTTTGATTTTGTGAAGACAAGTTTGATAATTAAATTTAGTCCATCTTTCTTCTTTTTCTTTTCTTTAATTTTCTTTTTCTGCACTTATTGCATAAGTGTTTGCTAGGGACTAGCAAAGGCAAGTATAGGGGGATGATGAATCCACGTTTCATCATCTTTATTCTATCATTTTGGCCTTAAAAACCCTAGTAAAGGCGTGTAAATAGGCATAATTCATGCATTTTAGCATTCATGTATATGTATGTAAATATTGTATAAAATGCGGTTTTTAAAGCCAAAATTATAGAATAAAGAAAAGAAAAGAAAAAGAATAAAATATTGTAAATATTTTATGACCCGAAACCCCGAGACCTAGGCATCTTGATGAATAGGTCGACAAGGAATAAAGTAGGGGAGATAAGGGCCGAAATATAGATAAAATACCTATATCATTCTATTCATTCTTTATTCATTTTGGGACCTATTTTTGGTTCCACTTTTTATACATCAAATAAAGAAACATTGTACATGAAAGTTGTAGATAATTTTATAAAGAAAAATACAAAATTGATTTCACAGAAAAATAATGTACAGATAAAAAGTTATGGTCTGAATAAAAATCCAGAATCCCAACTTCCCAGACCCGTATCTCACAAATAAAAACTCCAAATGCAGCGTACTCCCCTTTAATTGTATATAGAAGAAAATAATCTATTTAATGGTGGTGGTTTCGCATTTGGCGGAGCTACGGTTTGAAAGTTGACTTTTGGACCCTCATTGCACATTGTACAGATTAAAATATTCAATTTATTCTTTATTCATTATTTATTCATTTTTATATTTTTATAATGTTGTAAATATTACTTATAATATTTATGTGCATTAAAATTAGAATAAAAACATCAATAAGACTCAAATAAAAATACTTGTATACTCAAAACATAGGTATTATACTTATACACATACCTGTATAAACTATACTTATATTTTATTAATTACACAAAACACATCAATAAAATAAAATAAAAATAGATTTACATGTATAAAAGTGTGTTATAATTATATAAAATAATAAACAAAAATAATAATATTAAAAATACCTAAATAATAATAGAATACTTAAATACATAGATATAGATACCTATAAGGGCATAAATGCAAACTTGTAAAAATATACGTCCTAAAAATAAATAAAAATGACCATAAAATAATTTATAAAATAATAAACATTTTTCATTTCATAATTAAAAATTAATAAAATCATCTTCTATTTTTAATAGATTTTATAAGTATTATTTCCAGGGATTTTCTTGGTTGGTCCACGTGGACCAACCAGGTGGCTAGGAAAGTTGACCCGCTGGTCAACTCTCCTGCCTCCTCCCTGCTGTGTGTCAGAATGGTTTTTGACCCGTTTTCTCGGTTTTTTCGAGGCTCGTACGCTCCTCGTTTCACTCCAATGTCTTCTTGACTTTTCTTCATCGTGCATCGAGGATGCTCGCCCATATCTTCTCTTGGGCGTTGGACCTCTGACGCGCCTCTTTCACCTCGATCTTTGGGCCTCGACAACCACATTCAAAACAGCCCCCCTCACTTTCCTTCTCCCCTTGAACCCTTTTGACCCAAGTTGGACCCTTGCTTTGGAGCTCGGGATTGATCCCGGTGACAGGGGGATCTCCAGCTCCTTCGCGCAAGGTCGGGCGAGGACCGGGAGGCGCTCCAACCACCCCATCTCCGGCTGCCGTCGTGAGGTCTCTTCCTCTTGGTTTCCAACCAATAGAGGTGGTTTTCGTTTCTGTTTCTTTGTTTTTTTTATGTTGTAGGTTAGATCTAGTGTTAGGATTAATTCCATCTCCTCATTCTTCTGTTTCGTGGTCCATTCGCCGCCATATACCCCCTCGCCGGAGCTTGCTCCGGCGAGTGCCATTTTCGCCATACACCGCCATCCACCAACCCGCGTCGCGCTGGAGCTTGCACTTCCTTTGCTGCTGTGTTTTTGTTGCCGATTGCAGGTTCCAAGAGAGGCAAGCGTGCCTCGATTTTGCTCAAGAACCGCCCAGGTCATTGGAGGAGCGTCAACTCGCCGAGACCATTCGTTGGTCTTCGGCCTCGTTCAGACCACCTGGGAGTTTCCCCGGGGACGTGGGAGAACGTTCATGATACCAGCGGGACTCGGGGAGGAAGGGAGCACAAGCGCCATCGATTCCTAACTCGCCGCCGGCGAGTTCTTCTACTGTTCTTCCACCGTCGTCGAGCGCCGTTGGATTCAAGGCCAGCCCCAGATTTATTAGACGCCGTCGGATCTCGTGCGCTCTCAGCCGTTGATCGCCACCGCGGGATCAAATCTCGGGCGTTCCAGCCCAACCGTCATCGCGCGTGGCGCGCCTGCCACGTGTATAAGTGGCGACGACCAGCCGTTAGATCTCGCGGCTTGGGTAATTTTGCTTCTTTACCCAGGCCATTCTTGTATTTAGTATTTAAGTATTAAAACTTACATGTGCTGCTTTAAAACTTTGTAGAAATTGCATTCGGACCCCCCCTAGTTTTGTAATATCACGCTGGTGCCCCTGCCAGATCACGTGCATAGGGCGCGTGATTCTTGGCATTTTTGCGGGGGACCCCTTGCGTCTTTGAGCATTTCGATTTAGTCCTGCAAGTATTTTCTTCAGTTATAATATTTCTGAAATATTTGCGCAGAGGCCCTTACGTCTCTGATAATTACGCAAATGCCCCTGCCAGGCCTTCCATTTTGTGTGCTTAATGAATTAATTTGAAGCATCATTTGAAATCCAAAAATTCCCAAATTTTGAACTTAAGCACCTGGGAACTTGTACTTACACGCCACAATTTTAGTTTTTGTTTTTATTTTGTTTTTATATTTATTAAAAATCAAAAACTCTCATTTTCAGCACTGTCTAGCTTATAAAATCCATAAAATTATAAAAACTCTCCAGAAAAATCCCCAAAAAATATATTTTGCTTCTCTTAGTGTGTTTTAATTCCAGGCCAAAAATCATTAAAAAATACAAAACCAAACTCCTAAAAATTGCAAAACTCTAAAAACCTTCATAAAAATTTATAAAATTCATAAAAAATCCAAAAATCGTGTTTTCTTTTCTTGAATTTTCTTTGTGTTATTATCTTTAAGAGAAAATTAATTTGGAGAATTTTTGTTACTGTTTGCTATTTTATTTCTCCATTTTAAGTTTCAGCCTTTCATTTTTGTCAGTGTTTGCTTTATTTTGCACATTAAAAATACCAAAAACATCCTTAAAAATTCTCAAAAATCACAAAAACAGTAAAAAAGTATAAAAAGACCAAAAAGACTTTATTTGCTAATTTTTGAACATTTTTATCTATTTTTATAAATACCTCTTTCTCTCTTTTTACATTGTCTTTATTTTCCAATATTGAAAAAGAAAATATAAAAAATATAAAATATAAAAAGAAAATAAAAACCAGTAAATTAAAAATCAAAATACAAAAATATAAAATTAAAAATTAAATAAAAAAATTATAAAATTAAAAACCCACAAAAAAATAGCATAATAGGCACTTGACCACATTCACACACAAGTACTTTTTTGAGCACTTGTGCCCCGTTCTACCTGTCTGCTCCCTGTGTTCGACCTCTACACATACTTGCACTATACACATCTTGTTGTAGAGTTATAATAAATTTTAACTCCGCACATTTACTTTCATTGCTTGATTTATTTGTCGTGGGTTAATTATTGTTTTAATCCGGATTTCGTGTGGTCGATTCAGCGACTGAGTTCCCGCCTTGTGTGGAACTTTAGATCATCGATTTTTGGGTTAAACAAATAGCGCCGTTGCCGGGGAGCAACAACGCGTAGTTCGGGTCTTGTTTGTGTTTGTGATTGATTGTCTATTTCGCGGCTTTTATTTTTCGCTATTTTATTTTCTTTATTTTTGATATATCTCTTGAGCTGTCTAACCTTCTCTTTTGTTGACTTTGTGCGAGGAACCGCGGATCGAGGGAGGCGCTCCACCCTAGGCGCCTACGCACCCACGTGAAGCCGGCTTAGCCAGCCTAGCACCGAGGAGACGAGGAGAGATTTTTGAAGACCGAGCTCCACCTTTAGTTGTAGAATTTATTTCCCGCATTTATTTTTTGTAATTTAAGTGAGAGAGCGACCTATTAATTGTAATAATACAGGTACCCCCGGACTTGGACATTCGAGCCTAATTTCCAAGTGATTGTTCACTTGGGGGCTCCCGCGGTTTTGTCGGCTTTTCTTCGCATTTTTTTATTTTGTTTTCCGGTTTTATTTTTCATTTATTTTGTGTGATTGAGCCCTTAGCTTTTAGGATTGCTTGCGATAGACTAAGACCAAACACCTAATATTTTGCATGCACCTATAGTCTCGTTTGGACTTAGTCAAATTTTAAACAGTTGATCATCACCTTCAATCCATCGCGACGCGAGCTCTCCCCGCAAAGCGCTTTCTCCTATCCTCAATTTGTTGAGCAGAGGAGGGGTGAGCCTAGACCGGACTCTAGGGTTGAGGATTGGCGGTCAACTTGTGGTTCTTCCCGCTAATAGCAATTTTCGAAACTTAGGGGCGATTTCATCGGCTTTGCATTTGCATATAGTTAGGTTTCAATTCTGCTGAGCATCCTTGCATGTAGAGCGCTGGAGGCAAGGTGAGCATTTCTCTTTAGCATCCATCATTGATTTGACGCTTGCATTGCTTTTCTGACTCTCCCTCTGATTTTGCTAACGTAGGTGCTCAAAGGAATTGAATCCCCGATAGGATCGTGCATTTCTTATTAAAAATCAAAAAAAAAGTGATAATAAATAAAATTGGGACTGCTATTTTTACTTGACCCTAAAACCGATCAAAAGGAAAATCTTGTATTGGGGCGAGTAATCCCCTCATTGTCTTCGCTTTTATTTGCTCGCGCACACCTTAAGGATTAGTGCCCAAATCCCATCAAGCCCCCTAAGTGTGTGTGAAATTCTTTGACTTCTCACCTAACTCTAAAACAGACAAGATTAAAAGACCGCATTTTACGGTCTCTACCGAGTTGAGTAGGTGAATTGAGGGTTAGATTTATTTCATTTTTGTATGTGATTGTTTGTGTGTCCTAGATCATCCCCGCGTATTTGCGCCTTCTTCTCCACTCTCTTGACTTGACCGTCGTGCTCTCCCGATCATTTTCCTTTTGTTTTCGAGATGGCCAACTGGAGCGTATTTTATCCGGATTTTGCGGATCATTCGCTCACTCCAGCTGGTCCACCTCCTTTTTTCAAGGAGGACTTTGCTCCTGACTTTTGTACATATCCGCCTCAGCCACAGTATCAGACCTCGGATTTCTACCCACACCCACCTCCACCTCCACCTGTATATTATCCTCCTCCACCTTCACATCCACCCGAGACTGAGCTGCTGGAGTCACCTTTCATGGAGTCCACCCTTGAGCACTTGACCCAGATGATGGATCATATGAGACAGAGGATTGACACCCTCACTAGTACCAATAAGAGCGACCATGATATTCCACCATTTGACGACATGGGTTCACTCGAGGATTTCCATGAGAGCTTGCAATCACCAAAATTACAAAAAAATGAGAAAATTTTAAAATTACAAAAAGAGTTCGGGAGACGCATGATCGAGCCAGACTGTGAGGAGAGGTACCACTTGCTAGATCCTTTGACCACACATTCATTCACACCCCGTCCCACCTTTGACCCCGAGGATGCCGCTGTACAGACTGCTCTTGGCATGCCTCGTGTATATGCTGATTCCGACTTCCTCCCTTGTATGGAGGAGGTCCAAAATTTCAAAAAAATGTTGACTGAACCCGAAGTGGTGGCCACTATTCATGAGATCATCCGTGCCCCACTTCAGCAGGCCATGACCGATTTATCTGCCCCTCTTCCCAAGAAGAGAAAGCGGAGGAGCAGATCTGAGCGTCACATCTTGACCATGGCCACTGCCCACGCCATCACACATCGTCCCATCCCTCGGAAGAAGAACACAGCCACACCTTTCATTAGTTGCACCATCTCTGACTTCACATGTGATCACACTCTCCTAGACGGCGGTGCTTCGATTAGCATCATACCCCTCTCGCTGGTACAGTCTCTTCACTTAGGGCCTCTCAAGAAAACCAGGATGATCGTACAGTTTGCTGATGGATCAATAAAGAGGCCGAAGGGTATCCTTGAAAACGCCGTCATTTCGATTCAGGGCATGAGTTATCACGTCGATTTTGTCGTATTGCCCATGGAGACCTCCACTGGGGAGCACTCTCCAATCATCCTGGGACGACCATTCCTCGCCTCTGCGAGGGTCGTTATTGATTACGGATCAGGAGAGATTCGCTTCCATCCTACTGACGAGAGCGAAGCATTGATCACCGCACCTACTGTCGACCAGAGACCTACACCTGATGCGCCTTCACCTATCTTGGCTGACCCCGAGGACTATGATCTATATGAGGATATCAGAGAGACCTTCTTCATGACCGATGATGAGACCCGAGAATTCCTCTCCAAGGAGGAAAGCTCGGAAAGCATAGACCTTGGTGGTGTTGCTTCCTGTGATTGGCGATGTGTTGATGACATCCGCGGGATCTACACGATCGACACCATTGAGCGGAGGGCCGATTTAGAGACTATACAGGACGGACATGCTTTGACTACTTCCACTGATGAGTCCGCTCCTGTCCATGTAGATGCTGATAAGACTAAGGCCGAATTTGATTTAGTTGCTTTTCTTCAGAGATTCGGGCCTTTTGATGAGAAAGATGATCCGGTTGAGATTATAGAGGACGAACAGAGTTCGACTACTTCCACTAATGAGTTCGTTCCTTTCGGTTTTGACCTGGATGACTCCTCGCAGGACGACTCTGAGTACACTACTTCCGATGATGATGAGTTCGTCCCATTCCACTTTGATATCAGCGAGACTCCCAAGGCCGGACCGAGCCGTACTTCTTCCACTACCCAGTCTGTGCCTTCACACCCTAGGGCCCCTGAGGATCTACTTTTTGTCGACCCTGATCGGCTTCCGTCCACTGTGGACCCCGATGTCGACCTGCATCACACCAGATCCATTCCTCAGCGGTCCCGCAAGAAGGTTCGCTTTCAACCCTCTTGATCATCTGTACATCCATCTCTGTTGTATATCCACTTTTGTGTGCCTCTGTTCTCTCTTCCGTATTGCTCGTCCACCCATTCTCGTGTCTGCCTTACTTAGGACGTACTTTGTCCTAAGTATAGGGGGGTGAACGAGCCGAGTGTTCATTCATCGTTCCGTCTGATCACTCCTGTTGTTTCCTATACTTAGGGCTTCTTTTACCCTAAGTATAGGGGGAGTGATGTGTATATCCTTCTCTATCTTCTGCCATCTTCAGATCTCTTTTCTTCTTTCCTTCTTTTCCTCTTTTATCTTCTTCATCTACCGAAAAGGTGCCGCCCCTTGTAGACAGTCTTCTATACTTAGGACGTACCTTGTCCTAAGTATAGGGGGGTGTGCACCCCGAGCTGTTCTATTCTTTGATCCTCTCCATTGTCTCCTCTTCTTGTCTATACTTAGGGATATCTTACCCTAAGTATAGGGGGAGACAATTTGAGTACGATCTGTTCATTCCCACCCTTGTAGACAGTCTTCTATACTTAGGACGTACCTTGTCCTAAGTATAGGGGGGTGTGCACCCCGAGTTGTTCTATTCTTTGATCCTCTCCATTGTCTCCTCTTCTTGTCTATACTTAGGGATATCTTACCCTAAGTATAGGGGGAGACAATTTGAGTACGATCTGTTCATTCCCACCCTTGACCCTCCCTGCGTTGTGTACAGTCTGCTATACTTAGGATTATTTGATCCTAAGTATAGGGGGGACGGTCAACTTCTCATTCATTGATTCATTCATTCTTTAGACTTGCCTATACTTAGTACGAGTTATGTCTTCTCTTTTCTCCGATCTATGAGGACATAGCTCAAGCTAAGTATAGGGGGGTCGTATATACTACGTATATACTTTAGCCATAACTCGTACTTTCGTATTTTCCTAATAAATATGGCTAATAACTCTTTAAAATTCATTAAAAATCTTTAATAAAAAGATGTGATTATTCCTCAAATTTTTTATATTTACTGATTAATAAATCAGGTGAAAATGTTTTTTGCAAAATGTTTGAAAAATAGTTTGAAAATCTTTGTGAACATCTATTGAAAACTATTTTGAAAATATTTTGTTACATGTTTTCAACCTGTGTAAAATGTGTGGATTGTAAAATTTCTTTTCTTTGTGTGAAGTAAAATGTTTGAAAAATGATTTGCAAATGGTTTGAAAAATGGTTGCAAAAATTTTTGAAAAATCTATCTATACTGTTTTGAAACCTTTGCAAAATGATTTTCAAATGTGTGTACATGTTTGTAAAGATGTTTGTAAAAACTATTTTGGACTATAGTTTTCAAAAATTGTGTGAAAAGCTCGTGTCAAATAAGTTTGAGGAATACATACATCACACCAAAATCCACCTATATATATGTATAAAATTGATCACTTACCCTTGTAAATCCTTAAAATCCACTTCTTGTATATATAAGAAGCACTCCCGTGTACATATTTTAACCTATTTTTCAGCCAAAATCTTTTTGTTTTCAAAAAGCTCAAAAACATTTGCAAAATTAAAATCCAAAAACATTTGAAAAATCTTTTTGAAAAAGACAAAAAAAATGCATATGCATCATCATCATCTTTTCAAAAATCCATAAAAAGTTCAAAATCCTTGAAAATTGCATCACAAAAATATTTTCTGCATGGCATTTGCATGGCATTCGCATTTTTTGGATTGAGTTTGATAGTTGAACAAGTCTAAGTAAAATCCGGAGATTGGAGCTTGATTGGACCTTAAAATCTACCTAATAACAGGAACCTTATAGGAATTGGGTTTGAGGTACTTCAGGTCTAGTGACTTAATTCTTTGAGGATCACGAGACTTGGTTCAATGGATTCTTGACTGCCTAAGTAGAGTATTTCGGAGCACACGCACGACTCTTGTTGATAATGACCTAACTTGGACACCTGCACCTTTCACATGGCTCAACTCAGTTGGAGTGGTGAGGGGATTGGATTTGCCGGTATGAGAGGCACACAAGTGGAAACACTTGTCCTCCTCTAGGGAGGGAAGTGCACCCCAACCCGTCCAGTGATTAGGAAGTCTAAAGACAGGAGACTGCGGGTTGCGATAAAGCTTCAAAAGAGGGATAGTCTACTAGCTCAAGAGGAAAAACTCCTTATGTAAATGCTGCTGTGAATAGTATTTCAAAAAAAAAAAGTTCAGGCATGTATAAAAATAAGAAGCCTGCAAGTATGTACAAAGAAAATAAGCAAGCTTGAGTTCCAAAGTCATATCATGTGAGCCTGCAGCAGGATGACTTGACTACACTGGTCTTGCATCCCAGGATAGGTAGCTACACTGGCTACCGTCCATTCTTCTCTTCACCCCCTCCTCTTGAGCTGGTTGCCACTTGAACTTAGAAGGGAATACCCCGCTCCTCGAGGATGGAGTTGCTGGATTGGGGAATCATTGGGTTGTCGTACTGGAGAAGTCAGTTTCTTTGTCATTCTAGTTGGGGAGAGCCACCATCACTTACACTGTACGAGTCAGATTCATAGTCGTAAGAGTTTGCGTATGAGTTGAGATATTTCTGACCTGGCTATTGAGGAGACTTAGACAGAGTTTCGGGATTCTCAAGGACTGTTGAATTTCAAACACGGTTCTCACTAAGGTTCCGCCCGCACTAAAATTCCAAAGGTCCGACTTAAGCTCCAAACTTTGATTTTGTGAAGACAAGTTTGATAATTAAATTTAGTCCATCTTTCTTCTTTTTCTTTTCTTTAATTTCTTTTTCTGCACTTATTGCATAAGTGTTTGCTAGGGACTAGCAAAGGCAAGTATAGGGGGATGATGAATCCACGTTTCATCATCTTTATTCTATCATTTTGGCCTTAAAAACCCTAGTAAAGGCGTGTAAATAGGCATAATTCATGCATTTTAGCATTCATGTATATGTATGTAAATATTGTATAAAATGCGGTTTTTAAAGCCAAAATTATAGAATAAAGAAAAGAAAAGAAAAAGAATAAAATATTGTAAATATTTTATGACCCGAAACCCCGAGACCTAGGCATCTTGATGAATAGGTCGACAAGGAATAAAGTAGGGGGAGATAAGGGCCGAAATATAGATAAAATACCTATATCATTCTATTCATTCTTTATTCATTTTGGGACCTATTTTTGGTTCCACTTTTTATACATCAAATAAAGAAACTTTGTACATGAAAGTTGTAGATAATTTTATAAAGAAAAATACAAAATTGATTTCACAGAAAAATAATATACATATAAAAAGTTATGTTCTGAATAAAAATCCAGAATCCCAACTTCCCAGACCCGTATCTCACAAATAAAAACTCCAAATGCAGCGTATTCCCCTTTAATTGTATATAGAAGAAAATAATCTATTTAATGGTGGTGGTTTCGCATTTGGCGGAGCTACGGTTTGAAAGTTGACTTTTGGACCCTCATTGCACATTGTACAGATTAAAATATTCAATTTATTCTTTATTCATTATTTATTCATTTTTATATTTTTATAATGTTGTAAATATTACTTATAATATTTATGTGCATTAAAATTAGAATAAAAACATCAATAAGACTCAAATAAAAATACTTGTATACTCAAAACATAGGTATTATACTTATACACATACCTGTATAAACTATACTTATATTTTATTAATTACACAAAACACATCAATAAAATAAAATAAAAATAGATTTACATGTATAAAAGTGTGTTATAATTATATAAAATAATAAACAAAAATAATAATATTAAAAATACCTAAATAATAATAGAATACTTAAATACATAGATATAGATACCTATAAGGGCATAAATGCAAACTTGTAAAAATATACGTCCTAAAAATAAATAAAAATGACCATAAAATAATTTATAAAATAATAAACATTTTTCATTTCATAATTAAAAATTAATAAAATCATCTTCTATTTTTAATAGATTTTATAAGTATTATTTGCAGGGATTTTCCTGGTTGGTCCACGTGGACCAACCAGGTGGCTAGGAAAGTTGACCCGCTGGTCAACTCTCCTGCCTCCTCCCTGCTGTGTGTCAGAATGGTTTTTGACCCGTTTTCTCGGTTTTTTCGAGGCTCGTACGCTCCTCGTTTCACTCCAATGTCTTCTTGACTTTTCTTCATCGTGCATCGAGGATGCTCGCCCATATCTTCTCTTGGGCGTTGGACCTCTGACGCGCCTCTTTCACCTCGATCTTCGGGCCTCGACAACCACATTCAAAACAGCCCCCTCACTTTCCTTCTCCCCTTGAACCCTTTTGACCCAAGTTGGACCCTTGCTTTGGAGCTCGGGATTGATCCCGGTGACAGGGGGATCTCCAGCTCCTTCGCGCAAGGTCGGGCGAGGACCGGGAGGCGCTCCAACCACCCCATCTCCGGCCGCCGCCGTGAGGTCTCTTCCTCTTGGTTTCCAACCAATAGAGGTGGTTTTCGTTTCTGTTTCTTTGTTTTTTTTATGCTGTAGGTTAGATCTAGTGTTAGGATTAATTCCATCTCCTCATTCTTCTGTTTCGTGGTCCATTCGCCGCCATATACCCCCTCGCCGGAGCTTGCTCCGGCGAGTGCCATTTTCGCCATACACCGCCATCCACCAACCCGCGTCGCGCTGGAGCTTGCACTTCCTTTGCTGCTGTGTTTTTGTTGCCGATTGCAGGTTCCAGGAGAGGCAAGCGTGCCTCGATTTTGCTCAAGAACCGCCCAGGTCATTGGAGGAGCGTCAACTCGCCGAGATCATTCGTTGGTCTTCGGCCTCGTTCAGACCACCTGGGAGTTTCCCCGGGGACGTGGGAGAACGTTCATGATACCAGCGGGACTCGGGGAGGAAGGGAGTACAAGCGCCATCGATTCCTAACTCGCCGCCGGCGAGTTCTTCTACTGTTCTTCCACCGTCGTCGAGCGCCGTTGGATTCAAGGCCAGCCCAGATTTATTAGACGCCGTCGGATCTCATGCGCTCTCAGCCGTTGATCGCCACCGCGGGATCAAATCTCGGGCGTTCCAGCCCAACCGTGATCGCGCGTGGCGCGCCTGCCACGTGTATAAGTGGCGACGACCAGCCGTTAGATCTCGCGGCTTGGGTAATTTTGCTTCTTTACCCAGGCCATTCTTGTATTTAGTATTTAAGTATTAAAACTTACATGTGCTGCTTTAAAACTTTGTAGAAATTGCATTCGGACCCCCCTAGTTTTGTAATATCACGCTGGTGCCCCTGCCAGATCACGTGCATAGGGCGCGTGATTCTTGGCATTTTTGCGGGGGACCCCTTGCGTCTTTGAGCATTTCGATTTAGTCCTGCAAGTATTTTCTTCAGTTATAATATTTCTGAAATATTTGCGCAGAGGCCCTTACGTCTCTGATAATTACGCAAATGCCCCTGCCAGGCCTTCCATTTTGTGTGCTTAATGAATTAATTTGAAGCATCATTTGAAATCCAAAAATTCCCAAATTTTGAACTTAAGCACCTGGGAACTTGTACTTCCATGCCACAATTTTAGTTTTTGTTTTTATTTTGTTTTTATATTTATTAAAAATCAAAAACTCTCATTTTCAGCACTGTCTAGCTTATAAAATCCATAAAAATTATAAAAACTCTCCAGAAAAATCCCCAAAAAATATATTTTACTTCTCTTAGTGTGTTTTAATTCCAGGCCAAAAATCATTAAAAAATACAAAACCAAACTCCTAAAAATTGCAAAACTCTAAAAACCTTCATAAAAATTTATAAAATTCATAAAAAATCCAAAAATCGTGTTTTCTTTTCCTGAATTTTCTTTGTGTTATTATCTTTAAGAGAAAATTAATTTGGAGAATTTTTGTTACTGTTTGCTATTTTATTTCTCCATTTTAAGTTTCAGCCTTGCATTTTTGTCACTGTTTGCTTTATTTTGCTCATTAAAAATACCAAAAACATCCTTAAAAATTCTCAAAAATCACAAAAACAGTAAAAAAGTATAAAAATACCAAAAAGACTTTATTTGCTAATTTTTGAACATTTTTATCTATTTTTATAAATACCTCTTTCTCTCTTTTTACATTGTCTTTATTTTCCAATATTGAAAAAGAAAATATAAAAAATATAAAATATAAAAAGAAAATAAAAACCAGTAAATTAAAAATCAAAATACAAAAATATAAAATAAAAAATTAAATAAAAAATTATAAAATTAAAAACCCACAAAAAAATAGCATAATAGGCACTTGACCACATTCACACACAAGTACATTTTTGAGCACTTGTGCCCCGTTCTACCTGTCTGCTCCCTGTGTTCGACCTCTACACATACTTGCACTATACACATCTTGTTGTAGAGTTATAATAAATTTTAACTCCGCACATTTACTTTCATTGCTTGATTTATTTGTCGTGGGTTAATTGTTATTTTAATCCGGATTTCTTGTGGTCGATTCAGCGACTGAGTTCCCGCCTTGTGTGGAACTTAAGATCATCGATTTTTGGGTTAAACAGATACACATTGTCTAATTAATTGAAAATGTAAATTACATTTTGTTTTGGGTTGTGAATGTGATTCACAATATTCCAATGTCAAGATTGCAATATTCCCAAAATTAATTGAGAATTATTTTTGGTGAATACTTGTTGGAAAATAAGTTGAGAGAAAAACAAGGAGATGTGCAATCCCATGGGAATCCATGGGATTGCCCTCCCCATATGGGAAGAGGTGGCGGAACCAATTCCTTTATGGAATTGGTGGCCGTCCACTTCTCCTAATAGGGAAGGTGGCTCTCATTTGTTTTTCCTCTCCTTATTTAGTTGGTTTAATTTGGTATTAATATATATTTGATTTATCAAATATATTTAATCAAAATTAAATCACAAGTTGTTGGTTTTTACCAACAACAATCTTGACCATTGGATTGTCATAAATCAATCTCATCCATTGATTTTATATGACACATGGATTGAAGATCCATGGATCCCAAAACCCTATAAATAGAGAGGCATTCTTGGCTCTCTCTTTACACATGCTATTGTAGCAAAACTCTCTCTCTCTTTCTCTCATACTCGACAGCCCTCTCTCCCCCTTCTTCTTGGTGGCCGTCCACCTTGGTGGAGAGAATCGTCGTCGCCCGCGCCCTCATGCTATCGCTTTGACGCTCTGCGGTTCTTCGTCTACTTCGAGTGCTTCGCCTACGAAGGAGACGTTCGATCTCGTGCGACGAGATCAGGAGCAACCGTGCTTGGATCAACTTCTTGGATTGCGAGGACACCGCGGTTCATCCCCGCGCTCGCAAGCGATCTCTCCGACGATCGGACTTGAGACATGAGGTATCTTCTCTTAGAGATTCGATCAACCACGCTTCAAGAGGTATTGCATTATACTTGTTGTGGTTATAGATGAAACGATCCGAGAATGGTTCTTGGATCATGTGGTTTCATCAAATAAAAATTTTTTAAATTCCGCTGCACTGAACAACTAGTACGACTAGTCGTTCTTCGTCGTATCCGATACGAAGCTCACGCTTCCGTGATGCGCTTGAGGATCTCTCCATATCCTTCACAATCAAGGGTAAGGCTCAGGCGATGCGGTGGACAGTGGCCGGAGCGAGGATGGAACTTGAGCAAAGACGAAGCTACTGCCGACAGAGGGTGTGCCACCTTAGGCGACTCACACCCAGGAGCTCCTGCGTTCGATGGCGAAGCGTGAGGTAGTATACCGCGACCCTCGTGCGGTCAAGGCTATTGTCGGCGGGGACGAGCGGGGGACCGCCGAAGGGTGGAGCAGAGGTGCGAGGGTGGTCGGTGATGGCAAAGCTAGGGCTCCATTGTGGCGGTGCTCGGTGGTGATGCGGGTGACTGAGCGTGGTAGCGCAGAAACGACGGCATGGTCGGCGGAGCTAGGTCGCAGCTGGTGGTCGGTGGTGAAGCGACGAACGACTCGAGGCGGGCGAAGTTGATGTGTGAAGGCCAAGGTGGTGGTCGTGCGGAGTGGGTGCGTGAGGGCGTGCGGGAAGGTGAAGGCGATCGATGGAGGTGCGATTCGGGTCAAAATAGGAGGAAAAAGAAGAGTGCGATCAAGAAGCAAAAGAAGGAAGAAGAATCGAAGAAGGTGGCTCGTCTGGTGCGCGGAGAAGCTAAGGGCCTCCCGGTGATTGCCGCTCGATCTACTCTGACGAAGGGGAGCAAATAGCTTGGCTACTCGCATGGTGAAACAGCAGCAGAGGTCGACGACCTATGAATCTCGTCGGGGTCGGAGCGTCGTTGTCACCGTACTCTATGGATGAAGGGCGGATGCGATCAAAGGCCATGGCGAGGAAGGTTTTATGGGCGAAGGTGTAACGACTGGAGGAGGAGCGAGCGACGAACATGGGATACAGGGGCCATAACGATGGGGAGGTGAGGTGGCGGCGGTTGCCGGGGAGGAGAGGCGAACGATCGGCTGGGGGGGAGGAAGAAGGCATGTGATGTGCACGTGCAAGAGAAAGGGGGAGGGGTCACATGGTGCGCTAGGGAGCAGCCACATGGCCACTAATAAATAAATAATGAAATTAAATAAAATTAGAATAAAAATAAGATAATAATAATAATAAATAAATAAATAATAAATAAAAATATAATAATAATAAGTAATAAAAGAGGGGTGACACGTGACGGCTCCAGGAGCTGCCACGTGTCACTCATCGAAAAATCGAAAATAAAATTCAAAGAAAATTCAATAAAAAATAGTAAATGATGTCAAATCAAAACATGATCAACATGAAAGTTGTTCGTCTCAAAGAGATCTACAACTTTTGTGAAGGGATCCAAACCAAAAAAATCATATGCACAAAACATATTTTTGGTGGTACTCTATAGATAATAAAACATCGTATTTTTGTATTTTATGATTTTTTGTATTTTAATTTGATTTTAATTAGTGAATAAATTTATATACAATATATACATATTTAATCAAATTTTTATATTTTTTTTATAGGTTAGAAAATTGTAAAATAAAAGCAACAAAGATAAAATGTGTACAAAATATATAAGTTTAGAAATACTCTTTTTATCTGGATTTTGTGATTTTTATGAATTTTATTTCTTGATGCCAAGATAATTAAATAATTAAAGAATATAATAGAAAAAAATTAGGTCAAATAGTTTATTTCTATACATAAAATAATAGAGTCAAACAAGGTCAAAAACACATGTTATTTAATTACATATTTTAACCTTTATTTTAGCACAGTTAGTGAGTGTTAGAGAGGATTAAAATCAAATCCTAACATACCTGACTGATAAGTCGATGTGAACACAATTCCACATATTGACAACCTCGAAGTTCAATGGTGTCGCTTCGCGAAGGGTTTCGAGCGATAGGGCTGGAGAAGGTGGTCACGGGTGGTCGACGCTGGCGGTGGGCCTCCTACCGCGCGATGTGGAGGCGGGGATCTTGGGAATGCGGTGTGAGCCGTTAGGCGAGTTGTTGGGGTGGTTGCCTGGGTCTCTCCCTGCGGGCGGAGATGCCTTCATCGTGGGGCTCCACCTATCGGGAGGTCGAGGGCCTGCGAGTGGTCTTCCGGACTTGCGACGGGGGTCATCGGAGCTTCCCTTCCAGGGGCCCATGGGAAGGCTACGGCGGGAATCCCCTCTCGGGGTTCCCTTCCTAGTTCGGAGGTCGTGGTGATGGACTGCCGCTCGGGGGAGCGGGTCTCATGTGTGGGGAGCCGCCTGGTGGGCTGAAGGGTGTGGTTCTGGGGCTTCCGGAAGGGCCTGGAGGCATGGTTGGATTGGGAGGTTGGGCTGGAGGTCGGGGAGGTTCGACTGTGGGAGGCACCCTTGGGGTAGGTGCCAGAGAGGCAGAGCGGTTTGGCAGGTCGGCTGGCGGCAGGGACTTGAGGGAGGGGCTTGGAAGCTAGGTGGATGTGGTATGTGGGGATACGCATGCGGACGACCTTGAGCGTCCGATCTTGGCCGTGTGGGGGGGGGGGGGGTTTCCGGCGGTGGGTGAGGGGTCGATGGTGATGGATGAGGGGGATTTGTATTTGGTCACGTCGAGGAGGGTGGCGGCTGGTCCGCGAGGTGCTGATGATGAATGGTTGTCGCAGTGGGGGCGACCGCAACGGGAGGTTTTCTTCGCCTCTAGGGGGATCCCGACGGTGCTTCAAATGTGGGGCATCGGGCCACTTGGCAGCGATTTGCAGGGACGTGGTAAAGTGCTTCTATTGTGGGGGTGTTGGTCATCGCAGGAGGAGCTGCCCTCGCATGTGGATTCAGTCAGCTAGGGCGAGGGCGGGAGGAGGTGGCCTGTCGGGGAACATCCGTCGCAGGGGGGCAGCACTACGGCTCTATGACCAGGTTGTGGATCCGTTGGATGGTGTCCCGGTGGGTATTTGTTACGACCCGACTGAGTGCTTGCAGATGGTTATGGCAGATATTGGTTGGCAAGTGGGTCTAACGTTTGGTGGTGATTGGTAACAGAATATCTCGCGAGGGTCACAATGAATAATATAAATATGTTGTCGCTGAGGCGACCGCTCGTAGAACACCCATATTAATCAGCAATTAACCCACAACAAAAGAATACATAAATTAAATCCAAACAAAATGTGAATTAATATTTATTACTCTACCACAAAATGTACAGTGACTAAGCATGTAGAGGTCGAACCACAAAGAGCAATACAAAATGCAATAGCCTAAGATGTGCATGTACCACAGAGTCATCCTTGTGTGAGTTCTATTTTTGTGGGTTTTTATTTTATTATGTTTTTTTATTATATTTTTTTATTTTTTAATAATAATATGTAATATATATAATTTATGGAATATAAATATATAAAGATATAAATATCCCTAGAGGGTAAGTATATAACATATAATACATACATTAGATATATATAGATATGTAAATAAATATTTTTTTAATTTTATAATTTTACATATTAATATATATATATATATAATATTTTTTTCAATAAGGGACTACATATATATATAATGTGGAGAGAGGGGTCATATAATATTTATAAAATATGCACAAATAGTCAAAAATTTAGAAATAAATTCTTTTTGGTATTTTCATGATTTTCTATTGTTTTTGTGATTTTTGGGTATTTTTGAAAATATTTCTGGTATTTTTAAATATCACAATAAGGGAAAACAGGGGGTTGGCTACTGGCTGGGGGTAAAATGGTAATTAAAAATATCACACAGCCACAAAAATTTTCCCAACTATTTTTAAAAGAAAGAGGATAAAACATAGGACCTACAGGAGTTGAGTTTGTAATTTTTAGGGTTTTCTAGAATTTTTTTATATGTTTTTTTAAAGTTTTTGAGTATTTTTGAATTTTTAAGGTTTTTCTTTTGAGATTTTTAATGGTTTTTGGATTGACACTAAAACATGACAAGATAGACCATAGGGAATTTTTTTGGAATTTTTTGAGGTGGTTTAATTTTTTTTGGTATTTTATACACTAAACAATAAATAAAATGCATGTTTTTTATTTTTAATAAATGCAAAAATGCAACAAAATTAAAAACTAAAAATATGGTATGTGAGAGCATGTTAACATGAGCTTATATCCATTTTTGCAAGATTTTTCAAATTAAAATAAGGCATGAAATAAATGGACAAAGCATACAAACATAAAACAGCCTGACAGGGGTATTTTTGCAAATAAAATACTTCTCAGGGGCATCCATGCAAAAATCACAACAGAAATAAACATTTATTTTTATTTTTAGGGACATTTTACAATTAACAAAACCCACCAGGGTTTAAGTGCAAAAATCACACGCCTCACGTGGGACTACACGTGAGGCGCGGAGGGACCAATATGCAAATATAAAAACTCCGAGGGGCGTACTGCAAATAATACAATTTATTTACAACGTGGCATTTTATTTTTGGCATTAAACTATAAATACAAAAAGGCGGGGGATATGTTTGAAATTTACCCCCTAAGGCGCGCAGATGGACGGCGATGGGCGCGCCACTTATCCACGCGTCGCTCATCTGACGGTGGATACCGGTTCGCCTATGAAGGGTTCGGATTAGATGCTCCTCGCGGATCTGACGGTTGGCGTGTGTCTTCATCGGACGGCTCCTATGCAATCTGGGCCGGGCCTCCTGATCTGACGGCGCTGGAGCACCCTGGAAGAACAGGGAAGAAGCTCGCGCATGGCGAGCTTCGATCGAGAAGCTTGGGCTCCTCCAGGCGTCTCCCGCGCATCTGAGGTGCTCTGAATGTAGATGGAAGCCTTCTGCGTCGGCCGGCGGTCTTCTCATGGCTCCTGGAGGTCCGAGGCGCTGGAACAAGGTCGATGAAGGTGCGGACCTCCAGGAACCTCTTCCTGGTTCGATTCAGGCCCAGATGGGATCCTTTCTTTGCTGGACCTGCATAGGAAGAACCGGGGGAGCGAGGTCTACCTCCTCGACCCCGGGTTTTGAAGCTCTACAGCAAGATGGAGTGGGGCGGAGGGGCTCCGACGTAAGGCGGAGGTGGAGCCCCGATTCGCGAAGACCAGAGGTCCTCGGTTGGACAAAGGAGATAGATCGATGGAGAATACGATGAGGAACGAGATGGGGTGAACGAGGCGGTCGGACACAGTCAAGATCACAGTCTCCGGCGAACTTCAAATTTTTGATTTTAAGCTACAATGATTAACTAAAGGCTAAACTAACAACGGGAATCAAAATCTAACATTAAAACCTAACTAAAATGCGATAAAGGAGCAGCTCTTATACCTGGGGGCCACCAGGGAGCAGGATGGACGCCGGAGCTCCGCCGCGTCAAAATTGTCCCTCCTCCGGCCGATTCGAGGTGCTGGAGCACTCCTCCTGTCACGAGGAACGTCCCAGGATCGAAATCAAGGCATTTTGGGTGGATGAAATTGGCCAAATTTGAGGAAGGGAGCGGAGCTTCTTATTTATAGACAATGGCTTGGAGCCTTATTGACCGGCGATTATTGGTTAATCCAATGAGTATCAAATTGATCTAAGAGTTCGGTGGGTATCAGTGATCATCCGAGATCATTTCTTATGAAGGAAGCGAGCCCGATCGATGGACGAGATGGCCGTAAAAAAGGGATGAAATCCAGGGTAATGACAGTTCAGAAGCGCCATGTCCCGGATGGGACAGTTGACTGGGCATCAACAAGGGCTGGCGCCCCATTGGTCCATGTCGGCCGCAAGAAGACAAAATAGGGAATTTTGCTCGAAATTGATTTATTTGACATAGTAAATGATTTTATTAGAATTTTCGTATAAAATAAAAAATGTGTATTATTTCATGTAGTATTTATTTACCATTTTTATTGAGTTTTTTGAAGTGTTTTATTATAGTTTTATTTTAATAATGTGTATATGTATGTATTTACATGTATTTGGTGTATTTTATTTTTTAATTTATTTATTTTTTTATTATTTTATTATTTTATTTTATAAATTTATAATTTATTTTTGTGAGTGTGAGGGTATTTTTATTTAATTTTTATGAGTTTATTTTCATTTTTAAATAAATAGGTATATGTATATGTAGGTATAATTATAGGTCTTTTACCTATATATTGTATATACTTTTTTTTATTTAATGTATTTTCTTGATTTTTATTTTGAGTTTGTATTTTTAATGAGTTATGTATAATATTTACAACATTAGAAAAATATGAGAGAAGAAAATAATTAAAGAATGTTTTCCCTTTTTATTTATGTACATACTTGATCATAGGTATTTTGCCTATTAACTTGCATAGGCTTATTTTATTTTATTAATCCTTTTTAGTTTTATTCTAATTTTAGTATATGCATGTATTATATACATTATTTACAAAATTCTAAAAATATAATTTGATAAAAATAATGGACAATGAATATATTGAATATTCTAATCAGGCAGGCTGCACAATGAAGGCCAAAAACCTAACTTTTGCAGATGGACTCCAAAAATTATGAAACTAATTTTATTAAATAGTTCTTGGAAAGCTATATACAATTAAAGGTGAGTTTGAGTGATTTGGAGCTTTTATTTGCAAGATATGGGTATGTGAAGTTGAGATTTTGGCTTTTTATTCTATGTATAAAATGTACACTGAGTATTATTTTTACACAAACTCAATTTTGTATTTTTATTAACATTATTATCTACAACTTTCATGAACAAAGTTTCTTCATTTGATGAATAAATAGTTATGTACAAAATAGGTGTCAAAAATGCATAAATAAATGCATGAATAAATGAGGTATTTATTGTACGCTGGCCCTTATCTCCCCCTACTTTATTCCTTGTCAACCAATTCCATGCTGGCCTTGGTCTCGGGGTTAGGGTCATAAAATATTTGCAATATTTTACTCCTTTTTCTTTTCTTCTCTTTATTCTATATTTTTGGCATTAAACACCTTATTAATGTGTAATTAATACAATGAATCATGAATGCTATTATGTATAAATTGAGGTTATTTACATGCATTTGCTGGGGTTTTTGAGGCCAAAATGATAGAATAAAGGTGATGAAATGGAGATTCATCACCCCCTATACTTGCCTTTGCTAGTCCCTAGCAAATACTTATGCAATAAGTACAAAAAGAATAAAGAAAAGAAAAAAGAGAATTAAAGAAGGATAGAGTGAATAGGGGTGCTTTCAGTGCAATGCATGTCTTTATAAAATCTGGAGCTCATGTCAGACCTTGGGTGTAGATGTGTGTGGAACCTGGTCGGGAACCAGCTCTAAAATACAACAGCCTTCGATAGTCACAGAACTCGGTTCAACCCACCTCAATAGCCTGGTCAGAACTGGTCTACATCATACGCAAACCCTTATAACTATGAAGCTGACTTGTACAGTGTGAGTGATGGTGGCTCTCCACAACTGAAATGACAAAGGAACTGACTTCTCCAGAATGACAACCCAATGATTCCCCAATCCAACAGCTCTTTCCTCGAGGAGCAGGGTATTCCCTTCTAAGTTCAAGTGGCAACCAGCTCAAGAGGAGGGGGTGAAGAGAAGAATGGACGGTAGCCAGTGTAGCTACCTATCCTGGGATGCAAGACCAGTGTAGTCATGTCATCCAGCTGCAGGCTTACATATTTGACTTTGGAACTCAAGCTTGCTTATTGGCTTTACAACATATGTACATACTTTGCAGGCATTTTATTTTTGTACAGGCCTAACCATTTTTTTCAACATACTATTCACATCAGCATTTACGTAAGGAGTTTTTCCTCTTGAGACAGTAGACTATCCCTCTTTTGAAGCTTTATCGCAACCCACAATCTCCTGTCTTTAGACCTCATGGCTATTGGACCAGGTTGGGGTGCACTTCCCTCCCTAGACGAGGACGAATGTTTCCACCCGTGTGCGTCTCAGACTGGCAAATCCAACCCCCTCACCACTCCAACTGAGTTGAGCCAAGTGAAAGGTGCAAGTGTCCAAGCTAGGTCACGGTCGGCAAGAGTCATGCGTGTGTCTCGAAAAGTTCTAGTTAGTCAGTTGAGGTAACTTGAACCCAACCCTGATTTCTCAAAGAATTAAGTCTGTATAGACCTGAAGTACCTTAAACCTAGTTCCCGTAAGGCTCCAGTGCAGTTACGTGCGGTAAGGTCTAACCAAGCTCCAATTTGAGACTTTATTGGACTGATTCAATCATCAAGCTCACTCAAAAAGAATATGAATGGTATGCTTATGCTATGCACAATGAATGATGCAATTTTTCACAAAGATTTTACAAGAATCAAAGAATCTTTTTACACAAAGATTTTTTTTTGGAAATAGAAAGCTTGACACATACAAAGGTATACACAATTATTTACACGGGCGTACCGCCTTATTTACAAAAGGTATGGATAAAGACTTTACAGGTTTTAATGGCGTACTTTATTCAGCTTGTTCAGAAAGAATTTTATGTATCTTATTCACAATTTACAAGTATTGGTCCTGATGTTTTTATTTCTCAGATCTAATTTTGAAAATAATTTTGCAAACTATAGTACATGATAATTTTTGCAATCATTGACACACATTTGAAAACTATTTTTGCAAAGATTTTTCACACTATATATATACACATTTTCCATAATTATTTTGACAAACAATTTTCAAAACATTTGCACATAGGTTTTTCAAATCCTTTCTTTCACACAAAGAAAAGTTTTGCAATCCAAATAATTTTACACAGGTTGAAAACATTTCACAGCAAATTTTTCAAACAATTCACACTATTTTTCCAAATCATACTGTATAGGTACTGAAGCTGATTTATTAATCAGTATATACAAAAGAAGAAAAATTGTATTTGCCGTACAATATGGTTTTGGCTCTTACAAGCTTTATTTGGGATTATGCTTATTTTTGTATGAGAGATTTTCGTGCAGACTCCTCAGACTTATTCAAGAATCATTTTCATAAGAATTTTGAAAACTATAGTCCAAACTAATTTGACAAATATGTTCACGCATTTGAAAATGATTTTACAAAGGTTTTTCACTCAAGATAGATAGATTTTTCAAAGCAATTTGACAAACAAATTTTTCAATCATTTGCACACTGATTTTCACACATTTTGATTTCACTCAAAGAAAATAAATTTTACACACAAATCTGATTTTTCAAAGGTTGAATACTTGTACACACTATTTTCCAAGCAGTTTTCACAGGATTTTTCAAAGAAACATTTTGCAGAAAACGTTTTTCCTGATTTAATAATCAGTATAAGTACAAGGAGTCTAAGGAGCTCACAATCATCTTTTATTATTGTAGAGTTACTTATTTCTTTTTAGATTGAGTTGATGTTTTATTTTTCAGTATGAGTTATGGCTTATAGTATATACATGGTATATACGACCCCCCTGTACTTAGCTTGAGCTATGTCCTCATAGGTCGAAAGGAAAAGCAAAGACATAACTCGTACTGAGTATAGACAGATCTAAAGAATCTATATGAATGAAATGAATGAATGAGAAGTTGACCGTCCCCCCTATACTTAGGATCAAGTAATCCTAAGTATAGCAGACTGTACAAAAAGCGGGGAGGGTCAAGGGTGGGAATACACAGATCGTACTCAGATTGTCTCCCCATATACTTAGGGTAAGATACTCCTAAGTATAGACAAGAGGAGGAGACAATGGAGAGGATCGGAATGAAATGAAAAACTCAGGGTGCAGATCCCCCCTATACTTAGGACAAAGTACATCCTAAGTATAGAAATCTGTCTCCAAGGGCGGCACCTTTTACATACAAAAAGAAGATAGAAAAGGAAAAGAAGAAAAGAAGAAAAGAAAAAAAATCAGAAAAACAATGGCTGGAGTACATCGTCTGAATCTTCTGATGCTGCAGCTGTTGTGGAGATGTCATCATGGTGCGCTAGCTGGATGGAGTCAACAACGGCCAAGAATGCATCTGGTTCGAGGTAAGGCTTCAGGAGTTGGCCGTTGACGACGAAGGGCTGTGCGTCAGGGGACAATTCTGATATGGAAATACGTCCATTGTCACGCACTTCACAAACTCGAAATGGCCCTGTCCACTTACTCTTTAATTTTCCCGGGAAGATCCGCAACTTTGCATCAAATAACCACACTTTCTGTCCAACATCAAAGGTCTTTCGTCTGGTGTACCGGTCATGCCAGCGTTTCACCTTTTCTTTGTACATCAAGGTGTTATCGTATGCATAGTCCCGGAACACCAAGAGTCTGTTCAGATCATCCTTTCTTTTCTGACCACTTCTGCGTGAGTCCAAATTACAACTGTTGATTGCCCATAAAGACTTGTGTATTAATTCCACGGGCAGATGGCACGGTTTTCCATATACAAGACGATAGGGCGACATGCCCAAGGGAGACTTGTAGGCGGTCCGGTAAGCCCATAGGACTGAGTCCAAGAGTTGAGATCAGTCCTTTCTGTTTGGCCTAACAAGTTTCTGCAGGATCGTCTTGATTTCTCTATTTGATAACTCTGCCATGCCATTGGTCTGAGGATGATAAGGGGATGCCGATGGTCGATGCCGTACTCCTTCGTCAATTTCTTGACCTCTTTGTTAATGAAGTGGCTACCCCTGTCTGATATGAGAATTTTCGGTATCCCAAACCGCAAAATTATATTCTTCTTCAAGAACTGGCATACTGTTCGGCTGTCGGCGGCTCGAGCAGGGATAGCTTCAACCCAACGACTCACGTAATCGACGGCAAGAAGGATGTGCTCAAAAGCTTGACTGTTAGGGAAAGGTCCCATGAAGTCAATGCTCCATGCATCGAAAACGTCTGCTATCTGAATGATTTTCAGGGGCATTGAATCTTTGGCCGTAAGTGTACCTTTCAATCTCTGATAGCCAATACATCTTTTGACAAACTCTACAGCATCCTTAAAAAAGTGGGCCACCAGAAGCCACACTGAAGTATTTTGGCTGCCGTACGATCTCCAGAGTGATGTCCACCAGATTCGAGCGGGTGACAATGCTCGAGGACACTAGATTGCTCCGTCTGAGGGATGCACCTGCGCCAAATGCAATCCGCTCCTTCCCTGAATAAAAGAGGATCCTCCCATTGGTAGAACCAGATGGTCGACATGAATTTGTTCTTTTTATTTTTCGTCCAATCCGCTGGTGTCCAGAGGCGAGGTAGTTGACTATATCTGCATACCAAGGAAGAGAATCCACTGCTAAGATGGCTTCGTCAGGAAAGGTTTCTGTGATGGGTGCATTGTTCAGAGGAGGCTCATGCTGCTCTATTCTGGAGAGATGGACTGCTACCACATTTTGAACTCAAGGCTTGTCCTTGATTCCCAAATCGAATTTCTGGAGGAGAAGGATCCAGCGAATCAGTCTTGGCTTGGCATCCTTCTTCTGCTGTAGGTACCGGATAGCAGAGTGGTCTGTGGAAATTGTGACTTTCGATCCAAGCAAATAGGATCTGAACTTCTCGAGGGCAAAAACCACAGCCAGCAACTCTTTCTCTGTCACTGTATAATTTCTTTGTACTTCATCTAATGTTCTGCTGGCATAGTGAATGGCATAGGGCGCTTTCTCCTTTCTTTGCCCAAGGACAGCTCCAACTGCAAAGTCTGACGCATCGGTCATGATCTCAAAGGGAAGAGTCCAGTCGGGCGGCTGTAAGATTGGAGCCTGAGTAATGAGCTCCTTCAACTGATTGAAAGCAAGGAGAACCTGCTGATCAACCATGAACTCAGTTTCCTTGCACAAAAGCTCTGTCAGAGGTCGGGCAACAACTGAAATCCTTGATGAATCGCCTGTAAAATCTCACATGCCCCAAGAATGACCTCACATTCTTCACTGTCTGAGGTGGCTGGAGATTTGAAATAACATCCACCTTTGCCGGGTCGACTTCCATGCCATGTTTGGAAACGACGTGACCCATTATAATGCCTTCAGTGACCATAAAGTGGCTCTTTTCCCATGAAAGAACTAAATTGACTTCTCGGCACTTCTGAAGCACTCTGTCTAGGTGCACAAGACAAGAATCGAAACTATCACCAAAGACAGAGAAGTCGTCCATAAACACCTCGAGAAAACTGCCTACCATCTCGGCGAAAACTGCTAACATGCATCTTTGGAAAGTTGCAGGTGCATTGCACAATCCAAATGGCATTCTCTTGAAGGTGTAGGTACCGAACATGCAAGTGAAGGTCGTCTTCTCTTGATCTTCAGGGGCAATTGCCACTTGGTTGTACCCGGAGTACCCATCCAAAAAGCAGAAGAACTCCTTGCATGCGAGTCTTTCCGAAACTTGATCAATGAATGGCAAGGGGAAGTGGTCCTTCTTAGTTGCTGCATTAAGACGGCGGTAGTCAACACACACCCGCCAGGATGTTGGTACCCGAGTATTTCCTCTCCTTTATCATTTGTAACCACGGTAAGCCCGGATTTCTTTGGAACTACATGTAGTGGGCTTACCCATTTTGAGTCAGAGATGGGATAGATGAAGCATGCATCACGCCATTTCGTTATTTCTTTCATGACGACGTCCCGGAGGTTAGGGTTCAACCTTCTTTGGAATTCGCGGGACGGCTTGGCGTCTTCTTCTAGATAGATGTGGTGTGAACACAAGGCTGGATTTATCCCTCGGAGATCTAATACGCTCCAACCAAGTGCCTTGCGGTTCTTTTCTAGAACCTCGAGAAGACGAGATTCCTGATCTGGATTCGGCCTGCTGCTGATGATGACCGAATACATTAGTTCTTCACCCACAAGGAAAGCATACTTCAGGCCTACAGGAAGTGGCTTGAGTTCCAGTGTTGATCTTTAATTGATTATATTAATTAAATGGTCTTTGACGCATCCGATTCGGTCATCTACAACGCATTAAAATGACTAATTAAGAGGTCGGATTTCAGGTTCGTCACTAGTCAATTGGCTACTCCCACCGCTATTTTCCCCATATTTTTTATTTTTTAGAAAAAAATATGTATATTCATCACTATATTCCCCTAACATGTCATTCCAATTTCGTCAGAAACAGAGACTCCTATGCCCTCCATCTGAAGGGGGTCAATTTCAGCAATTCTGAGACCGTTAAAATTTGACAGTCTTGATGGAGGGGATAGAAGTCTCAAATTAAGTCGAATTTTTAATGACACTATGGTGACATATTGTGATCTAAATTCTAATAGGTTTTATTTCAGAAAAATAGGGAAAAGGGGTGAAAGCATGTAAGTTAGCTACACCCAGTGAGCATACTCATTTTCCCATATATATAGGACTTGGTCCTTCCATCCTTAAGGAAGGCCAACAATCGTAGCTATTAGATTCAAATCCAACAGCATCATCAATTTAATTGCCCATACATACCAATTAATATTTCGAAATACTAAATTTAATTAGTTTTATTTTTGATATTTTTCACAATACCGTATTTAAATAATATCTAGTTTTGTGCTGGGTGACATTACGCGGGGCATATGTTTGTATCCTCACACCTTTTTTGTAGAATCCGTGGTTCCTTTTGTAACAATTGTATATTTTTTGTAGAATCCATGGTTCATTTAAAAAGTCATTAGTTATTTGTAAATTTTGCATGGTTCTTTGTATAATACAATTCGTATTAGCATTTAATGTGCGGTTCTTTGTATTATAAAATGTGTATGGTTCTTTATAAAAGTGCAGTAGTCATTTACGCTTAATTGGTGAAAATATACAAACCAAATATGTATAATCACATCTAAAATGTATAATGCACATCCAAAATGTGCAATGCACACCAAATATAAAAGATATACAAAAAATTATAATTTTTCACTCGCAACCAATTGATATGTAAAACTACATAACAAATATGTATAATACATATTAAAATTGTATAATACACATCGGTATTATATAGTACACATCAATATTGTATTAAACTGCAAATTATTCTTCATCCAGTATGGGTTGCATCAATTTTTTGTCATCGTCGATTGCATGAAGAACTTCTCCGATAGTTACCACCGCTCCCGTAGAGTCCTTGGACAGAACAAAAAACACATAAACATGTCGATTAGAACTAGAAACCCATCAGATATGACTAATTCCCGGAACTCGAATACCCTTCTTTTTCATTCCTTCAACAAACTCATAGGCAGTAAGACCCTTTTGATTAATGTTTACTTTTCAGATTGCTTACCACCCAAAAGAAGATTAACGCATTAAAAACATTGCTCACCAGGTCACAAGCATCTTTGAAGTACCTAGCAGTATCATCAGTGGCACCACGCTCGATTATCGTGCTCGTCGTCCTCTTCCCCCCGCTCGCCGCCATCAACGCACAAGAATGATGCATCATCGCATCAAAATATTCAGGGTTCTGAATTTTGAATAATGGAGTGAGATAGTTGAGGTGGTCACAGACTATATTTAGATAATGCATAAAGATCAAAATGAGTTTCTACTTAATTTATAAATAATATTAACATGCCATTAATACCGACCAAAAGATCAATTACAAATGGCTGGGCTTGATGACCTTCCTTATGGATGGAAGAACCATGTCTCATTTGAAAGATATACTATATATATAGGGATGATCCTATGAGAGCCCAAAATCTGTGAGAGCATGAGAGCAGTGATTCTGGACCACTAGAATGATCCTGTGAGAGCCAAAACCTGTGAGATCATGAGAGCAGTGATTCTGGACCACTAGATTCAACAAGGAGAGAGAAAACCATGAGAGAGAAGACTGAATCTAGTGGTACATAATCAGTGCTCTCACGCTCTCACAGTTTTTTGCTCTTACAGGATCACTCCTCCTCTCTCTCTATATATATAGGGTTGATCCTGTGAGAGCCAAAACCTGTGAGAGTGTGAGAACAGTGATTCTGGACCACTAGATTCAACCAGGAGAGAGAAGACAGAATCTAGTGGTCCAGAACAACTGCTCTCATGCTTTCACAGGTTTTGGCTCTCACAGGATCAACCCTTTACATATATATGATTTCCTTTCAATAAGACACAGTTCTTCCTGAATTCAGGAAGGTCGCCTCCTTTTTGTAAAAAATGACGACTTCAGTAGAATACGTGCACAATTTGTATTATAATGTGCAATTTTAATATTTGTATTATCATGTGCAGTTTTGTATGTGGTTTTGTATTTATAACTATAATACAAACTGTATATGTATTCTACTAAAGTGCATGCATATTCTACAAAAAGAGGATGACCTTCCTGAACTCAGGAAGGACTGCTTCCTATTAGAAGGCACCACTATATATATAAGGCTGATCTTGTGAGAGCCAAAAATTGTGAGAGCATGAGTGCATTGACTCTGAACCACTAGATTCTATCTTCTCTCTCCTGGTTGGTTGGAAGAGGAGAGAGATGAGCAGAATTTAGTGGTCCAGATTCACTGCTCTCATGCTCTCACAGTTTTTGGCTCTCACAAGATCATCCCTCTCTCTCTCTCTCTTTATATATATACCTACATCCGGTCTTTTTTTCATTATTTTTGAACTTTTTTGAAAGAAACCTTAGGAGGATTTGCTTGAAATATTGAGAGGAATATGTGTTTCATGTTTCATGCTAAACAAACATTCCTAATACGTTCATCTAGAAGGGATCAATTTCAGCAATTCTGAGACTGTTAAAATTTGGTGGTCTTGATGATGATGATAGAAGTCCTAAATTAAGCTGAATGTGGAATGACATTTTAGTGATATATGGTAATCTAATTCCCTAAAATTTTCATTTTAAAAAAAATCAATAAATATTGAAAAAGAGAGCCGGGTGTAGGTAGTTACCTACACCCCAGGTGTTGGCTTCCTTTTTCACGCACACACACACATGAGAAAAGGGAAGTTACACCAGGGGGTGCAACCGACTAGCTACACCCCAGCTATTTTTCTTATTGATTTTTGATTTTTTGGAAGGAACCCTATGGGGATCTACTTAGTTTATTATGTGGAATATGTTTTTCAAATTTCATGCAAAATAAACATTCCTAACATGCCCATTTAGATAGGGTCAATTTCAATAATTCTGGAACCATTAAAATGAGATAGTCTTGATGAAGATGATAGAAGTGTCGAATTTACTTGAAATTGGTATGATATCATGGTGATATATTGTGATTTGAATCCCCCTAGATTTCATTTCAAAAATATAAACAATCAATGAAAAAAATGACCGGGTACAGCTAGTTAGCTACACCTCGAGTGCAGCTTCCCCAACCCCCTCATATATATATATATATATTAAATGAGGCTACACCATGGGTGTAGTCAATTGGCTATTCCCATCCTTATTTTCCCCTTATTTTTTTAATTTTTTTGGAAAATAAAAAAATATGTATATTCATCACTATATCCCCCTAACATGTCATTCCAATTTCATCAGAAACAGAAACTCCTATGCCCTCCATCTGAAGGGGGTCAATTTCAACAATTATGAGACCGTTAAATTTTGACAGTCTTGATGGAGGGATAGAAGTCTCGAATTAAGTCGAAATTTTAATGACATCATGGTGACATATTGTGATCTAAATTCCAATAGGTTTCATTTTAGAAAAATAAAAAAATACAGAGAAAAGAAGTAGGAGCATCTAAGTTAGCTACACCTGGAAAGCATACTCCTTTTCCCCACATATATATATATATATAGGCAAAAGGGAAGCTACACCGGGTGGTGCAGCCAACTAGCTACACCTGGGCATTTTTCTCATTGATTTTTGATTTTTTTGGAGGAAACCTATGGGAATTTACTTAGTTTATTGAGTGGAATATGTGTTTCAAATTTCATGTAAAACAAACATTCCTAACATGCCCATCTAGATAGGGTCAATTTCAATAATTTCGAGACCGTTAAAATGTCATGGTCTTGATGGAGATGATAGAAGTGTCGAATATAGTTGAAATTGGCATGATATAATGGTGATATATGGTGATTTAAACCCCCCTAGGTTTCATTTCAAAAACGCAAAAAACAATGAAAAAAAGGGTCGGGTGCAGCTTCCCCAGCCCCATATATATGACCTTCCAATGAGCTATCAAATATATATATATATAGGGCTTATTCAGAGAGCACTGTGCCCATTTGGGTTTTTTTGAGCACCAAACGTGGGTTCGCCACGTGTATTTTCAATTAAATGATTTCTTATTTCGAAGGAGCACAGTTTTGGAATGATTTAATACGTTTGAGCCTTTTATATTTTCAATTATATCGAGTCATTAAAAAAGGAAGACGGTTTTGGAAAGATACATTCAAATCATAAATTTCGTACCGAAAAAATAATCATTGTACATTTGATTAGTAATGTACATAATGTACTCAAGTAATTATATGTTGTGAGATCAGTAATACTGAAACAATTATCAGTATTTTACACCTGTAATATTACATTGTACAGAGATCAGTAATTCATTCATGTTACTCAAGTAACTCAGCAATATACTCGCTTCAGTAAGAATCATTCAATGACAAGTAACTTGTAATGAATTGTCAGTAACATTTGTTATATGACAAGTAACTTATAATGAATTATATTTATAATAGTAACTCAGCAATATACTCGCTTCAGTAAGAATCATTCAATGACAAGTAACTTGTAATGAATTGTTAGTAACATTTGTTATATGACAAGTAACTTGCAATGAATTATATTTATAATAGTAATTCAATGTGAAGCATAAGTAATTTGATGATCTACGTAAGTAACATACTGAATTGAGATTAGTAAGATAAACTTCAGAATTCATATAAGTAAGAATTCACTATTTCGAAAGTAAGTAGATTTATTTTTGCTCAAAAAATCAATAACTTTTATTTCTATATCAGTAACCAATAGCAAATGACAAGTAAATATTTAAATTACTCATGTAATTTGTAGAATTTTCATCAGTAATAATGACTATAAGGGCAGTAACTCGGTATATCTTCAAAGTAACACACGAAAAAGTAACAATTCTATTAGCATTAGTAACATAAAATATCTTATAAGTAAATTAAGTAAATACATCAGTAACTCAGTATATCTTCAAAGTAACGTATTAAAAGTAACAATTATGTTAGCAATGGTAACATAAAATATCTTATAAGTAAATTAAGTAAATACATCAGTAACTCAGTATATTTTCAAATTAACGCATGAAAAATAACAACTGCGTTTACTGTAACTTTTTATTATATGAAAACAAAATAAATTCGATAAAAAATCAATTATTACTACAGATCATGTATCAAAATGAATAAAAATTGATATTATGAATACCACTTTATCATATTTCAATCATACTTCTCGAAAAAAATATTACTTACGATAAAAAATATGAAATTTCATAAGCGATCAAATCATGAAATCATGAAACGATGAAATAGAACAAAAATATCATTAAAACAACGAAATTATGATAGAAATAAGCGATCAAATCATGAAACGTATCATATACCTCTCTTCTTGCGTTGAAACGAAAAAGTACCTTGCGTTGGAATGAATCGATAGTTTTATCAATTATATACGTACGCCTTGCACTTTCCAAAAACATAACGCTATTTTTAGAAAAGTTTTAATTTTCGATTGTGTTTTATTTCCATACGACAATTAGTTCCTATTTTTTTGGGATCGAATCTTGTACATGGACGGCTACAATTGGGTGCTCAAAAAAATCCAAATGGGCACAGTGCTCTCTAGATAAATTCCCTATATATATATATATACACACACACACAAAAAGATATTGGATATAAATATTATTTTGATTTCGCAATCCATATTGTATGTGTTTTAACACATAAACATTAATATAAATTTATCCGCGATTCATACATGCGGTCAATTTTGTTGTAGTGTATGCTCCTAATTTTTTTGTGATCACATTAATTCATGTTCTCTATATTTTCACAAAATCCACGGTAACGCTCTTTCTTATTTCACGTGTACTCCTACATTACACTAACCGAAGGGCACTACAGTGAATTTCATAAGAACACAGAGACATGAGTGCAACCTTAAAAATTTCAATAAAACACAAGTGTATATATTCATATAAGTAATGGATCTAATTTGATGCAGAAAAAAAGGAGGCTTGAAAAGGATCTATTGCTGTTGGGGACGGATCTGATCAAGCACCATAAGACTAGAACCGTAATCGAAGACGAAAGTACGCACAATCGCACAAGACAAGGATTTATAGTGGTTCGGCAATGTGTCTACTCCACTTGCTTACACCAAACTCTCTCTACTATTTCTTGAATGATGTTGGGATACAATATGTGGTACCACATGGCTCCTTTTATACTACAACAAAAGAATACCAAGCATTCAGCAATCCCCACCATCAGCTCTCAGCCAATCAGGATGCAGGATGTTGATTAAGCATCTCAGCAATCCAACTCAACACCTCTCAGCCAATCAGAATGCAGGAGGCGGATCAGACACCTCAGCAATCCAGCACAAGAGTTCTCAGCCAATCAGAACACAGGAGGGAGATCAGCCACATCAACAATGCTATCCACTTGTATCTAACCAATCAGTATTCACAGGATAAATCTCAACAATTACAATGTCGAAGTTCAAAGAGTATGTGAAAGGAGGACCCAAAGATACTTTAGATATCGACCACAACCCTTCGTAGCTGCTGATCTCATCGGGAAGAGGCGGTTTTCAACATTCGCCTTCTGAGCACGGATCCTCTGTACTACCGCAAAGGGCCTGCTGTAAAGAGGAGCGCGGCTCGAGACGCTCGATCAAGATCGAGCAGTTCACACGAGATCTGGAATACTTAACTGACGGCCCTAGCCCAACCCAAGAAATCACATGCGCCTATATTTTAATCCAGGCCGAGTTCATTTTAATTTCGGGCTCGAGTTGGACGGGGTTAAGAGGGTCGGATTTCAGATTGGTTCGGACTGACCCAACCCAATGCACATCCTCTGTTCCTCGTGCTTAATTAAACAACATCTACAGACTGTTTATTACACATTACAAGTTTCATCATCACAGTGGGAGCCTATTAGACTCTTATCTATACAAAGTGGTAACAATATATGAGTTTGTACAATTCTTATCGCGTGAATCTTTTCCTCGATTAAAGACACCCCAAGACCAGTAGTCTGAAGAGAGATCAAGCTACCAGCTGATCTTTTGTTTAAAAAAATTCTGGAAAAAACGGAGAATTATTCTACGAAACGAATACGATGGATTCGAGCACGCGGCGCGGCGCACATTTAGCCATGCCTCATCAGAATCCTCTGCTATCCTTCTTCCTGTCACTGGTTTCTATTTCACTGGTGAAGGCTTCAGTGGTGGAAGCCGACGAATTCTTTCCATAATCGCTGCTCGTGTACTCCTGACTGTCGAGCGCCAGCTTCCTGAATCTCTTCATGTCATCGTTGTACTGCCTCGTGTCGTAATCGGAGCCTCCGTAGGAGCCGTACGCAGAGCTGTGGCCAGGCTTGAGACCGTCGTTCAGATCGTCGAGAGTCGCGTTTCCTTCCAATGCGTGGACAACCTGACAGTTAAAACAGTTACATGAGTGTATATGTTATCATCCAATGCCATAAAATATTTAAATGAGCTCACTCCTCCAATGAAAACATCATGACAGTACCTGGCTCATACGCGGTCGCTTTCGAGCCGAGTGGCGAACGCAAGAAGCCGCGCAACTGGCCATACGCATCATCTCTTCTGGGCTGTAGTTCTTCTCTAATTTTGGGTCAGCAAGGCCATCGAAATTCCCATCCTCTAGCGCACGAGTAAGCAAAGGCCTCGCCTGCAAGAACATCAAACATAGAACTCTTGAGCACCTATAGATGTTCCCATGGCAGTAAAAGAAGCATCGATGACATGCCCAATACTAACCCAGTCAACCAAACTATCATCCATGAAGGAATTGGTCGAATCAACCGGTCTTCGACCCGTAACGAGCTCCAGAAGCATTACTCCGAATGAGAAGACATCCGATTTTTCCGACAATTTGCCACTTGCTGCATATTCTGGAGCTAGATATCTGAAGGAAATAAGCGAGAAGTAATTAAATTCCTGATAAGAAGGTTGCTGAAATTTCAGAAACGAAATTTAGTAGATTTACGACAGAGCTTACCCGAAAGTTCCCATTACTCGAGTCGACACGTGCGTATTGTTATCGACATTGAACTTCGCAAGCCCAAAATCCGCAACCTGAGTACGAGCATTCACGATCATGCTATGAAAACTTCAAGTTCCCAAAGTACATAAATTTGTTCATAGATAGTTTCCTTTTTGTCAGTAGAAACTTAATTGTTTGAACATACCTTTGCTTCAAATTTGTAGTCAAGAAGAATATTTGCCGCCTTGATGTCGCGATGAATGATCTTAGGACTGCCTGCAAGAAGAACCGGTATCAATTAGTAATCACCACAGCAATCAGTATCGAATTGATATCTTCGAAACAAGATCGACGAACTAAAGCGTATGATAATCTGATTACTGGAATCCAAACTGAGATTAGGAAAAAAATTAAGCTTACAATCTTCATGAAGATACGCTAATCCCCTCGCTGAACCCAGAGCGATCTTAACCCTGGTAGACCACTCCATCGTCGGACGCCCTTTCTCTGCGTGTTTAAACACTTAAATTCATGAACTCGATTGCGTCGAGAAGACTGATCGAATTACAACTAATTACAGTATAGTTAACTTAGGATGAAATCTATTTTGCAGTGAAAGTTACCATGTAAGTGGAACTCCATGGTATTGTTGGGGACAAATTCATAGACAAGCAGCCTCTTGTCCCCAGCAATGCAGTAGCCGACCAGCGAAACGAGATGTCGGTGATGCACGCGGCTGATGATCTCCACCTCGGCCTGGAACTCGCGGTCGCCCTGCCCGCTTCCTAGCTTGAGTTGCTTGACCGCGACTTCCTTACCGTTGGGGAGTACACCTCTGTGCACGTATCCGAATCCACCCTGGCCAAGAAGATTGGCATTGGAGAATCCTTCTGTGGCCAGCACCAGCTCCTCGTAGGTGAACGTGCTCTTCCCGAGACCGAGCGCCATTCCGGCGGACGGTTGGTTGAGAGGCGTGTCGGAGGCCGAGTAATTGGATCCATGACCTCCACTGCTGCTGTAAACTGGTGGAGGAGTTGGAGGAATTTTGATGGCGTGTTCTTGTGGTGGTTGAGCATTGTGCTGCCAATTTTGCACCTGCCCACCTTGGTAGTCATCTGGAAAGAAAATTTTATATTATTATTTTGCTTAATTGTGATAGTTAGAAGTAATTGGAAACGGATATACAATTATATGAAAAATCTAAATTCTAGAGTTGGACTATTTTTGTTTGAAAATATTTCTTTGACCAATGGCTTCAGATGTTATTTGCCAGTGTTTGTGTAGAAGCAGAACACGCAATTCAACAACTCTCAGACCAAATCACTGGCGTATAAGATTTGGTTGTCTGATATTATCTCATAAATTTGAGGAAACTTTTATTTTTATTAAAATACTCATTTTCCATCATCATGTCCAAGCTGGAATAGAGAGGCTGCTGTCTCTGAAATTCTTTTTATTTTTTTTGAAATTTACAACAACAACAATAACAACAACAAAACCTTTTCCCGCAATTAAGTAGGGTCGGCTATATGGATTCTTCGCCTCCATTCAGATCTATCTTGGGTCAATCCTGGGCTTATATCCACAAAACAAAGATCCCTTCGTATGGTCTCTTTCCAACACTTCTTGGGTCGTCCCCGCCCTCTCTTAGCCGGCTCAACATCCCAACACTCGTATCTCCTAACTGGTGCATCAGCTGATCTTCTTTCCAAATGATTTTTTTTTGAAATTTAACTTCATAAATTGGAGTGGGTGAATCTTTCCAAGTTTTGTCTTGATATAATACTTATAACCCTTTTCACCTTAAGAAAATAAGATAAATTGAACTTTAAAACGGTTGATATGCATTTAATCATAACCATCTGATCCTAATTGAAGAACCATCGCATGCACCTTCTCCTGTCGTACCATACACCAACAAGACAAGGGTCTCGTTGACTGGTCTAAGCAGATGTGCCTTCCTTGCCACGAAATCTTTTATGAGCGGTTCTATTTGTATTCGGGTATATGGATCCCTCTGTATCAGAAATCCGTCTATATGTGAGTAATATATAAACTCCCCTCGGGTTAGGGCTTTCTATATATATGCTCTATATTCTTCTTTCACCACATAGTGAAAATCGATCGTTGTCGTTCAAGGACGTAGCCCAGTTACGGGTAAACCTTATAAATCCTTGTGTCTTCGTGCTTGCGTGATTGATCATATTTGTGTGTGTTTCCGCGATTCAAAAAAAACCTATATAAATTAGATAGTTGAATCTTGATTATTTTAGATGAATGCATGATAACTATTCAAAATTCCATATACACGTAGATGAAACTACACAATTTTAATCTATAAGGTTAGCTTTTCAAATTAGATTATGCAAAAATCATAAAATTTAGAGGCACATCAGCATACTGCTACATTTCGATTTTTAATATGGGATCAAATGCTAATCCTTTGTTATGTCCTATTTAGAATATTTTTTTTCTTTCGTACTTCATGCAACATATATGCAACGTACTTCATGCAACAAAAAAGAGCAATTCGAGGAACTAAATTGCGACAAATTCAAATCTATGGGCATAAAAATCAAGAAAAATTAAGATAGGGACCTTTTAGGGCAGGAGTCGGGAGGGGAGCTCCGCCATGATAACCACCCTGGTAATCGTGAGGCCTCCTCTTCTTCCTGAAGCACAAGAAGCACACCCCGATCACCAGAAGCACCACGACCACACCTCCCACCGCTGCACCCACAATCACCCCCGTCGAGGAGGAGCTTGACGACTTCGGCGGAGGCGGCGGAGGGGAAGAACGGGACGTGGGCGGCGGCGGAGATCTGGATTGAGTTGCCGGCGGCGGTGGGGAGGAGGATGGAGGTGGCGTAGAGGGCGACGGAAGTGAGGATGGACTGTCCGGTGGTGGCGGGGACGATGATGGAGCCGGTGGTGGCGGGGACGACGACGGAGCTGGTGGCGGTGGTGAGGACGAAGGCGGCGGGGGAGGGGCGGAGGATGGCGCTGGAGAGGAAGGGGGTGAGGTGACCGCCGGAGGCGGTGAAGGAGAGAGAGCCGGAGAAGAGGCCATTGTGTATTTTGGTGGTGTTGTGCTCAATTGGAACGAGGGAAGAAGAGGTGTTGCATGTCATGTATATTTAAATATAGGGGGCATCGTGTAATTTGACTTTTCTTGTATGGTTTTTGACTTTGATCCGTTCTCGTTGTTGTACAGAGAGGGAAAGGTGCGAGGAAGGAAGCAACCGCCCAAGTGGCGACGACGGTGCTCGACTGTTTACAGCTCACCCTTCCCAACCTCTCTTTGAATAAGGATTGGTGACTAGGGATGCAAACAGTTATTGATACATCCGTATTTGATCTGTGTCACCGTATCCATTTTATACAGATTTTGATATCTATATCTGTATCCGTTTTAAAATGGATACGGATGTGGATATCATTTTGATATCCACAAACATCCGTATCCGTATATCCGTTTTCGTATATAAATATAGTCATGTATTTATTTTTAACCCTATATAACATAATTCTATACATTCTTTTATCATATTTATATAATTTTTATGATACAAACATATATAGTAAATTTATATCATGTGTTTCCCATCCAATTCGTATATATTAAAGTAGATTCTATAGAGTATTTTTAACATTACTCGTATGCGATCAATATCCGTTTTACAACCGTATCTGTTTTTTAAGGATATGGTAAGATAGCTTTAGTATCCATCAATATCCGCATCCATATTCATATTCAGAAACGGATAAGGATACGGTAATACTTATATCCGTATCCGTATCCGTCCGTTTGCATCCCTATTGGTGACGATTTGTGGGAGAAGAATAACATTTGGGAAGCATCGGGCCCGATCTAGGCCATGAGGCTGACCCGTGAGCTCCATCCAGCCCACAAACCCGATCCACGAGCCTAACCTCAATATCTGTTCTACTTAAATATTGAACCGGTCCTGGGCCTAAAATTGGGTCCATTAAATAAACAGGCCCTCTCACGATTTCTCCTATTCGCGATTAACACAATTGATTTGTTTAATTTATGGATCGTTAATTTCAAACTGTTACTGCATATACTCGGTCTTCCGTGGCTAGTATATGCATCTTCAATTATCTTCTTTCCTTCTTCACGATTCCTTCCTAAAATATTTTTAATGGAACATCCCAACTCAAGTCCAAGCCCATATTAATCAGGTCAAGTCGGACATTCAAGTCCGACGGGGACCTAACTGTAATAAAAAATTGTGGCTGCGGCCTGATTAAATTAAATGGACTTTGGGTCGGGTTACCTTCAACCCGAAAAAAACTATGCAGGAAGGTGTAAGAGATATGCGACACATGGTGGGCCGTGTGGTCGACGGTGCGAATACTTTTCTAGGTCTGGGAGGAAGAAGCTGCCCCTGAAGCATTGTTCGTAGGTCGGAAATCATTTGTATTAAAAACATAACGTGCCATTGAAAATATGTGAATCATGCTTTCAATCGAATCACGCTTACCAATCATAACGGTTTAGAAAGTATTCGTACTAGGGATGCAATCGGATGCGGATGTATCCGTATCCGTTTGCTACCGTATTCGCTTTTAAGCAGATACGGATATACATTTTCGGATTTTAGCGGATACAGATACAGATAAAGATACTAATTTTAATTTTTTTGCGGATACGGATTCGGATACGGATACCATTATATAATTTTTTCTGGATACGGATACGGATGTATATATTTTTCGCGGATGTGGATACGGATATCCGTATTATCGAGTCAGATACAACATGTACATCTATGTGCTAATATAGATCTCCTGATGGGCATATATGTAAAATTTTATTTTGAGTATGTCGAATTTGATTTTTAAACTATTGTGAAACTACTTTAAATCATTTTTTTTCTTTTATGGAACTTTGTTGTTAGACTATATACTCATGAGAAAACTTTAGCTTATAATTGTCTATTTATATTTTAGGTCAACAAGATATGCAATATTTCAGCTTCACAAATATTTTGCATGCCTCAATTTAGCGCTGACACGAAATTAAGTACAAAAATAATAAGGGTTACGGTGTAATTGGAGAAGAGTTTAAGGGTCATGGGGTAAGAATCCCCTGTGAGAACGCCGCGCCGTGTCTGCGCCGCGTCGGGGACTGGACAGTTCGAGAGAGAAGAGGGTCGGTTTCAACATTCAAAGGTTTGCAATTTTGCATGCAATTTGAATAAATATCTGTTGAGTGAGACCCACCGAGTTTGCTTCCGTGGTTACCACATGCCAATTTTCTTTGTATTAGATTAGATAAATGATACGTGCATAATATACATAGCTGTTTTTATGACTTTGGTAAAAGTCAGCCATCTCAACTCTCAAGAACATTAATATATCCATTGTTCGTAGTAATCTCAGGCACTATCAACGCATGCACAACTATCTGTGTGTTTTCATGTACCTACAATGTCTACTTCATTAGACTCACATCAAAGGCCAACTACTTTCTGAAAAAGAGGTAAGTAATTTAAATTTGTTATCATTATGGTGAAGGATATGGTTAGATCCTCAAGCGCATCACGGAAGCGTGAGCGTCGTATCGAATACGACGAGGAGCGACTAGTCGCACTAGTTGCTCGATGCAGCGGAATTTAAAAAATTTTCTTACGACGAAACCACATGATCCAAGAACACTTCTCGGATCGTTTCGTCTAAACCACAAACAAGTAATTAGGATTACCTCTTGAAGCGTGGTTGTGATCAAGTCTCTAAACGAAGAGACCTCCTGTCTCAAGTCCGATCCGACGGAGGAGACGCTTGCGAGCGCGGGGATGAACCGCGTGCTTCTCGCAATCCAAGTTGATGATCCAAGCGGCGGATCTCCTGATCTCGACACACGAGATCCAACATCTTCTTCACGAGCGAGGCGCACCGAAGGAGACGGAGATCCACGAGCAGAAGAACGGGCAGCATAACGACGATGCCGCGGCGATGGAGAACCTCTCCATGGCATCCATGGTGGACGGCCATGAGAGGAAGAGAGAGGGCTGACCTCTAGAGAGAAAGAGAGAGGGAGAGAGAGATGCTTCTCAAGCATTATGTGTAAAGAGAGAGCATGGGTATGCCTCTCTATTTATAGGGTTTTGGGATCCATGGATCTCAATCCATGTGTCATATAAAATCAATGGTTGAGATTGATTTATGACAATCCAATGGTCAAGATTGTTGTTGGTAAAAGCCAACAACTTGTGATTTAATTTTGATTAAATATATTTGATAAATCAAATATATATTAATACCAAATTAAACCAACTAAATAAGGAGTGAAAAAACAAATGAGAGCCTCCTTCCCTATTGGGAGGAGTGGACGGCCACCAATTCCATAAAGGAATTGGTGCCGCCCCCCTCTTCCCATATGGGGAGGGCAATCCCATGGATTCCCATGGGATTGCATATCTCCTTGTTTTTCTCTCAACTTATTTTTCAACAATTATTCACCAAAAAATAATTCTCAATTAATTTTGGGAATATTGCAATCTTGACATTGGAATATTGTGAATCACATTCACAACCCAAAACAAAATGTAATTTACATTTTCAATTAATTAAACAATGTGTATCCAATACACATTAATAATTAATCTACTAATATAAATTATATTTAACTCTCTCTAATACATTATAAATCACATTTATAATATATTATGAATAATTGGATATTACTATCCACATTATTCTTATCCTTGATAATTAAATCATATTTAATCATCTTGGATCTCTTTATCTCATGTGTTCAAATAATATGAATCACATTCACATTATTCACATCTTTGATAATCAAATCACATTTAATTATCTAAGATAATTCTCCTTATAATATGAATCAAATTCATATTATTCATGATAATTAAATCACATTTAATTATCCATTTTCTCAATGCTCGGATACATATATCAACAATAGAATTATCCATGAACTCTTTCAAGGACAATGCGCTTTCTCCGCGAATACTTGGAGATAAGGACAGGGCGATTGTATTGTTCCACGTATAGTGACATGGATATTGAGATTATATCTCATATCCAGATCGTGGGCCTCCCATAGATGCTTGATTAAATCAAGACCGCAAATCTAATCTTCTCATTGCATCTGAATCACATTCAGATCAATGTCCAACATTTGGACTAAGATTAGATTACTTCTCTACTGAGAGGAGTCACTAAAATCCAGACCCGTTTCATCACTCCCTAGGAATGGAAGCGTCATGGTTATACAATCGTTTATGATCACATCACCCTCAGGTATTCCTAATACCTGTACATCCTGCATACTCGAAGACCTAGATTAAACCTGAAGTATTGGATCAACTTTATACTGTCTACTTCATGGTTTTATCAATAAGTTTCTCATTCGATCATTGGGAGTCGGTATCGATTATATACTTTCCAAAAGCATATATCATACCTAGGTCTTGATCATATACTTTACAAAAGTATATATCAAACCTACAAATTCAGTCAAGCTTCCAAAGCGAGACGACCGTGCGCACGGAATTTGATTCTTCCCAATATCTCATGAGTGAACTCATGTCTTCCGGTTCAGTAGTGAACCTGTATGATCCCTTTGAGAGATCGTATTACTCATATGCCCTTATATGCACACCAGCGCGCCGGTGTATAGACCTTGACTAGGTCATCAACCTATTGGTCTGCCAAATGTACATACTCAGACATATAGTAACACATCTGTCTCTGGTCAGAGGATGTGTGCCTATATCATGACAGCATATGATATAGGACTTTGGTTATCTCGATCTCGTTAAGTCAACTCTTTGACCTAACTTATCTGACACCTCCGAATCTCTATTCCTATGCAGAGGACCTGCATCAAGAGGTCGGTCAGATATCAACCTAAACGAGATAGGATTGCCATCTCCTACTCAGGCTGGAGATCATCTCTTAATAATCATTTGACGGTGCTCGATGAGTCCCCAATCTAACTCATTAAATATTCATCTAAGCACCAGCCTCTATGATTCAATAATTGAATCAACAGCTGTATGATCATTAAGATGGCCATGGTACATAACCCTAATTGTACTAAGGGACCTATTATGCAAATTATGTATTCTTCATTTCAGATCAAGGAGTGAATTGCAACAACATTTATTGCATAATGGCTCGCCGTGGGCTCGCATGTCCAACAATCTCCCACTAGCCCAAAGAGCCATTAATGGGCTAATCATTTAAACCCACACTTATGTGACAATCATAGGCTATTTAGAAAATAGCTAGGTAAGCTGATCAGTCACTCTGTTCCCAAGAGACTACGCCAAGTCCTTTTACGGCACTTGCATATCTCCTATTAACAGTGCTCGCATCCAATGCGAATGTTGCATCTCATACAACCGATACTCAATTTTGTTGGTTATAGTGTCCTTGACACTACATCTTATTAATTATCATAACCAGTATTCCCATAATCCTTATTAGAATACCTTTGTTCCTCGAGATCTCTATCTCCTAAGGTAACTGCAGTCAAGACCCTTATAGGTCACTATCTACAAGATCTTAAACTTTTGAAGATAAGACTTTGAGATCACTATCTCCAAGTTTTATCATCTTTGAAGATATTATTATTACTGCTATCAAGTGTTTTATCTCCATAGAAGGATTAGTAACAGTTTACTATTCCCACTGCATGGCAGACATCTGGCTCTTGTACACATCTAGCATATACCCAGCTTCTCATAACCGATGCACAAGTGCAAGCAGTTCTAGCATTCACTTCCTCAACTCTTTGAGGTGCTATCCCTTTAGATAGGTCACTACTACATCTTAAGGGAAGGAAGCCTTTCTTGGAGTTTTCCAGAAAATGGAATAAGTCCAAGGTGTACTACTAATGTGACGGTCCCAATATCCTCTTCTCTTTGTTTCTGAACGACTTCAGAATTAAGATCTAAGAGGTATCCTTGAGATCGTATCTCAAGGTATGGAACAACCAAATTATAAAACACTTATTATTTATTCTTATATCATTCCAAATGATTAGAATAATATCTACATTTAGCACGATGAACACAATGGTACTCCCACTAAGCTTCGCATGGTTCATCAAGATTTTATCTGAAATCACAACATTTATAATTTCATCAAATCTTATGTTCCAACTACAAGAAACTTATTGGAGTCCAAAGATGGAGTTCTTTAGCTAGCACACCTTGCTTTCCTCAACCATGAAGCCCTGGGGCTACTTCATATGAATATCCTCAGAGAGGTATTCATAGAGGAATGCAATCTTGACTTACATCATGAAGATGTCATAGTCAAGTTGTGTAGCTATAATTAGCAATATTCTGATGGGTTAAAGCAAGGTCATTGGAGAGCAAGTCTTATCGCAAGCGATGCCTTCTCTTTGATGTGTAGCTTATGGCTACGAACCGTGCTTTGAAGGTCTCTACCTTCTCATCAGGTTCCCTCTTTCTCTTGAAGATACATTTACACCTTAATGGGTCTGACCCATATAGGTGGATCCTCGAGGGTCCATATACGACACTTGTATATGAAGTCTACATTAGACTTTTATTGCTAACATCCATCTTTCCATGTCATGATCCTCAGGAGCTTCATCACATGAAGTCCGATCATTTTTAGATTTAACTAACACATGGAATCCATCCTCAAACTTATTTGAAGAGGTATTAGTGTTTCATCTTTAATTGTCCTTTCAGTTTCCAGTATCAGGAGCCTCATTATCTTTTCAAGATTAAATGAGTTCCTTCACTTCATTTTCATATTGATTCTCAAGAGAGTCATCCTATAAGAATCATATTCTCAAAGATTAGATCTTTTAAGAATCTCAAGGTCATAAAGTAGGTATCCAATACCATCCTTTATTTTCCTAATGAAGTAGCACTCTCTAGTGACAGATTCCAGCTTAATCACATGGAACCTTATTAAGGATATATAATGTAGTCTCTACCACATATACATATACCTGGAAACTAATAGATAATTATGCTAGGATTAATCATTGATTAAATCATGTCACACATGATCAATTGTATCTTCCTACAACTCCATTGAGTTAAGGTTTATTAGGAGGATTGAGATAGAAATGATATTCATATCTCCATAAGGTATTTCTTGAATTCATCTAATAGGTACATGCTACCTTGGTTAGATCAAATTCATTTTATCTTCCTTCAAACTTTGGTTCTAAACCAAAGTTACGAAATCTTTGAACATTTCAAAGGTTTCTTAGGTGAAGAGAAGAAATCTCATATCATACATAATCATTAACAGATATCACATATCCATAATGTTTACTATGATATAGATGATCTGCATACATCAATATGTATGAGATCCTTAATACCTTGACACCTTACACCTTTCCCAAGGAAGGGTGTATTGGACATTTTTTACTTTGAATACAATATTCACAAGTATGTGAGATTTGAATCTTTAGACAATCTAAAGTTTCATGTCTTACCAGTCTATTGATTTCATCAACAGACATATGTCCAAAATTTGATGCCAGATCATTGTCAAATGATCTTTATCTTCCTATTGATCTTTTAAAGGTTTAATTTTCAGTATTAGAAATCTTAATGAACCATTCAATAATTTTCTAATTTAATAGAGTCCTTTAGATTTTAGATTACTATCTGAAATATTTCCATCATAACTCTTTATGATAGATTTATTACAGAATTCATGTTCATATCCAACAATTAGAAATAAACAATGAGTGTATTCTAATATCTAGGTCATAGAGACATTCTCTAAGACTAAGGGCTCCTACTGAAAATATGAAGTCTATTGATCTCATGGAAATTGTTGCAACACTTGCATCACTTTCAACATGGATGACCAATAAACCTTAAGATCAAATTTCTAATACATATGCAACCAATTGCAAGTGTTATTAGAAGATTGAGATACAATTATTAGACTTTACCTTATCAAATAAGTAAGTCAATTTCAATGATTATATGTAGATTATACTGATGCTCCATCCGAGTCCTTTTCTGAGGATTCTAGACAGACTTGATAGTCATACTATCAACACATCAACTTATTGCAGTATTGGCATTCATCCAACTCTTTGGATGTCATATGGAAGTCACAGAAGTACAGTCAACTATTTGATTATACTTCTTGCTTGAGTCCAACCCATGCTTCCACTGCGCTCCCTTTATCTATAAACAACCATTGTTTAAGAATAAGGATCTCTTATGTTAAAATAAAAATTTCAATATAAGAGTATTTCAACATTTATACAAGCTTCACTCAATTCATACAATATGAATATTATGAAGCTTCATGAATGACTAGAGTATAGATAGTAGAATGATGACACTCATCATCTACATCCATCTAAACTCTTAAAACATAGGTTCAGGTAGGTATTCAAATAATTTGAATACATTATCTCTAATAGAGCTACCATTATACATGATGTAGAGAACCATGTCATTCATGATTAAATGTCAAGAGCACATATATATGCCAGAATATCTTTATTGATTTTATAAGGATTAATTTGATAATTACGATCATCATCGACATGTCACTTCAAAAATACATTCGATAAGATCAAGACTTATAGAGACATACAAACCCTAGGGTTTTAGTCCTATTGTCTTATTTAATTATCACTTCTCATTATTATGAGGAATCTTGCACATTGCAACCACATACATTATGTGTCCAATCGCAAGTACAATATCTGGATCAAGGGTCCAATCCATGATATTCTACTGGTTATTAATGAGTATAACATTGAGTGGGTTTAATGAAGGATTATCTGAAATAAGTAATTTGCATAAGGGTATATATTTATATATATACACATATTATACTTTGATTTAGGAGTTTTTATATCAAAGTTGTCTTGCCATGTCAACAATGAAAGTTCATTCCCTTAATCACTTTCAATGTAAGAGATATACTTACCATTATATCTCAGCAAGATCTGGGATCTCCTCTTTATCTTTGTTACATCCCAATAATATGAGAAACTGCAACTCCAATAAAGAGAAGCGGGAACACATTCCGCCTTGTAAGTCCAACTTGCATTTCCCAATTCGGTCTTTAACACCCGGGCCCACCACCCCCAAGGTGATGTTGACCCGTCGTTAATTGAACCAACCGTCAACAGGAATAGAACTCGCTATGCACAATCCAATATCGCCCCAATAATATGAGGATCCGATATTGGGGTCACTACGCATACGGCCTTACTCTTTCGAGAAGCAAAGAGTCCGATCCAGATGCGCTTGTATATAGGAGCTGTCACTACGTACAGACGTCTCCTATATACAATCCCTGGCGACGGAAACCCTTCGCCTTGACGGGAGACCATGGATGTCACTTATGTGATCCTCCACCTCTTATTCAAATTTAATTAATTACTATGAATCATATTCATATAATTAATTCTTCCAAGGGAATTATTAACTCTAATCATATTAGAGTATTCTCAATTGCATATAATTAACTTAATCATATTAAATTAATTATCAATCCAATTTAATCAATCAAACTTAATTTTATGCTTGAATATACATATATGATATTATTCTCAAAGTACGTATTAATTCGTATTTTAATAATTAGAAAAATACATCATAATCCCTCGGACATTATCCCGGCCCTACCCGCTGTCATGGCCAGTACCGGCGGGAGTGGGGCGGACCACATACGTTGCAACCCGCTGACCCAGCGATCCCCGACTAGACACCATATCCACCTCGGGAAAGGATAATGCCAAATTGATTATTTTGTACTTGAGATGATCATCGGTTCTTCAACCGAAATTATACCATATAGTAATCAAAACAATTTTGATTTTAAGGAAATTTGCTAGGCAAATTCCCAAGTCCTATTCAAGCAAGAAGTTTGATGATTGTAATTCCAATTAAGGTTTAGATCAAATCTAATCAACTAATTGGTTGGGGCCAAGTCAATTAGGCAAATAATCATGTTTCAATATTTCACAAATATTTTTCAAGATTATTTCACGAAATTAACAATTAATTTCACTAATTGACAATCACTTGGTTCTAGATTAGGAAAGCAATTTCAGCAGTGACCCCTACTTACTAAAATTGGCATATCTCAATCATATTAAATCCAAATTAAGCAAAGTCAATTTCTAAAGTTTGCTAATTTGATTTAGAACAGAACCTATGTGATGTTTCACGCATTTCGAGGCAAGTCTAAACAGTAATTAACATTTTAATCACGTTCAGATTCACAGTTCCCGCAACAGTGCATACATGTTCATTAAAACGACCATATCTCGAGCATACGAAATCCGATTTACGCAAACTCAGATCCTATGGTTTCCTTATTTAATGGGGAACATAATCCAAGTATAAAATTCGTGTTTAAACAATTTAAACTGTGCCGAATTTATTTACTAAACAGATCTGCGAAATCAAATGCGATGAAAACTTTCACGACCTTAGCGAACCTAAGTCGTCCTTGGTTAACGAATCACTATTCGAAACCGTCGACCTAAGGCTCTGATACCACTTGAAGGATATGGTTAGATCCTCAAGCGCATCACGGAAGCGTGAGCGTCGTATCGAATACGACGAGGAGCGACTAGTCGCACTAGTTGCTCGATGCAGCGGAATTTAAAAAATTTTCTTACGACGAAACCACATGATCCAAGAACACTTCTCGGATCGTTTCGTCTAAACCACAAACAAGTAATTAGGATTACCTCTTGAAGCGTGGTTGCGATCAAGTCTCTAAACGAAGAGACCTCCTGTCTCAAGTCCGATCCGACGGAGGAGACGCTTGCGAGCGCGGGGATGAACCGCGTGCTTCTCGCAATCCAAGTTGATGATCCAAGCGGCGGATCTCCTGATCTCGACACACGAGATCCAACATCTTCTTCACGAGCAAGGCGCACCGAAGGAGACGGAGATCCACGAGCAGAAGAACGGGCAGCATAACGACGATGCCGCGGCGATGGAGAACCTCTCCATGGCATCCATGGTGGACGGCCATGAGAGGAAGAGAGAGGGCTGACCTCTAGAGAGAAAGAGAGAGGGAGAGAGATGCTTCTCAAGCATTATGTGTAAAGAGAGAGCATGGGTATGTCTCTCTATTTATAGGGTTTTGGGATCCATGGATCTCAATCCATGTGTCATATAAAATCAATGGTTGAGATTGATTTATGACAATCCAATGGTCAAGATTGTTGTTGGTAAAAGCCAACAACTTGTGATTTAATTTTGATTAAATATATTTGATAAATCAAATATATATTAATACCAAATTAAACCAACTAAATAAGGAGTGAAAAAACAAATGAGAGTCTCCTTCCCTATTGGGAGGAGTGGACGGCCACCAATTCCATAAAGGAATTGGTGCCGCCCCCCTCTTCCCATATGGGGAGGGCAATCCCATGGATTCCCATGGGATTGCATATCTCCTTGTTTTTCTCTCAACTTATTTTTCAACAATTATTCACCAAAAAATAATTCTCAATTAATTTTGGGAATATTGCAATCTTGACATTGGAATATTGTGAATCACATTCACAACCCAAAACAAAATGTAATTTACATTTTCAATTAATTAAACAATGTGTATCCAATACACATTAATAATTAATCTACTAATATAAATTATATTTAACTCTCTCTAATACATTATAAATCACATTTATAATATATTATGAATAATTGGATATTACTATCCACATTATTCTTATCCTTGATAATTAAATCATATTTAATCATCTTGGATCTCTTTATCTCATGTGTTCAAATAATATGAATCACATTCACATTATTCACATCTTTGATAATCAAATCACATTTAATTATCTAAGATAATTCTCCTTATAATATGAATCAAATTCATATTATTCATGATAATTAAATCACATTTAATTATCCATTTTCTCAATGCTCGGATACATATATCAACAATAGAATTATCCATGAACTCTTTCAAGGACAATGCGCTTTCTCCGCGAATACTTGGAGATAAGGACAGGGCGATTGTATTGTTCCACGTATAGTGACATGGATATTGAGATTATATCTCATATCCAGATCGCGGGCCTCCCATAGATGCTTGATTAAATCAAGACCGCAAATCTAATCTTCTCATTGCATCTGAATCACATTCAGATCAATGTCCAACATTTGGACTAAGATTAGATTACTTCTCTACTGAGAGGAGTCACTAAAATCCAGACCCGTTTCATCACTCCCTAGGAATGGAAGCGTCATGGTTATACAATCGTTTATGATCACATCACCCTCAGGTATTCCTAATACCTGTACATCCTGCATACTCGAAGACCTAGATTAAACCTGAAGTATTGGATCAACTTTATACTGTCTACTTCATGGTTTTATCAATAAGTTTCTCATTCGATCATTGGGAGTCGGTATCGATTATATACTTTCCAAAAGCATATATCATACCTAGGTCTTGATCATATACTTTACAAAAGTATATATCAAACCTACAAATTCAGTCAAGCTTCCAAAGCGAGACGACCGTGCGCACGGAATTTGATTCTTCCCAATATCTCATGAGTGAGCTCATGTCTTCCGGTTCAGTAGTGAACCTGTATGATCCCTTTGAGAGATCGTATTACTCATATGCCCTTATATGCACACCAGCGCGCCGGTGTATAGACCTTGACTAGGTCATCAACCTATTGGTCTGCCAAATGTACATACTCAGACATATAGTAACACATCTGTCTCTGGTCAGAGGATGTGTGCCTATATCATGACAGCATATGATATAGGACTTTGGTTATCTCGATCTCGTTAAGTCAACTCTTTGACCTAACTTATCTGACACCTCCGAATCTCTATTCCTATGCAGAGGACCTGCATCAAGAGGTCGGTCAGATATCAACCTAAACGAGATAGGATTGCCATCTCCTACTCAGGCTGGAGATCATCTCTTAATAATCATTTGACGGTGCTCGATGAGTCCCCAATCTAACTCATTAAATATTCATCTAAGCACCAGCCTCTATGATTCAATAATTGAATCAACAGCTGTATGATCATTAAGATGGCCATGGTACATAACCCTAATTGTACTAAGGGACCTATTATGCAAATTATGTATTCTTCATTTCAGATCAAGGAGTGAATTGCAACAACATTTATTGCATAATGGCTCGCCGTGGGCTCGCATGTCCAACATATGGTACTCAATTTGTTTCATTAGCTTTGTTAAATTAAATGCAGCGTGCGGAAGGGGAAAGTCAAGAGGGTATCATATTGACCAAGTATGCGTAAGCTACGATGTTTAAGCTGATTATCAAGATTGACTTGGATGTAGGGTGGAGCATTGGGCTCGACCCGACCCAACCTGTGAAAGCTCGGCCCGAGCCCATCAATTTTCCGTGGGCCTTGGGCCGGTCGAGGCTCGCTTTTTTTAGCAAATCGAGGACCCACGCCCGACCCAAGGCCCGCGAGATCGGGCTTGAGTTTGGATCGGGCTCAGCCCGCACTCATTTTGGTTCCATGAAGTTACACTTTGATTTTAATTTTTTATTATGATATAATTCATCCATAATACATGAATATTGGATGTATTGTTATGGTATACTATTACTATTCATGGATGAATGAAATATTAGATGTATTGTGACTATAAATTTATGCCCCCCAATTTTATTCTAGTATGATTTACATGCGGATTGTTGTACGTGGATAGTTGAAATCTGGAAAGAATAATTCTTTTTCATGTGATAGAATCATGATGGAATTTAGTTTAGTAATAGCATATGGTAAAACTTTATTAGACTATAAACTATTAAAAGATGGTAGCATATGACATGAGCGTGATATTTTGAAATATGAGGGGCTAGGCCTGGTCCATTTGCACTTCGAGTTCAGGCCGGCCTGACCCGAGCGTGATATTTTTGAAATATCAGGGTTCAGGTTCGACCCATTTGTACGTCGGGTTCGGGTTGGGTCCGAACTTTTGCAAGTCGGGTCCAGGTCAGCCTGGCCCAATGCTTCACCCTATTTGGATGACTGCAGGCCTCTAGATACCAAGCAAGCAAGCGACCTACACTTGATTTGCGAGATAACGGTAAGAGTGGATGTTCCATTGGTCGTATACTTCAGAACCTTGACCGGTGTAGATCTCTGGTGGTGTTGATCATGATACAAGAGAATCAAAGAGACCGGAGAAGACGCTTAGATAATTTGATTTCCTTATCGAATCTTTACTGGGATTTTGGTTTATATTTTGGAATGAACAGAGACGGATTTGGAACTTGATATAATGTTTATCTAATACACGACTTTATCCGTAGTTAAATGAATGAATCGGTTCTACTTTTGATCATCCAAATTCGATATTATTTTTATAGTACTAACCAATTGTCTCTCATCCCAATAAGTGTTATTTTTAAAAAGACTACTAAATCTTGATTTTTTTAAATATATTTTTTTACTAGTAGGATTCGAATCATGTTTCTTTAAAGTGTGAGCCACTGCTTCTACCACCAGATCATTAGAAGGTGTTCTACTAAATCTTGATTGCCTTCCATACGCGCTGGAACTTATACACGTCAACATTAAGTAACGACTAAAAAACATGCAGACAATATCAAAACATCCACATGCAACAAACACCGATGCTTATAAACATCAACAAAAAAAATTATGTATGGACTTTTTTTTCAAAAAACATCCACCGAGATTACTAATTGACGACGTTTTTAAACGTCTTAAGATTTAAGCCTAGGCCGACATTCTTATGAATGTCCGGAAGACTCTATCCCAACGCGATCAGTCCCGCAAAATTTTTGGACATTTTTTAACATGTGCTTAGCCCTTTGCCGATGTTATAAGCAACCTAAATCGACGGTTAGGAGTTTGCTTTAACCATCTTTTGGTATACCATATCGAAGGTGATTGAAGGGACATACAACTCTGGACAATGCGAAATTCCATCTAAGTTTTACTGCTAACCCTAAGGGCCTGTTTGGTTGCTGGGTTGGACTGGATTGGGTTGGAGTACACAGGTGTACCCCTCCTTCCAACCCTCTCAATCCTCCTCACAGTTTACTATTCACAGGGGTACAATTTACTATTCACAGGGGTACCCCAACCCAACCCAACCCAGTCCAACCCAGCAACCAAACAGGCCCTAAAAGATAAATATTTTCCGGCAACTAATTTATGTTGTTAGTCAAACGTTGTTGCATGAAGAAATTTTCCTTTTTAGAATAAATTGAACTAGCTTAAAATAAATTAGTCAAGCGTTGTTGCATGAAGAAAATTTCCTTTTTAGAATAAATTAAATTAGCTAAATATATAACAACGGATAATATTAGTTACTTGCTTCTTTAAATTCACAACAATTATTGTATTGATTGTCATATTTCTAACAATGAATCGTATAGCAACAATTATCCGTTGACCTTTTTTCTAATCGTTGGTGAATTTAGCAACAAATTTAGAATTTTAACTAATAAGTAAATGAAAAAATCATTGTTATACAAATCTTTAACAACAAATATGACATTCGTTGCTAATTATAACTACAAAAGATGATTCGATAACGGATGTTATTCATTTTTATATCTTTAACAATGAAAGATATAACAATGAATATTCGAATTATTCATTGTCTTAAATCATTATTCTTGTAGTATATATTGGGATATTGTGAAAGGCATTTAGGCATAGCCTTCCATTCCAAATTGACAGCCAAAGAGATGCCTTGGTAGTGATACCAATGCTTTGAAAACCCGACCAGGTTGGCCGGTTCGACCAGTGAACCGGGCCTGGACCGGTCCGATTAATTGGTTCTTGCCTATTCGGTTCGAATGTTCATATTTTAATCAACCCGTAGGTTCAACCAATTATTTTAAGCATGATTTAACTAGGTTCAACCAAAGTTAAAGCGCATTTAATTTTTAATTTATTTAAAAATAATGCTAGTAATGGAAGTTGAACCCATAACCTTGTTGGTTATCTATTTCAAACTCATAACCAACTGTGTTAACACAATTTTTCGCATGTGATAGATTTTAAATATAATTAAATTACCATTATGGTATAGAGCATCAAGTACAAATAATATATATGATATATGTGATATTTGATTATGCATACGAAAAATATTTTATATATAATGTGACATATATACATTGTCTACATATTTTATTTCTATTTCAAGTATATTAAGTGTATATTTTATATACATTTTGTTTCATTTCGGTTTTATTAGTCGGTTCAATCTGATCCGACCATTTCGAGTATGGTTTAATTCATTTTTAAATAATGACGACATCGTCATCTAATTGAACCGGTTTTATTACACGGTTCAATCCGATCCAACCATTTTGATAGATTTTAGATTTTTTGTCGGGTTCGATTTCAAAACATTGAGTGATACATAACATCTGCCGTATAATCTTTGGTTTGTAACTTAAGTTGGTCTTGAGTATTTATTTTTTTTATTTTAAAGTGGAGCAAAATCCAAAGGAAATGGGCAATCTTGCAATGGAATAGTTTTGACAAAAAATTGAAATAAAAAGAGGAATTGATCCTTCCGTTGGATCGGAGTATTGTGTATTGTTTGGTTCAATCCAATGGATTTGTGACTTAATAAAAAGACCACGTGAGGCTTAAAAAGAGCGGCAACACTACAATAAAATTGGGTCATATTGATATTTTCTTTCAAAATCTATTATTAATCAGCCATCGTTAAATATATAATGATGATATTATTCGTTGCCAAGTAATTTTTTATACATACAATTAACAACGAATGTCGTATACGTCACTGTTTTATTAGTGACGGTGCATATAGCAATAATTTTCTGTTGCTATCTTTCACAATTTTAATTAATCATCATTTTTTTATGATATACCCACATTAGATTGAAGAGAGAATACTAAACTTATTGTGTAATACATGTATGTTTTATACATATTATGGATAACAAGACTCATCAAAATATATCATAAAGGAAAGGTTGACCTAGTGGGCAATTTGGCATGCAAGGAATACGGAGATTCTATGTTGAGAATGTTGTAAAATATGCCAAAATCCTTCGGGATAATTCAGCTTTGTAATATGATATTTAACCTTTGAATATAAAGTTTTTGGGTACTCCCTCTATCTTTGCACCATTTTTTTCTTTAAAAAACCGTTGGAACCAGTAGACTATGAACCAGTTTGGTAATTGGGTTGGGTTGGGTTAGTTGAGGTACCGCTTAATAGTAAATTGTTTGGAAGATTGGGAGTAGGGATGAAAACAAATGTCAATATATTCGTAACCGATCCGCTATCATATTCGTTTTATAGATATTTTAACATTCGTATTCGTATTCGTTTTAAAATGGATGTGGATATGGATATCACTTTGACATTCATTAATATTCGCATTCGTATTCGTATATTCGTTTTCGTACATAAGTGTAGTGATAAATTTATTTATAACTATGCGTAACAATAATTAATGATTGCATTCATAATATTGATATAATTGTTACGAAATTATTATATATGCTATATCTATTTTATGTGTAACCATCTTAAACATGTGTTTTTAGTTAATCTATTTAATATTTCTATTATTATTCGTATCCGGTTCGTATTCGTTTTACATTCGTATTCGTTTTTTAAAGATATTGTAACACATTTTTTACATCCGTCAATATTCGTATCCGCATTCGTATTCGTATTTTAAAATAGATAAAAATATGATCATACTTATATTCGTATCTGTATCCGATCGATTTCATCCCTAATTGGGAGGGTTGGAACGAACTGATGCACACCAGCAACCAAACTAGCCTATATGTAAGAGCAAAGGGCGCCAACTAGAGATGAGCATTGGGCTGGGCCGGCCAAGCCCGGCCCGAAGCCCGGCCCGCATAGCCCGACCCAGCCTGAGCCCGAATTATTTATGGGTCGGGCTTGGGCTAAAGATGTAGGCCCATTTAATAATTGGACCGGGCTCGGGCCTAGCCCGGCCCAGCCCGTTAGGCCCGATAGCCCGACCCGCATAAAAGCCCAAAACTAGGCCCGTTAGGCCCGATAGCTTGGCCCACATATAACACATATGTGTCTAGACTTTGATCTCTTACTTTGATATATTCATCTAAATTTAATGAGGGAGTTGACAACGTCGACAAATTAATCCACTTGAAGTACATTTTCAATCTGTTTGTTTACTATTATTTGCACATGTTTCTATAATATCTCTATGAAACTCTTTCCATTAGATACTGTAGAATCATAGATATGACCAAATCCATGCAAAACAGTAGGATAACTAAATAATAAAGACCTAAATAACTAATAAATACTTCATAACAAAGATTACAATCAAAATAACCAAATGAGGGTTCGCCAAGTTTATGGGGCCACCAAGTCAAGACTCATAAGTTTTGGGCCGGTTCAAGCCCAATTATTTTTTGAGACATTATGGGCCGACCAGGCCCAGTCCCGACCCATTATAATTGGGATGGGCTGGGGCCTAGGCCTTCAAAAAAATTAGTGGGCCTAGGCGCGGCCCAAAGCCCACAAACATAAATGGGCCTGGGCTTGGACCCTGTAGGGCCCGACCCAAGCCCGGCCCATGCTCATCCCTAGCGCCAACTGAAGATGTTCGAATGCACGTGATAAGCACGTGCCAGAGGCTAAGCGGTGCCACGCTCAGATCAAACAGTGAAGCAAAAATCGTGCTGCTCAGAGACTTGCACGTGGCACGTTATCCAACATTGATGCTTGGGACATAAGCAGACGAGTGCTGTACAATAGGGGTGTTCAAAAATATCTGGGTCAACGGGTACCTGACTTGACCCGTTCACTTTGATCCTAAACTCACGGGTACCCGTCTAAAAATGATGGGTCGGGTACCCGCTATGCTATGACCCGTACCCCATACAAAAAACCTAACGGGTACCCGCAGGTACCCGTCAGTACCCGATTGGAAGTTAAGAAATGCATGCATGCATGGAAATATTGAATGATTATTTACTGTGTTGTCTAACTTTAGAACTTCGCGAATCCAGTTCAAGCCGGATTGAATCAAATTGAATGAAATTGAATCTCGTCACCATTTTTGTGTTCTCGAAATGAATCAAATTCGAAGTCTGAAAGGTATGAAGGTGGGATCCAACATGAGTCGGATTGAATCGAATTGAATCAAATCGAACACGAAGACTGAAAGGTATGAATGTTTACGTCAATTAGAACTTCGGGAATCCAACACGAGCCGGATTGAATCGAATTGGATCAAGTTGAATCTCAACATCGTTTTTGTGTTCGTGAACTAAATCAAACACGAATACCGAAAGGTATGAATATGGGATCCAACACGAGCCAGATCGAATCGAATTGAATCAATTGAACATGAAGACTGGAAGGAATGAGTGTTTACATCAAACTTTAGAACTTCAGAAATCCAACACGAGCCGGATTGAATCGAATTGAATCAAACCAAATCTCAACACCATTTTTGTGTTCTCGAATTGGGTCAAACACGGAGATCGAAAATATGAAGATGGGATCCAACACAGGACGGATTGAATCAAATTGAATCAAATCGAACACAAAGATTGAAAGGTATGAGTGTTTACGCCAAACTTTAGAACTTCGCGAACCCAACACGAGCCGGATTGAATAGAATATAAATGTTCACTCGAGCCCATAAGTCCAAAAATCTAAATATTTTTATAGTAGAATTGGTAAAAATAATATTTCATTTGAATATTAAGTAACAAAATTGCATAAAAATAATTGATCATCTAATCTCCGAACAAATGTAATTACGAAGGAATGGAATGACGATAAAAAATTTGTGAGTTTCGAAGTTGATATATACCGTTTATGAAAAATTATAATTATATATTTATCCCTTTATTGATGCTAATATATCAAATGAACAATTCCCTATTATTATAGGTGATATCCCGCGGGTACCCGCGGGTAACCAACATCCATTAGCATTAACAGGGTACCCATTACAATTGGGTACCCGTTGGAATGAGGTGGGTCGACCCGTGACCCGATAACAATGGGACGGGGCGGGTCACGATCAAATGTGGCGGGTACCCGTCGCATGAACACCCCTACTGTACAACCCGGAATCGAGGCGTATTCTTGCTGCACTTCCCCAATTGACCTGGAATGGTCTTGGTGGGCAGTGGCTTTCAGCTCCAGGCGATGGAATCGAGAGATACGGATCTCAGATCTCCGGTGGTGCGACTGCGATATGATGTATCCTTGAGATGGAATCGGCCCAGATCGATGCGTGGTCAGCTTATCAGCTCCTGAAGGGGACTAGACAGAGATGATCAGATCGATCTCGGCTCTCTCTTCGGAAGATGGTCCTGTAAATAACACGATTGTCTCGATTCGGATGACCTCAAACAAACATCATGATCATCATCAGTAGGAATGTCAAGGTTTGAACTCTGAACCATTCCTATTAAAGCTCCTGACAGCAGCACACATGGACATATACCCAAGTAATCCCCAAACACTGGGTTTTCTTTGCCAAACGTGGATCTATACGATTGCAGAACGAGTGATACACTTGTGAATTAATCTAGATTAAGATGAGTGGGAGGTCCACTCGATCGGATGGAGGAAAAAGGACCCAATCTCAGGTGATCAGGATCCGATCTGAGTTGCTCAAAAGGTGAAAGGAAGATAAAGAATCGGGTGTTGTGCGTGAATGAGTTGAGGGCGTGGTAGGAATGATGGTTTATGAAGGGTAAAATGTGTGTTCCCCTCCCCCATCTATTTTTCGCATATTTTTTTATTTTTTTTAAAATAAAAATTATGTAAATTTATTATTATATCTCTATATTATGTCATTCAAATTTCATGCAAAACAGAGACTCATACGACCTCCATTCAGACGGGGTCGATTTAAAAAATCCTGAGACCGTTAAAAAAATGACTGTTTGGATGGAGGCCGTAGGAGTCTCTGTTTCACACGAAATTTTTATGACATAATATAGGGATATAGTGATGAATATTCACAAAAAAAATTAAAAAAATAAAAAATTGAAGAAAATAGGGCGGGGGGAGCTAAGTTAGCTCCCCCTAGGGGACAACCCCATTTTCCTCTTTTTTATATACACGCTTTAAGAAAAAAAATATTTTTTTATTCGAGATGAACTTGATAATAAATAAATAACGTGATAGAAGTTATTTGAGAATATATAGATTATTTATATTTTGGTATTTTTATAAGCTAGATTCATATTTCATCCTACTTTATTTCCTTGTCAACCATGTCAAGTATTGACCTAATTTCAGGATCTAAGATCAGTCTGTATATGTGCTACATATATACAACGTTCTTTATTTCTTTTTTATACTTTATTCTTTTATTATAGTCTAAACGAGTGCTATGTATACATTATTAACGGAAGACATCAATGTGTTAAAGGTGGGAATCAATGTTATTTTTTTAATAGTTGGCTAGATAATTTCGGAGGTCTAAAGCATCCCACTTGAGATTCGAATCCGGTCCTTTTAAGATGTATGCACACTGCACTACCACCCGACCACTCCTTAGAATCAATATTATTTACATGTGTTTACTAGAGATTTTAGGTCAAAATGAAATAAAAAGATGACGAGTCGAGGATTCATTCTCCTTCCTAAATTTCGGGAAAAAATTCCAATGCCTCCGTCCTCTTGATTTAAAAGCACGTGCGTCAACACATCAAAAATTTCTTCTCCATTCATGTCTTACGAATATTGCATCTCCCTTCCTATCGTGTGCATGTTGTAGCACAACAACAACAGACATAGTGGGGAACGGATCGCAAACTGCAATTAACAATTACAGCCGTTGTTGTAATAAAGGCAGTCCGTCGGATGAGAATCTGACGACCGGTCTAGTGATAATGGATGCATCTCGAGATAAGGGCCGATGATCGGACGGTTCTGCCATGTATCTGGTGCACAAAAACGATCCTTTCTGGACATGACCATGCTTCCGCATAATGAAAAAAATGTCACTATCATAGATTCACATTATTAGAGCAATAAATAAATTGGGAGCCACTGCCATCAATTACTGTTTTAATAGTTGCATATTTATGTGCATGAAATACCGGACAAAACAAACATTGTTACTTCAGTTGAATTGTTTTCTTTTTCTGGTTTTATGAACAACTGATATCATCAACAGTTCGGTCGATCCTATTGGTCGATTATGACAATCGAAATCCTATACGAGGGTGAGGATCCCCTGCTCTAAAGGGTATTGCAGCAGAGGTGCTGTAAACCCTAATAATTTTTTTTTGTGATTTAGATTCTAAAATACAACCTCATAGGTTAACGCTCTATATATCCTCCAAATTTCGCTTAAATCCGACATTATTTGTTATTTTATCTTAATAGTCAAACAATCGGTCAAGATCTAAGCAACTTAAAGTCCATTTAAAAAAGATCCGAATCTAACTATTAAGATAAAATAGCAAATAATGTCAGATTTAAACGAAATTTGAAGGATATTTAGAACATTAACCTAAAATTCAATCTATAAAGTTCAATTTTAAAATCTAAATCATAAAAAAATTATTAAGGTTTACAGCACCTCTGCCGCAAACCCTCAGCAGAGGATCCTCTTCCCCTATACGAAAACCAGTTTGATGTCCGGTTTAATTTTCAAAGGCTCGTGTAGGAGATAAGTCTGTGACAATGAAATGTGGCCAAAAAATATATACTTTTCCGACATACTCCACTAATTTGATGAGCCGTCCACAAGGGGGTGCAAGTGGAACTTGTGACTCTTCTTCTCCGGCCGTTCGATCGGAACACCATTCCGATAGAACCAGTCGGGAATGGAATTGGCCGCGTCTTCCATCCTCCTGGCCGTGCTCGTTATCACATCTCTACTAGTTCTTCCGCGCGTTCTCGGCAACCGCTATGGTGGCAGACGCCTCCCTCCGGGACCCATAGGCCTTCCACTGCTCGGCCGACTCCCGTTCCTGTCCCCCGACCTCCACCGCTGCTTCGCAGACCTCGCACGTTCCTACGGCCCCGTACTGAGCTTCAGTCTCGGCACGAAGCTGTGCGCGGTCATCTCCTCCCCTTCAGCAGCCGCGGAAGTCCTGCGAACCCATGACGCCGTCTTCGCCAACCGCCCCCCTTCGGCTGTCGTAACCATCAGCACAGGCGACGCCGACCTCGCGTGGGCACCCAACGGACCCCACTGGCGGATGCTTCGCAAGGTGGCCGTGCGTGAGCTCCTCAGCAGCTCGGTCATCGACTCGTTCGCGTCGTTGAGAAGAAAAGAGCTTCGTCGCATCGTCGGCGAGCTGCAGTCGAGGGCGGGCGATGCGGTAAACGTACGCAACATGGTCTACGCGACTTCTCTTAACGTGATCACGAGCATGATGTGGGGCGGCGAATTGGGCGGTGTACTGGAGGAGGAAGCGCGAGAGGTGATTGATGCGATGATAGATCTTGCGGGAGCCCCCAACATCTCGGATTTCCTTCCGGTGGTCGCCCCGCTAGACCTGCAGGGTCTGCAGCGGAGGATGAGAGGTTTGAGCAACCGGTACGATGTCATCTTCGGCCACATCATCAAGACGAGCAAGGAGATCAACAGATCCGACAGTGACGAAGGTCCTAGAGATTTCCTCCGCTTGTTGTTGGATCTCGTGAGCAAGAGGGACCCGGAAGTGCCGTTGCAACATGACCACGTCAAGAACCTGCTCTTCGTAAGCATCATGCAACTCTGCATTCTGCAAGTCCTCTCTTCTTCAAATAATCTCAACCCAAAATCCTACGTCACTTGCGTTATTTGTCAGGACGTGATGGCCGGAGCAACGGACACCACGGCGACGACGACAGAGTGGGCGATGTCGGAACTTCTGCGCAACCCGAAAGTGATGTCCAAAGCACTGGAAGAGCTCGACACAGTGGTGGGAAGCAACGCCGTCTTGGAGGAGTCCGACCTCCCCAAGCTGCATTATTTGGATTCCATCGTGAAGGAGACGCTGCGTCTGCATCCAGTTCTTCCGCTTCTGATACCCCACACCCCCAGCACCGGCTGCAAGGTTGGCGGGTACGACATCCCCGAGGGGACGAGGGTGTTCGTCAACGTGTGGGCGATACACAGGGACCCATCGCTATGGGAGGAGCCCCTCGAGTTCAAGCCCGAGAGGTTCTTGGAGCGGAACGGCAGGTGGGACTACAACGGGAAGAGCTTCGACTACTTCCCTTTCGGAGGAGGGAGGAGGATATGCCCCGGGATCAGCTTAGGTGAGAGGATGGTGATGTACCTCGTGAGCTCCCTCCTCCACGCGTTCGAGTGGAGGCTACCGGAGGGCGCTGAGGGCGGCGTCGACGTAGACGAGAAGTTTGGGATCATTCTCAAGAAGAAGGAGCCGCTGGTGCTTGTGCCGTCCATTAGGAGGGAGCAGTACCTGCATCTGGACTAGAAAGTTTCCGATTAACGACGTATTATTACTTATTTGATTACCTAAATAATCTACTGATGGAGGAGTGGAATTTTCATGCAGAAGACGTGTTATTGAATTTATGGTCGGGTTTCTTATAATGTTATAAGCTTTGCTTTGATTTCGTATGCTCTGATATGGAGATGAGCTCGACTACGTTAATGGGTGTAAGATGAGTCCGTGCCTAATGGGAATAAGAATATTTTGTATTATATTGCAAATTCACTGCTTGATTCTAAATGCTAGAGTTAGATAAACTTCAAGATCCACCTGTCTAACATAGGAATGCAAGAAAATGAGAGGAGAGATCTGTTGTAAACCGCGAGGAGGCCCGAGCCGCTCGATCAAAATCAAACGGTTCGCATGAAATCCGGGTTATTGTGGGCTTTTATTGTGCGAACCACTCAATCTTGATCGAACGGCTTGGGCCTCCTTGCGGTTTACAGCAGATCTTGTTGTACACAGAGGAGCTGCACGCGCAAGGAAATTCGAAAAAGTACATGCAGGCATGTCGTAGCCAAGCTGGACCCAAAATTATGCAACAGAAGTCGTCATTCCATAGCCATGGAAAGGATACGTCTGAAATTGATGTTAGACAATTGCTCTCACAACGAAAATTTTAATTTTTTTTACATATATGTATAGAATTAAGGTTGAACGATAGACTTTCAATCAAGACTGGTTCTTCAGATGAACGCTAAAGGTATGTGCATGCAAAGAAGATAATGATTTACATGGAAAATCCGTGTCGATGTAGTGAAAAAAAATTACAAGCAAACAGAGATCTCAGTATATAGACAACTAGATTACTATGGGACATAGTAAATTGATCAATAATCATCCAAAAGATTTCCAAAAAAAAATCTTTTTTTGAAGGGATGGTATATATGTGATCATCGTCTATAGTGTTATTTACTACAGTGTATGATGCTCATGGTGCACAATCGACATTGGTAATAGGTCTTCTCAATGGGGAATGGGAGCTTATTTTTATGGATCTATATAGAGAGAGAGGAGAATAACTTCAAATGAGATTGGGGTTCAGATCCTCGTGGTGATCCTTCAATTTTGTCCATTTAATTTTAATCATAAAACTAGAATAAATGATGCATTAATCTTATTATTTAATGACGGAAAGCCTATTTTGCTCTTTCTGTCTCATTATAAAAATAGAATGCGAGAAATTTGTAACCCTAATTATCTCATATATCTATCTCTCTCCCCTGCCAACGGCGGAACACGGCTCCAACCCCATCTCTCCTGACGGTGACACACAGTGCGGAATGCGACTCCTCCCTGCCCCCTTCTCTCGACAGCTGTGTGCGGTACTGGTAAAGAGGAGCACGTCTCCCCCTCCTCTCTCTCTCTCTCTCTCTCTCGCGACGACGATGCAAGGCAAGAAGTACTAGCGTTCTATATCTCTCTACTACCCCGATGTTGATACGCAGCGAGGAGCGCAACTCCTCCCCCTTTCTTTCAATGACGGTTTGCAGAAAGAAGGAGCGTGGCTCCCTCTCTCTCTCTCTCTCTCGACGGCGATGCAAGGAGGAGCGTGGCTCCCCCCACACGACGACGGTGCATTGCTCGCAATGTGGGGTTGTGGTTGCGAAGGACGGAGGATTATTATTCTTTTTAATTTACTAACAATCTAGTGTTTATTTTTTAAATAAAAAAATGGGAAACACGTGTAGGTGTCTGGCCCAATATATAGATAGAAAAATAATTTCAAAAAAATCAGGATTCGAGAAGAGTTCGAGCAAGGTGGATTGCATTTTCAACATAGAATATCTTTGCACAGAAAATACACCATTTCTACCAAGCCAAAGAGTCTGTAAACCAGCAATTGGCACTATCGTTCGGCACTTAGACGGGATCAAAAGTTAAGGAGAGACTCCCAGAATAACGCATGTTTTTATGCCAACCCAAGCCACATCCAACATCCGTCAAAATCTTTCGCCTTAACACATCCCAGAAACGGGTGTTCAACATATTCTAAAGATGAACTGCACAGAACATAAGAGTTATCCTTAGAGCGAAAGATGCGAGCCTGTCTCTACCTAGTGAGTAATCTCTCATGTGTCCAGAGACACATGAATACTCTATTACGTGATGGAACTCTCAACTCCCAAATCATCCTACAGTCCCTAACAAGGTCCTCATGAAGCGGTTCAGCTCCCTTGATCAGCACGTTGTAAGCCTTCTTGACAAAGAACTCACCCTCCCTCCAAACCCAAATGTCTTTACCGGAAGTGGGACCCTCAATCCTAGATAGAGACTCCATCAACTTGAGTTATTCATGCATACTTCGTTTAGAGAGCACATCTAGGAAAGTAGGTCTCCAAAAGCTATTATCCCAGATATGAGTGACACGTCACAATCTAGTGTTTATTGCAAAACCCCAAACCAATATTATAAAAAAGTGAGCATAAATTTTTACTATTGTAGCATGGATATTACGAATCTTATTTTTTTCATATTAACTACCTATTTATTTTACAGAACCTTGTAGGAATATTACAAAGGCAGCATTGACTTTTACAAAGATCCATACAGTTTTACAAAATAAAGATGTTTGCTTTACAAAATAAAGATGTTCATAAACTAAAAATCACTGGATGAGAATGTAAAAAAGACATTGTAGCGATTTACAAAACTGAATATAGATATTGCAAAAATAGAATTCATTTTACAAAGGAATCAAGGATAATGTAATTTTACAATGAAAAATACTTATTTACTAAAATTGTTGGCAGGCAATGTAAAAAATAATTTTACTATCGAATTTACAAACTGAATCTGAATTCTACAAAAACACGTTGGAGTTTACAAATACATGGTTAAACCCAAATTGTTGAAAATGAAAATAGAAATTTTGTAACAAAGGTATTAACGAAAAATATCAAATTTAGACAAGCCTAAAATGGTAAATCGAAGCTATGAAATGAAATTCAAATTTATGAACTGAGATGATGAAACTACCCTTTTGGATTACATTTTGGAGGCACCCGTTGGATCGAGATCCTAGGATCTTGTTGATGGCTCACCATGAAAATGGTGAGACCCATTCCTATTTGAAAGGCACCCTATATATATATGATAAAACAGGATATTCTCTGCTCTATTTTTCAGCCATTTTTTGTTTTTTTGAAAAATACCATAATGCATTTTCATCACTATATCCCACTAATACATTATTCCAATTTCGTCAGAAACAGAGACTCATATGCCCTCCATCCAGAATATGTCGACTATAGCAATTCTAAGACTGTTAAAAATACATGTTCTAAATGGAGGACATAAAAATCCCTGTTTCTGAAAAAAATGGAATGGCATATTAGAGAGATATAGTAATGAAATACATGATAATATTTTCCAAAAAATAGCCAAAAAATGAGGCGGGAGCAACCCCATTTTCTCATATATAGGTAAGTGTGGAGAATTCGAGGGCTTGCTGAGTTGTATGGTATCTCGAGACTATTTTTTGGCATGAAGAGATAATAACCAAGAGCACCTTATTCAATGATTCTTTGTGGTTAAGACACTCAAGGCACAAGGCAAATGGATTAGCTGAGAGTTGAACACATATTTGAATCTTGAGGTGTAAAGGTGACTATGGGCTCAAGTAGGAGTTATTGTACTCTTGAACGGAGATGAGTAATCGAAGATTTTTACACAAGGATTCACAGTGGAAGGGAGAATGGTTGGAGGTCTTCTTAGAACAGATGGGAAGCTTGGTGATCAACAACGACAGGCTTAGACACGACTAAATGAGGCACGATGATGATGGAAGCCGATCGTCTGTTGTAAAGGGCAATTGCAGCAGGTGCTGTAAAAGGAGGGGAGCGTCGGATGAGAATCGAATGACCCATCCTAAGGGGGCGAGGATAGTGGGTGTGCATCTCGAAGCCGAGAATATGGGATCGGATGGTTGTAGGGTCTACAACAGAGTCTGCTGTAGCAGACCCTATAGCATAAGATCCTCTCTGCGATGATGATGTTCACACAAGTGGAGGTAGTAGATCCCATTGGGTTCTCGTTAGAAACATAGTTCTTATGATGTACATACATACATATTTAACAGGGCTTGCATATATTTGTGTTTATAGATATTTTACTAGTATTTTAGATTCTAGTTATAATAGTATTTTGTCCTATTATTTCTAATGTTATACAATGCATCACTTGGCTATTGCTTGATTTAGTTTGTGTTGAGTATTTATTGGAATAATAGAAAGACAACGCATAAGGTGGTGAAGTTTACAAGCTTCAAGAAAAGGTAAGTCGCGTACATTAGCATGAGAAAATCGAATTTCATCGATGGAGCTTAAATCCAGAGTGGTCTTCCATGCCTATATATCTGTCCTCTCCTTTCATTTATCCAAACCCAATCTCCCTGTCTAAGCTAATCTTTCGAATGCTCTCATATCCCTTCTCTTCCCTATATAAAAGGAGCACAAAAGTATATCTTTTTTAGATAAACGGTTCACATTCATTCATCCTGATTGTGCTAGAAATAATAAAGTTTGTAACAGCGAGAGGAGGGAGGTCCGCACAGACACGAGGCACTATAATGTTAACATCAGTGATCAAGCAAGCAAAAGAACCCCTCACCACACAGACAAACGAAGAAACAAAGCCCAAAAGAAAATAGTTTGCAAGTAGTGCACACAAAAACCACCATCAAAGCAGATCGAGAAGATTGTGGATCACGAGGAAACCACCAAAAGGCCTTGATCAGGTGCAATGAAGACGTCCGACGCAACCCCTATATAGGTTTCGAAGATCCGGCACCGAAGCCCAGAGAACGCGTGCCTAGACCATCCTAGTTTGGAGAACCAGGAAACATCAGAGGTCCTACATAATGGTTAATTTAAAAGCAAAAGCATATTAGAAATGAAAAACGAAGATTCACTGAGTATCTTAGTAGCGTTAATATCAAAATTCAAGTGATTAATCCAAATATCCCTAGCCTCGCTTCTGAATCTAGTATTACAAATGAATGATGGTTCAAGGATGGTTCAAGGATTAATTTGTGCTTGATGATAGGTATGTTGTCATTGATGAGGTGATATCGACCTTTCCAAATTAACCAACATATCATAATTTCAAAGCAAAATAAAACCATTCCTTAGCCCTCAAGTTTATCGCCGTGTCCACAGTAATCATATCCAAGACATCCTGGAACATTGATTCCAAACCACGTGAATTGAAAATATCTCTGGTTCTTTCACAATCATTGAATAGAATGCACAATACGAGCACTATTAGAAGGATAAGTACAAGAGCGAACATCACAAGTGAGGGAATGACAAGAGGTTGCCTCAGGAGAAGGGAGGAGGAATAACAAGACAAAAACGAATGGACGGTGAAGAAAATGAAGGGAAAGATGCGGATGGTACAACTTTTCAAGGCGTCCACCTAACACTTAGGTGATGTTCGGCTAAGGGATTAAACCCTCCTTTGGGGTATTTACCCCCTTAGTCCATTCTTTCTCTCACCCATGGGTCCCATTCTTTATCTTTTTTAATACATTAAATAAATCAACTCTCTTTCATCAATTCCATCAAAAATAATATATTATACCAACATATTATATAAAAATTATAAACTACTCTACGTCTACTCACTTTTCCAAATTTTAATACAATCACATCACAATAATTACTCACTTTTCCAAACTTCAATATAATCACGTCACAACAAACTCGCCTTCAGTTTAATCCTCTGTCCAAATGCCAAAACACAAAAATATTTATTTTCTAAGAAATCCACTGTAGTTGTTAGGAAAGCAAACCATATGTTGGAATGACTTAATGAGTAAGGTGGGTCCGTAAGGGAACTTGAGACTTTTCTTTCCATAGCCGCGTCTACACACTAGAAAAATAATTGGCTTTCCTAGCGTGTTTAATGGACCTATTTGAAAAAGACAACTTATACATATTAAATATCATAAAGTAAGATATCAATGATAAATTTTAAGTCCATGTTACTAAAACATTGGATAAAAATTATGATAATAAAGTTTAGATAAGTTGCTTCCCATGATATAAGGGCGATTTAAGAATGGAGAGAGAAGGGGGGCAAAAGAGAGAGAAAGATGAGATAGGTATTGGTATTAGAGATGAAAACAGTCGGATACGGATAAGAATATAGGTATAATCATATCCTTATCCATTTTATAATATGAATACGAAGGCAGATACGAATATTGACGAATGTGAAAAATATATTATCATATCCTTAAAAAATGAATGCGAATGTAAAATGAATAAGGGTCGGATACGAATAATAAAAATAAATATTTAATAGATTAACTAAAATATACATTTTTGGAATGGTTTACACATAAAATAGATATACCAAATATAATAATTTCATAATAATTATATCAACAATAGTGAACGCAATCATAAAATATTGTTACGAACAGTTATAAATAAATCCAGTACTATCTTATTTACGAAAACGAATATATGAATGCGAATGCAAATATTAGTGAATATCAAAGTGATATTCATATCTGCATCCATTTTAAAACAAATACGAATACAAATGTCAAAATATATATAAAACGAATACGATAGCGATCGAATATTTACATTCTTTTTCATCCCTAATTGGTATGAGAGCTAACTATGTCCTATCACCCGCATGCACCATCGGATGGCACGTGTATCTTACAGCAGGAGCTTTAACAGTAGAGGACATGTTGGCGAGCGGAGAGGCAGGAAGGATAAATCCTTGTACCACACACGTGGCTCCACACAACTGGGAACGAAGTTGTAACCTCATTTTTTCTAAAAAAATAATAATAGATTCCATGTTGACCACAAATTCTCTCTGACATGTGGGCGAAAATAATTGCTCTCAACCTTATCTCCAGATTTTTATGGACATTGTGTATTTTCTTTTAGGGCCCGTTTGGTAGGAGAATAAGCAGGAATAAGGATGGAGAATAAGGGAAATAAGGGTCTATTCTCCGTTCGGCTGGAGGATAAGAATAAGGAGAATAAGGTGAAATAAAGGTAGGTAAGGTGGGATAAAGATAGGAATAAGAGTGAAATAAGATGGAATAATGGGGAATAGTCGTACCACTGGGAACTGTGTCGAGAGGAGAATTGGCCCCTTATTCCAGGGCCTATTCTCCAACCAAACAGAGCCCTGGATCTCCTGTCACGGAGTGGATCCCCTGCTTTAATTTAGAACATGGATGATGTAATAGGATTGGTACACGCCACGTGGAGGGAACCAACTCAACGATCTAGATGAAACCCCTCTCATCTCCGTCTCCTCCCACGTCGCTCCTCGCGGCTTCCCAACTATCCATCTCATGGTTTTGCTCGAGTCTATTCTAAAGCTTGTGACTTTGCTAATGACGCTTAATTAGTGATGATCATGATTAATTAGCATTAATCATGATTAATTTATCTCAACTGGAATTAAATCTACTAATCTATGGTTAATATTCACTAATCGTGATTAGTAACTTTAATATCATTAGTCTCCTTAATCACAATTAATTAGTACTAATGATGATGATTAAGTATTAATGACAACTTAACCAAGCGACAACATCTTTCGTTTCGAAAATTAATAGCAATTTGAAACAATCTCTATTCAAACGAAACGAGATCCCTTGGATTTGTCTCATCGGGTTGGATTTAAATATAGGATCTAAGGAAGTTGATTTTTAGGACTTTACTCGTGTTTCGATCAAAATCTTTCCTTGTTGCTAATCTTGTGTTGACCTAGACTTTCGAGACGAATGTAAAATGAATCCGTATCTCGTCGCCCTTGACTTTCGAGAAAACCATTGAAGTCAAGCCATCTCAAGTTCGTTCTAACAACCATGACAACATTGCCATGTCGCCCTTGACTTTCGAGAAAACCATTGAAGTCAAGCCATCTCAAGTTCGTTCTAACAACCACGACAACATTACCATGCTACCTCATATGTGTGACCGTAGTCCTCAACGTACATGAAGTCCCTCCACCGCTTACGTCGCTAACTGCTAGTGCTCCTGCTTCTTCAAAAGCAGTGTCGTCCCTGATATTTCGTGAACCCTAAGCAAAAAGGAAAATGAGCTTTTATAAAAAAAATGATGATAAATGTGCTCTTATATAATTCCATTAAATTTTGGACTTCAGTTGAGTTGTTCACTGAAAATTCGATTCTATAAGGGCTCATTTTTTGATGAATTGTTTTATCGAAAAATCGATTCCATAAGGCCTTATTTTTCAACGAGTTGCTTCATCGAAAAATTCGATTCCACAAGAGCTCATTTTTCGGTGAGTTGTTTTACTGAAAATTTGATTCTGCAAGACCTCATTAGGACATATATTACTTTTTCTAAACTAAAGACTGAATACATACAAAAATGGATCCCTAAAGTTGATGACCCTGAGCCATTGCACTCGGAAATTACCATCATGGATGGCCCTATTCAAGAGCTTCTCTGACCACACTCTCGTTGTTGTTTGTTTTTTTGCGACCACGTGACGACGATGTTGCGACTGCAGTAGTCACAATGTGCTCTTTATGTAGTTGCAAAAATTGTAAACCCATAAAAATTAGCAGCAGAAGTTGTACCCATTGCTGTTGCGTATGCGTCGACGCCCTACGTTTATTAGAAATTTAATGACTGATGCAAAGAACACTTGAACATTACCATTGCGATACGAATATAAACACGGATATTTACACCTTAACTTTGAGTAGTTTCGTAATTACCTCGGAAACCTTTGATAATTACGAATTAAACTCAAGACCTTCAATAGTGCTTAACTCAGGGCCTGGTTGATTGCTGGTGTACACCGGGATACACCGACATACCCCTGACTCCAACCCTCCCAACCTGAATTGGGATTACTTGTATTAATTGTACAATTTCTTTGGTACAATGTGTCATCTACATTGTTGTTGCAGAATGGATTTCCCAACGAGTTTGCGTAACCCACTCGTAATATATAGTTGATTTACCGAGTGAATGTGCTGTACTCGTTCGAAATCCAATTCAGGAGAGGTCGTGATTAAGCTATGACAGGAAATTTCTAATGGGATATGCAGACCGTGTCTTGCAATGCCATTTCATGTTCTTAGAAAATTATTTTGGGTAAATTACAAAAAGAGCTTCAACTATGCCTCAATTCCTAATTAAAGTACTCATTTTTCAATTGTAATAAAGAGGGGTCTGAACCGTCAACTTAAGGGTTTAACGTCGACATAGAAGGGTCGTTGAAGCTTATAGAGGCCCTATTTGAGACAAAAACATAAGATCAAGCTCATCTTTGTTACAATTGAAAAATGAGTCCCTTAATTGAGAATTGAGATATAGTTGAGTCCTTTTTTTGTAATTTTCCCAATTATTTTCGATGGACCTTATACTTTCAGAGGCATGTGGTATTCATCACAGGTTTAGAAGTTCTACGTAAATGGAAAGCAAGTCTAGAACTTCTACCAAATATGCCTTCGAACATCAGTATTCGTTAATATCTCTTGATGTGATTCCAAGTGGATGTCACTGTAGCGAGCAAATCCTCTGATGTACAGCAGAGGACTTCGGGGGACTTCGGAGGACATTCGAGTTGTTCGATCTTAATCGAGTGATTCGCACGAAATCTGGGGTTTTGTGGGTTCTTACCGTACGAACCGTTTGATCAAGATCGAGCAACTCAGATGCTCTCCCGAATTACAGCAGTCATTTGCTGTACTACAGAGTAGGGATGGGCATGGGCCGGGCCCTAAAGGGCCCAGGTCCAAGCCCATCTAATTATTTCGGGCCTTGGACATGGTCTAGACCCGCAAATCTTCTTGTCGTTCGGCCCAAGCTCAGGCCCGGCCCATTTCTATTGGGTCGGGCTTGGGCCGGGCCGGCCCAAGACTAGACATGTTCTGCGGACCTATACAAACATACCTTGAGCTCCTCATGATTAATTGCCACGAATTCCTCCTGACAACACTCAATCCTTTCCTACTTCAAGAAATGTGACTACATGGATAATTTCTAGCATGAAATAACCCCTAGATTGAATATACCATCCACTTCACATGTAATATAAGACACAAAACATTAACCAACAAAATGGGGAATAATATTATATTACTTATGAAAAACATTGTAAAATTGTAAATCAATCTCTTCAATTGTAAAATAATGGCGTTCTAGTGACAATACAATGTCAAAATTTCTAAAACCATCACATAATTAAATTTCAGTTGCTATCGAAAAAAAAAAGATTCTTCAACAATGATATACCTGAGCAACTAAGCTTGGAGCCTTGGAGGACAATACAACTTGGGATTTTGGGAGTGGGGTTTGGGTTTCTCGTGCATGAGGGGTCGGGAGCCTATGGCATCAACTGTGTTTGGCGTGAGGGGAAGGAGCTGGGAGGGGACATATGTCCCTGACTAAGGTCTGTGGGCCACATTTGAGTTGGGTCGTGGGCTCAATATCAGGCCATGCTGCGGGCCACCACTCGAGCCTGTGTCGAGTCGGGCCTTGGGTTGGATTGGGTTGGACCATGCCAAGCCCGACCTAAAAAAATTTTGAGCGGATTTTTTAGGCCCAGGCCCGCCCAATGTCCTCTTGAACTTGAGCTGGACCGGGCTTTTTGGACCGGACTTCGAGCTGGGTTGGGCCGGCCCAACCCAATGCCCATCCCTACTGCAGAGGATCTGCTTTCGTCACTATAAGATCTTCCTTTGAGGCTTATAAACTTCATAAATTTTTGTAACATTTAAATTTAGGATTGATTATCATCGTGTCAACTATTTTTTCATTCTTTCTTTATTTGTAAATTTCTTTATTTTTGATGTCTACCTTTTAGCCCGAGATCTGTAAAGGGGCAGCAGAGATTTGTTTTCAAAGATGCTAAATAAGTTATGGCATAGTTGAGAAAATAAAGGACAAATTGGAAAATTTGATTGGACTTCGTAGTTGATCGTAATTTTACATAATTAAATACATATATTACTTAGCTCTTTATGATTTCTAACTTTACACTTATTTTTCTACATGTTGTTTTTAAAATATTATTGATATAATACTAATTGATCTTTTTTGCAGAATATCGTGCACCATTTACAAAGGGAGCAGGGGCGGAATCGGTATACATTATGGAGGGGCCATACCCACCCACCCCCATTTTTTATATATCACTTGTACAATGCATTAAGGTATTAATACGACCCCTCTTTAAATATGTTATAGTTAATGTAGTTAGAAAAAAGATACATAAGCAATAAATGGTCAAATGGTAGGATAACATGGTTATTATTTTGAAGACCATGGTTTGAATCTTATCTTCCTTAATTTTACTTTTTTATATGGTTTATCCAATCAATTCTAAAGTATCAAAACAATTTGATATAAAATTGTGTTCGAGTTTATTTATCTCTCTCATTTTTATAGTACTGCTTGTAAATAAAATAACTTTTATTATTCCTTTTTAACCATGAACTTTTTTGTTTCAAAATTTCACTTGATAATTTAGCCTTGTTAGGATGGTTTTAGAGAGGCTTAAATTATTATATTTTTAAAATTTAAAAATCATCATTGAAAATACTAATCTATTTTAAATTCTAACATTAATAAAGATTTAAATTCTATGTTCATTGAATTTGAAAGAGGTTTATTTAAAAAATATTAATCCTATTTAAAAGCATCATTCGAAAATACATAGATTTTTCTATTTTTGAGCATATATAATAGTTGTATCATTGACCTCTTCTTGATGAAATTCATGAACAGGGAGTATGAAGTTTGCAAAAAGAATTATACTTACATACCATATCTTCGTAACACGGGGGCAGAAAACACTAAAAATAATCGGTGTATTGCAAATATGGTATTCAATTTACAAAAAAACCATATAAAACTTTACCAAGTGAATATACATTTCGCTTAGTTATCAGCAGAGAACGTAAAAGTATATGAAATATTTCTAGTTGATTTTTTTGTTTACAAAGGATCACTCAAATTTACAAGGGAAATAAGGATTTTACAAAGAGGCTTTTCGAATAATGAAATTGTTCTAATGTTGGTTAATAGTAAAACCTCATTCAATATCGATAAAAGAATTACAAAATTTATAAAGTAAACACATAAAAGCTAGGGATGAGCATGGATCAGGCTGGGGCAGACCCTAAAAAGCCAAGGCTCAAGCCCATTTAAAAACTTCGGGCCTTGGGTCGGGTTTAGGCCCGTAAAATTTTCTTTGGTTTGGCCCAAGTCCAACCCGGTCTAATTCCTATGGGCCGTGTTTGGACTGGGTTGGTCCATCTCCACCTATTATTGATTATTAATTTTGAGTTTTTGTTTAAAGTCAATCTCAATTCAAGTTAGACAAGCCAAATTGTTTAAAACATATGTCATAATAATTGTGAAATAACTAAAACTCAATTCTACGGAAGATGGTTTCTTTTTTTATACAAGTGAACTCAATGTTAGATACCATAAACATCTCTCATTACAGAAATAGAAAAAGTGAACTAAACTTACACAGTTAACAACAACAGGTGCATCAGGCACTAATGTTAAAAAAATAGCATAATGCCTATATTGAGTAAATGTTCAATAACAGAAAATATTTTGATGGAAAAAAAATAAACACTAACAAATTCAATAATAACCAACAGAATCTAAACCATAGACTAATTAAGGAAAGTTAATTCCGAATTTAAATACTATGACCATCAACTCATATGTCCCATACCTGACTTTCTTGTTTTATAAACATTGTATGAAGACATGATACATGAACAGAGTGTGCATGCAATAGGTGAGAGCTTCAAGGCATGTAGGATATGGGAAGGGTTCGGGTCCTCTTTCGGGTCGGGATGAATCGAGCTAAGCCTGAGCCCGACCCAAAAAATTATGGGCATAAATGTTGGGCCCGAGCCCATCCAAATATTCGTTTGGACTTGGATCGGGCTGAGCTTTTTGGGCTAGGCTTCGAGCTGGGCCGAACCGGCCCAGCCCAATGCTCATCCCTAATAGAGGCCGTCCGGTTGGGCTTACCCCCTTCTTTGGGGGGTTTAACATGCAAAACCTCCATTTTCTTTCACTTGTGGGGCTCATTCTCCCTTCTTTATTTAAACATCAAATAAATTATTTTTCTTTCATCTATTCCATCAAAAAATAATATATTATACCACATATCAATTAAAAATTATAAACTACTCAAATTTTACTCATTTACAAACTTCAATACAATCACATCATCATAACTACTCACTTTTCCAAACTTCAATACAACCACATCAAGACAAACCTACTCAACCTCTTACTGTCTTTCTAAACACTAAAACACAAAAACGATTTATCTTTCCTCAGTTTAATCCGGACTAATCCGCTAACCAAACACACCCATAGTTTACTAAAGATTATAAAATATCTACACCTAACAATGTTGGACGCCCACATATTTGGAAATTGACGAAATATGGAAATAATAAGATATGCCCAAATTAGATGAAATTAAATAATGATTTGAAATACTAAATAAATAGAAAATGACTGAAATACCATTTTTGGATAATGTGGACGGACGAAACCGTTACACGATGTTGGACATTGTAAGGCCCCGTTTGTTATGTTGGAGTGAGCAGGGGAATGGAATCATCATTTCTCTGTCGAATTCATTCTTGTGTTTGTTAGATCATATTAAAGTAAGAATGAGGATTACAATGGAAACTGGATTCCTCATATATGGGAATAGACATTCCCAAGTACCCGTAGGAATTGGATTCTCATTCCTTACAAAATGCTAATGAATGTATTCTTGTTCAATATTTAATAATTAATATATCATTGTTACAAATTTATGTTATCAACATGGATATGTATTTTTCTTTTTTAGATATTTTTTGAATAATAGCATAGATATGATTCTTTTTGGACATGTTTATATGGATACCGATATGGATGCAAATATATGGATGCACAAGGTCGGATAAGTTACAAATATATGCCTATATGGATACTGACATGGATATGGGATTTTTGTACGAATACGGATATAGATATGATTCAATTTTTTAGGAAGTGGATACAAATATGATTACAAGATATTCTAGCGGATACGAATATATATTTATTAAATATATCTATTATATGGAAAAAATATATCAGTATGATTTTTTTATGGATACAGATACAAACATGGATATATGATTTTCATTTTTTGCGGACAGTGATATGTATCGGGATATGGAATTTTTTTCTAATATGGATATTCATCAGAAAGAAAGTTGGTCTAGCTCCGATCAAGGATAATATGCGAGAAAACCGCTTAAGATGATTTAGTCATTTGCAAAGAAGATCATTTGATGCACCAGTTAGGAGATGCGAGTGTTGGGATGTTGAACCGGTTAAGAGAGGGCGAGGACGGATCAAGAAGTGTTGGAAAGAGACTATACGAAGGGATCTTAGTTTTTTAGATGTAAGCCCGAGATTGACCTAAGATAGATCTGAATGGAGGCGAAGAATTCATGTAGCCGACTCTACTTAATTGTGGGGAAAAGCCTTTGTTGTTGTTGTTGTGATGGATATGCATACGGATGCAATTTTCAATTTTTTTTTGTAAAATATAGATATTGATTATATTCTAGCGGATACATATACGGATATGAATTTTAAATTTTTTACGGATACAGATATGGACATGATTGAGGATTTTTTCGGACACGGATATGGAAATGGAAATGAATTCTTATTTTTTTACAAATATAGATATGGATGTGTATACCATCTTTAGTTTTTTAGGATATGGATACAGTTACATTTTAGTATATACATATATGGACATGGATATGTGTTTTATTTTTTATAGATACGGTCTCATAATATTTTTAACTTTTTTATGATATAGATATGGATATGATGATAAAATATTCGAGTGGATATGAATATATCAAATATATCAATTGTATGGAAAAAAAATCAAAGTAGTCTTCATTTAATTTTGACTATTGATTCTTTATGTGAAATATATCAATTATATAAAAAAATAACTTGGAGGATATCGATTATTTTTCTACTTAACGAAATATATCGAAAGGAAGATTATTTTCTTTCCATTCTTTTCCCTTTCCAAACATAAGAAAAGAATATGCCTCATAATAAATCTTTCAATTCATAATCAAACAATGGAATGTAATAACATGTTCCTTTCCATTCCGTTGTTAATTCCATTCTTATCTTGATTCAATTCCATTGTAATTCCTTTCCAACTAACCAAACGGTAAGAGCAGTTCTCTCAATAGTCGTCCGATCGTCATTTAACAAATCGTCAGCGTTACAGCAAGGGAGGTGCGGTTACAGCAGGTGAGAGCACACCTAAAGCAAATGGAATCCAAGGTCACGAACGTGTCCCTTTTCATGCATTCCATTTCATTCCCCCCTAACATAAGTAGAAGAAGAAGTACTTACCCCCCCTAAATATAGAAGAAGAAGAAGAAGAAGGTATCACTGACACCTTCACCGAAGCACAGACTGAGCACCACGGAATCCCAACAACAATCTCAAGTAGCACCAAATGGAGAAGAGGTACCATAATCTCAAGAAGGCACTCTCCCATCTCCTCCCTTCCACCCTCTGCAAATTCCCCTCCTCCTCCTCCTCCCTCCCCTACCAAGTCCTCGATCCCTCCCTCGTCGGCATCACACGTACCCGCATCCTCGACGACCTCGACCGCCGCCTCGGCCTCCATGCCCCACACCTGCATGCTGACAAGAAGAGAGCCCACAAGGGAAAGACCAGGCTGCCCTTCAACAATGCCTACGGTTTCTCGACCTCATCCTCCGACGTCTTCTCCAGCGGTGAGGAGAAGCTGCCTAGGAGCTTCTCCTCCGACTCGTCCGACCTGTACTACAGCTCGGTACGCAGCAAGAACGGCCCCAATAAGCCGAGGAGGACGAAGAGCCGGGGCGGACGGTCAGGGTCCCTCGACGACGACGGTGGCAAATGCGTCGCGGTGGTCAAGAAATCGAGAGATCCGTACGAAGATTTCAGGAGCTCCATGCTGGAGATGATGATGGAGAGGCAGATGTTTGGGGCGACGGAGTTGGAGGGTCTTCTCCGTCGCTACCTCTCCCTCAACGACTCTCGGCACCATGCCGTCATAGTTAAGGTTTACTGTGAGATCCGTGAGGCTCTCTCAGGCGGTCAGTCCTGTTGCTAATTTGATCTCCAGATCATCTCGATTAGATAATTACAATCGTCTCATGATTTCGATTATTTTATATATGCTACTGAAATCTCACTGTGGGTGGACGTTGTAGAGATTTCTCGCCACTCTTGACGATGATATATACATACCTATGCTTATCGACGTTATAAATTTGCATCTGTATTTTTGGTTTTGAGGATCCGATCCAAAACATTCGATTTGAGATGATTTCGATACACTACAGAACTATACCTGTAACGTCCCGGGCTTAGATCCCCGGTCCGTTATCGAGAAAAACTGGTTCTGCCAACTTATTGGGTTCGGACCCAAATGAACCCGTTGACAACCACCCAAAATGCTTAAGTCCAAGTTGTCAAGTAGTAATCCACATCACTTATAAACCACACCCACACTTCGTGAGTTTTAGATATGGCACAAACATAGTGACATACCTAAAAACTCACAAAGTGTGGGTGTGGTATATAAGTAGTGGGGATTACTACTTGACAACTTGGGCTTAAGCATTTTAGGTGGCTGTCAACGGGTCCATTTGAGCCCGTACCCGACAAATTGTCAGGGCCGGTTTTCCTCGATAACGAACCGGGGACCTAAGCCCGGGACGTTACAATACCTACGGATGTGAAGCTTGTGGTCTCGGAATTGAGCTCTGGCCACGGCACTTCATGGCATTTAACCGTATCTACAAGTCTCGTCGCGAGAGTTCTCTAACCATGAATATGCGTGGGCAACTACAAGTGACCACAGAAGTTGTCGTGGCTACAACTCTTGTATGAAGACTTTGGTCACGGATTGTAACTACGAGAAACTAGTGGCCACGGAATTATCGCGACCACAAATTTTCGTTGCCACATTCCGTAGCCAAAACTCATTTTTCTTGTAGTGATATTTCCTTTTTCGGGAATAAATCAGCTGAACACAACTGTTTGGTGTTAAATCAATCCGTACACTAAAAGAAAAATGAGTTGTAGTTACGGAATGTGGCTACGGAAACTTGTGGTCACGATAATTCTGTGGCCACTAGTTTCTCGTAACTACAATTCCGTGGTCAAAGTCTTCATACAAAAGTTGTGATCACGATAAGTTTTGTGGTCATTTGTAGTGGCCACGACATATTCGTGGCTAGAGAACTCTCGCGACGAGACTTGTAAATACGACTACTGGTCACGATGTGTTGTGGTCAGAGTCCAATTTTATAGCCACAAGCCCCATGTCCATGGGCATAGTTCTTTAGCCGCACCTTATTTTTCTCGTAGTGGTACGATATTTAAGACTATGCCACTGTTGGTCGTAATTTTTTATTTAAATAGAATTTTCATACCCACCAAATGGTTAATTTGTAACTATCTCTTTTGCTATCAAATCGAGATAACTAAAGTAAAAATAGACTTTTCTTATTTAAATGCAGTGAATCGTTGATAATAAACAGTTCGTTAGAAAATTCAATCGATTCTATCGTACGCTCACATGTGCAAGATTTGAATGAAGAGGAGATGGATAAAGAAATAATCTAGGTCGATTTACAGAGAGTGTTAAAAATATTTTTTTCTGTTGTTTAATTTAGTCGTATTATAATATATAAACAATTGTTAATAACTTCACCGGCATTTTTTATACCTTAACATATTATATACATACGGTATATATAGACGTGTATTATATTATATGGACATACGAATGATATCCAGCAAATGAATTTACATACATACATATATATATATAGGGAAATTATCCAATGCGCACAGGGCCCATTTGAGTTTTGGTGCGCACCATTTCTTGGCCACACACGTGTATTACCAATTTAGTGGTTACCTATTTCGAAGGATGTTGTTTTTGGAAGGAGATTAATATGCAAAGCGATTTAACAATAAGTAGTATTCCAATTATATCGCGTCCTAAAAAATAGGAAGATCGTTTTAGAAAGAAAACATTCGAATCGATTATTTCTTGCTGAAAATCGAGATCCAAATGCTCATGTCAGTAATATATATATAATAGTCAAGTAAATAGTTGTGCGAGATCAGTAATATCCAAAACAACGGTCAGTAATTTACATTCATTGTATTACATGGTGCAGAATTCAGTAATATATACACAATGGACAAGTAAGTGCGTGTTGTGATGTCAGTATTATCCAAACAACGGTCAGTAATACATTCATTTTATTACATGGTGCAGATTTCAGTAATATATACACAATGGACAAGTAAGTGCTTGTTGTGATGTCAGTAAAACCATAACAAAAGGTCAGTAATATTCATACGTTTTGTTACTTTGAATAAAATTCAGTAATTTAGAGATGATACTCAAGTAATATATATACAGTTATCAAGTAAATTATTGTTTGTGTTCAGTAATGTATATATCAATGTCTTATATCACATGTTCAGTAATATGTACGATTCTCAAGTAATAGCTACTATGATATCAGTAATAACAAAGTAATGGTCAGTAAGTCATGGGCATTGCTCAAGTAAGAAAGTAACTATTTGTTAATGCAATGCACATTACATCAACAATGGTATTACTAACCATTTGTTATGTTATTACTGATCTCACAACACACATTTACTTGACCATTTTATAAATATTACTAAATTCTGTACAATGTAACTATTTGGATGTAAATTACTGATCATTGTCTTGATATTACTGATCTCACAATAAGCATTTACTTGACCGAATAATATTTATTACTATCATAGCTTTTGGATCCGCGTGAAATCATTTATTTGAATTGCTTCTTTCCAAAACCGTCTTCCAATTTTTAAGGACGTTGTATAATAGGAAATATAGGATTTTTTTAAACACGTCGTAGCCTATAATTAGAAACATAATTATTGTTAATACACGTGTAAGGCCTAAAATGAGTGCTCATTGAAACGCTAATGCGCCCTGTGCGCAGTGGATAAGCCCTCTATATATATATATATATATATATATATATATATATATATATATATATATCCACATTCAGTAAAGAGTGCAAAATCATATTAATATATGCTAAGAAATCGAAGATATATATGTAAAAATATCCTTTAAAACAAATGAATTCGCAGATGCGGATAAATATGTATACATTGTGATATCAAACTCAACGTTTTTAATATAATATCAAACTAATTTAATATATTTGCGACAATACTATATCCATTTTCAAGAATACCAACTTTTTTCATAATTATTAATTATCTTATCAGTGTGTGTTCTCGCGTGTGGATGCACGAGTGTGGGCACACGTGTGTGAGTGGGTGCGAGGGTGGAGGTGTGTGTCCACCTCCAATTAAGTCCATTTGCATCCTTATTTCAAAGGTTAGAATTTAACAATCAAGTTTTCAACTTAGGAAGTTGTCAGTTCAACCATATCATGGTGGCGAGCAGATTCACTACAAGGAAAATGAGTTGTGATCATGAAATGTAGCTACGGAAACTTGTAGCCAAAAATAATTCTATGGTCATTAGTTTCCCGTAGCTACAGTTCCGTGGCCAAAGTCTTCATACAAGAGTTATGCCTACAACAAGTTATGTGGTCACACTACAAGAAAAATAAGTTGTTGCTACAGAATTATGCCCATAGATGTGGAGCTTGTGGCTATAGAATTGGGCTCTGGTCACAACACATCGTGATCAGTAACCGTAGCTACAATTCTCATCGCGAGAGTTCTCTAACCACGAATATGCCGTGACTACTACAAGTGATCACAGAACTTGTCGTGACCACAACTCTTGTATGAAGACTTTGACCACGGAATTATATTGTAGTTACGGGAAATTAGTGGCCCGGAATTATCGTGGCCACAAGTTTCCGTAGCCACATTCCGTGACCACACTCATTTTTCTTGTAGTGTCAATTGTAGTTGCCACGACATATTCGTGGTTAGAGAACTCTCACAACGAGACTTGTAGCTACGGCTACTGGCCACGGCGTTTTGTGGCTAGAGACCAATTCCGTAGCCACAAACCCCACATCCGTAGGCATATTTCTATAACCACAACTTGTTTTCCTTGTAATGGTTCTCTGTTGTACAGCAGAGGATTGTTGTAATTAGAGAGGGCGTCCGAGCCGCTCGATATTGATCGAGCGGTTCATACAGTAAGAATCCACAAAAATCCAGATATTGTGCAAACAGCTAAATCAATATCAAACGACTCGATACTACAAGAAAAATGAGTTGTGGTTACGGAAACTTGTGGCCACGATAATTCCGTGGCCACTGGTTTCTCGTACCTACAATCCGTGACCAAAGTCTTCATACAAGAGTTGTGGCCACGACAAGTTTTGTGGTCACTTGTAGTGGCCACGACATATTCGTGTTTAGAGAACTCTCGCGACGACACTTGTAGCTACGGCTACTGGCTACGACGTGTTGTGGCCAGAGCTCAATTCTGTGGCTACACGTCTCACATCCGTGGACATAGTTCTGTAACCACAACTTGTTTTCCTTGTAGTACGAGCACCCTCCCGAATTACGGAAGTAAATGATGTACAACTAACCTGTTTGTTCTATCTCATGTATTCCGAATTTTCATGTCAGCATCCACGAAATGTCACCCCGTGATTACTATAACATCAGTGGCCACAGGTAAGTAATTGCTTTGCCAAGTAGCACAGTTAAGAAATATACGACTTCACCTACTGTGGCGTAACTTCATTGAAAATAATACTTTGCATATTGAAAGGATGGCCATTACTGTGCATCATCCGTGTACCATTCTATCCTCCTCAACTGCCACCACAAGAAAAATGTGTTGTGGCCACGAATGTGACCACGGAAACTTGTGGCCACGATAATTCCGTGGCCACTAATTTCTCGTAGCTACAATTTTGTGACCAAAGCTTCATTCAAAAGTTGTTGCCACGACAAGTTTTGTGATCACTTGTAGTGGCACGATATATTCGTGGTTAGAGAACTCTCGCGACGAGACTTGTAGCTACGGCTACTGGTCACGATATGTCATGACCAGAGCTCCATTCCATGGCCACAAGTACCACATCCATGGATATAATTCTTTAGCCACAACTTATTTTTCTTGTATGTGCCTAAGAAGAGGACATGCATGATGTACCCACATCCCATGCTTGCTTGTGTCGTCTAGGCGAAGAGGGTGGAGGACTGTGATCTCCGTTTGGGTCCCCTCCGCCTTCTCCTTGGGACCGCATGGACTGCGATGGGGATCACGGGCAAGGCCTTGGACGAGCCCCTATTTCCATTTTGATCCCAACGCCAACTGTTGTCTCCTTCCTCCGGAGAACTTCTTCCGAGGGGCATTCGCAGTGCGTTATTGGCGGTCCATCTCTGTCCCCATGCTAACTCTTCCCATCTTATTTATTTCTCCTGTCGTCTATCATCTTGTCCTGCTTGATCTATAGATCTTTTAGCCGAGAATGGAAACAAGTATGCAGAGAATAGTGTTAAGCTAGGGCTTCGATCTGCAGACCATTCCTCCAGGCTATGGTGTCGCTGACAATGTCTGTAGAAGGTAAGATGCGTTGAAGCAATCAACAGAGATTAAAACGAGATGGAACGCATACTGCAAGCCACTGCTCACGTCATTTGCCACTGTGCTTTTGTTTGATTTCAGGGTTAACACTGTGGGTTAATTGCCTTCATCAACTTATAATTGACGACGATCTCGATTGGATATCAGTTCGTCCTCGATCCCATTCTATCACGAGGGATTAAGAACTGGATTGTTGGAGTCGGTGGCATATGCCAACGATGCCACTTCTGTAACAAAAACTATGGTCATAAAAGCCATGAAACACACTTTTAAAGAAAATGTAACCGTATGTATGTACGTAGGAATATATGTGTGCATGTGTGCGTGCAAACTCCGGAAAATTTTGCATCCATGTATGTATATCCATTCCTCTCTTTCCCAGAATATGTTGAATATTTTACCTCAGATTATTTTGTTGGAGATATCCTAAGGTCTCTATGAATGCGGGTTTTTTTTCATATAATTTATATCGGGGCAGTTTGCAATGGCCAAAAAACCCTCGAGCCCCTCTCCCTTCGAGTCCTCTCCCCCTTGGCCTTCTATACTACTGCTTGCCTCTGCTCCCTTTCCTCGGCGAGTTGATGCCGCCGACCTCGTCTCATCTCGCAGTTGCGCTGTCTCCAAGTCAACTCTTGCTTCCTTCTCATGGTGGAGCAGGACGGTGAGGGAGCCTTCATGCTGCAGCTTCCCTAATCACCGGCCACCACCTCCGCCAACGCTAGCCGTCACCTCCGCCCCCACTTCCACTCATTCGACACTGGCTACTGCCTTTGCCTCCACCGACACCGCACGGCCTCTGTCACTGCCACCAGATCCCCCGATCCAGACTCTACTTTGAGGTTCGTCTGCTCGCCTCCTCCATGTTGACCTCGACAATTTTGACCATGTGAAGCTCTTGGAAAGCTCCACCTCCGGTGGAGTTCCTGAGACCTGAACACAGTTTCCAGCTCTGATAATGCGCATCCTTCCCGTGGAATCCTCCAATCTTTCTCTATAGTGAGATTTGGCTCTCATGAGCGTGTCAATTGGCCCACTAGGCCTCCGAGCTGAGCATTCACTGTTGGATCTACTGGTTGAGAGATGTTTTTTTCCTTCTTCTCATCTGTGTATCGGCTCATGCCTCAAGAGCATTCTCTCGAGCGGTAGTCCCACTGTTAGCCGAGCTGGTTTGTTTCTCGTGACGGGCAGCGCTTTTTTTTCCTTCCTAGTTGTGTGTAATGTTATTCTCTTATCTTTCTTCTCTTCATCGTCTGCAATGTTATCCCCTCGCTGAGCCTTCTACTCCCTTTAATGGGAGGTCAACCATTACGTTCCTAGTTCCAGAGTTCACCTGGCAAAAAAATAGCCATGGTCTAAGGATGCTGAGGGGGTTATCTGCTGTAATGAAGTATGTGCTGTAATCAAGGGAACTCGATTTCGATATCGTGTTGATACAATACGTCCATATTGATGTACTTTTGTGAAAGAAATACCTGCAAAAGAGGATATATCGTCATATCATATCGGTTCAATCTCAATATCGATATACATGCGATAAATCACCGATGTATTGCGATATTTCCTTCAATAAAATCACAAATCATATCTTAGAATATGGATGTGGGTATTAAATATAGATTATTTTATGATGTGATGGGATATCATTCGAATAAGTGTTCATAATTTTCTAAGGCACTTTGACAAAGGTAACAAACTAAATTTCATTTTGAAGATCAAATCCTGCATGTTTATTTTATAATATGTTAATAACCATAGGAAATAAGACACTCGGGGATCGAATAGATTAGATTTGACCAAAGTTCTGAGTTAAAAGATGTCTAAATACCCCTTTTTATCAAAAGATCGTAAATCAATTTATTTAGCTTTACAGCTCCATATTTACCAACAGGGATGAAAACGGATACGGAAATATCTGAATATCTGCTTACCGTGTTTGAAAAATTACCGGATACGAATATCCAAATTCGGATATTAATCAAATACGGTTCAAATATGGATATGGGTTGTAAAAATTTTCCAGATACGGATATGGTAATGGCTTGAATATCCGAATCCGGATCCGGATATCGAAATACAACATTTTATATTATTTTATATATTAGTTAATATAATATAAACCACATCTCACGTTATTATATTAGTATTTTATATTATAGAATACAAAATATTTATGATATCAATAAACTTCTGTTTGTTTGGGGATGGGCACAAGATTACGAAACCGTATCCCTTTTTTTGCTTCTGGTCAAGAACGCAGGTCACCTCGATGCCTCTTTTTGTCATGATGCAAATTATTTATATTTCATTATTTTTTTAAATCATCATGAACTTTGATAAAAAAATCAATTCGTATTCGTATGTGGTCTTTATCTAATATGTATTCGGATACCATGTTCATTGTATCCGTATTTGGAATCTGATGAATCCACGATTCAACGCCTTTATTCTTTTATTTTAGCCTCTTTTCCTTAGTCAAATACCTGTAAATAACCACTAATTACATAAAATTACCATTTTGCATGCATTTGTTAATTATGCATTTTTAACACTTTTTGTACATAAATAAAAGAATAAAGAAGAAAAGAAAAAGAAAAAGAAGTATCTATGCAATAAATACAGACTGACCCGAACCCCGAGAGAAGGTCAAGACTTGACCTGATCGACCAGGAATAAAGTAGGGGGAGATAAGGTTGTCTGTCAGAAAATCTCAAAAATGTCTTGTACATATTTTTTATGTATATTTGTATAAAACTTGTATTATTTTATTTGTATATAATTTGACCTCAAACTGATTACTTTTGTAAATAAAAGTTGTAAATAAAACTGTATTGTAAATAATAAAAATATTTGTGAAATAAAATAATGTATATAATGCAAATAATTACACCCAGAAGAAGCCGCAAAGCAATAATTGAAACATCAATTCCGGCACCATACGAGCTCAAATCGAACCAAACTCACTTCCATCATATTATAAATTAAATTATCTTTCAAATGGCTGTGGTTTTGTATTTTTTGGAGTTACGGTTAAAAAGTCGGTTTTCTGGGGTGTATTGTGCAGTTTACCCATACATTTGTTGTATATAATTATTAATATTTATTTTTCATAATGTATATATAATAAATATTATTTTCAATAAAAATAAAAATTAAAAAAATTAATTAAAAAAATCTTGTATAAAAACTGTTTCCTTATTTGCACCTATGTACATTATATTATATGTATATAATATATGTATGCCACTAACTTCCTTAAATAAAAAAACATCAAAAAATTTAATTAGCTAACATTAATTAATTAATTTAAATTAATTTCGAATTTTTTTATTTAATTATTTGATTTTATTTGATTGATTTGGTTTTATAACATGCCATATATATTGGATTTGATTGCATACCTTTAATGGTTACCATTAAGGTGGCCAATTAATTTCCAATTTATTTATTTATTTATTTAATTTATTTATTTCGAATTTTGTAATTAATTATTTAATTTATTTATTAATTTAATTATTTTATTAATCAACCCAATAAACACCTTCCTTTTTGTAAATATTTTCCTTTTTTGATTTTTGCCTCTTTTTAATGGACTCCTCCTCCCTCATTCATATTTGATCGATCTTTGACGGAGTGGAGCCCGGTTTCCGAGAGATTTCTTGTTGAAGAGGGTCCTAGCCTCCAATCCAGTCGGTGACAGCGACGTGAGCTTCGTCGAGGCCATCATGGCTTGTCCAAACCCCGAGGTGAGATCCACTTTTACTTGTCGTTTTTCCTAGGTAAATCGTAGGCTTAGATTCTAGCTTAGAATTAGTTAATCTTTAGAATTTAGATTACAAAAATTTTCACCGCACTTTGATCCGCCACCGACACCGATTTACCATCTCATCTCGTGATCTCCACATTTCACCTTCTACCTTGCATAACCTCTCACCTCCGACCACGCACGGTGGTCGGAGCCTCGGATCCATCCTTCACATTTTCGCCGGATCCCCATCCACACCTCTTATTATTGTGCATTAATAAAAAATAAAAAAATTAAAAAAAAATTGTATCTTGTTTCCTAATCTATATTTTTGCAAGATACAATTTAAAAAAGTAATAAAATTTTTGTTTGTCCTCTAACTCTAACATTGTTTTGCAGGAATAAAACAATAAAACAAAAAAATATATATTTTTACCTAACATCTATTTTGCAGGATTACAAAAAATACAAAAACTAAAAAAAAATAAAAAAATACATTTTTTGTTTACTAACATTTTCTGCAGGACACAAAACAATTAAAAAATAAAAAAATAATAAAAAAAAGGCAAGCACAGGCGTGGGTCGTCACCCCCGCGCCCCTCTTCCAGCCTCGCGCGGCCGCGCGCCGGGTCCCGTCAGCCTGAACGCAGGCGCCCCCGCGCCTCCATTCCGTCACCGCGCCATCGCGCCACTGTCCAGCCCGCGCCAAGCCCCCTTCCCCTCTCAGGCGCCGCGCCTCCACGCGCGAGCGGCGCCGCCCCCACAGCCGTCCTCCGCGTGTCCCCCCTTCAGCAGCGCCCGATCCGGCTGTTCCACGCAGCCCCTGCCTGCGGCCCGCGCCTCCGCGCTCCGCCGTTTGTCCCTCCGCCTTCCAGGCTGCGCCTCCCGCCTCCGCGCGGCAGCGCCCCACGCGACGCGCGTCCCCCTCCTCCACCTCGCGCGCGCGTGGCGCGCGTCCGCGTCCCCACGGCTCTGCTGCGCCCTCCCCGCGCGTGAGCGCCGCCTCTTCAGCGCCTCCGCCGCGTCTTCCGCGAGTCAGCCGACCATCACCCTCCTCCTGCGCGCCCCACGCAGCGCGCCACCGACCTGACCACGCGCGCAGCGCGCGCGCTTCTGCAGCGGCAGGCCACGCGCCGCCCGTCCGAGCTCCTCCTCCCTGGGGCGGCGGCGGCCCTTCATGCCCTTTGCTTGCTTTTTGCTTGCTTGTGAAAGAAGAAAAGAGTTGGAAACGAAGAGAGGAAACCCTAGGGAGAGGGATTCAAATAAAAAATTGGAACAATTGCGGAAATCACTCTGGACAATTCAGAAAATACAAGGACATCCCTCTCTACTCTTCACATGCCTTCTTTGGGTAAATTGTGAATCTGACTCAATCTTTTAATCTGTTAATTTTTGATGAAAAACTATAATTATTTGTGCTTACGTCCTTGTCTTTCGAGCAATAAACTTTGCATGCTTTTTGAATAGAATAAATATTTCTATATATGCAAAAATTCTGAGAAAATTTTTGTAAGCCCCTTCTATGGTCTTTTTCGTTGTATAAAAATTTCATTGTATTTTGTTGTCATTTGATATATTTAAAAAATCAAAAATAGTGTCTTTTCCTTATTAGAACTTTGAAAATTCATAAAAATTCGAAAGAGTGCCTAAAAATTCCACGAAAATTACTGTAGGTGCATTTTGACTTCTTTTAATTTCTTTCCAATTTTTGTGCATTTTTCACATATAAAACTCAAAAAAATTGTAAAATATGAAAAATTTTATAAAAATTGCAGAAAATTGTAGAAAAATCCAAAAATTGTGATTTCCGTCTCTTTTTGTAGATATTGCTTTCTATTTTCATTTAAAAATAATCTCCTGGAGTTTTGAACTTTTAAAGAACTTTTAAATCAAAAGACTCCTGACTGTGAATAATTTGCCTATTTTGCATTGTCTCATTTTTAGAAAATCACAAAAACATCAGAAAATTGCGAAAAATGCACCAAAAACATTTTAAAATATATAAATCATAAAAACATTTTCTTTGGTCTTTTCTGTATATTTTAGGTCATTTTGAAAAATACCAAAAAGATTGTGTGTGTTTTGTTTTATCACTTTTCTTCATTTGTGCTTGTTTTTAAAAATAAAAAAAATATAAAATTCAAAAACCACTAAAAAAATTAGCATTTCTGAAAATTGACTACTTAGTTTTTAAATCGTGCTTCTTGTGTTCGACCCTGGTCGCTATACCAGGTAAAAAGAATAGCGAAAGACTGCTTACACATTTGTTTTCATCGTTCTATCTGTTATAAGTGGTTAAAATTTATTTTTCTTGTTGACCGATTCCCGTGGTTGAGAACGACGACATATTTTTGCATATTATTTACACCTCTCTCGACCGCTCGGTTTTCGCGTCATCAGAATCACACTTTATTAGATTCATATTATGATTTGTTCTTTACTCAGAATCACACTTGAGTACGTTTCTATCTCTAATTTTTTAAAAAATAATTATTTCTTTCTCCTTAATTTTAATTTATGTGCATTTATTTAAGTTTTAGGAAGAAAATTATTCAAGACAACCCGATATATGGAGAAAATCAAGTTGTAAGCACATATATGGTACAATTTCAAAAATGGTTCAAGAATATAAAAGGTGTTACATAGAAATTGATGGGAGACGTGCAACAAGTTGTACCACCAATCCCTTTTGGATGGCGAATCCAATTCTTCTGAATACAATATTCATAGATCTAGGACTCATAACATTGCTATACATAATTTTTTGGACCCTCTTGAGGAGTTCAACAGCTTCACTTGCCAAAAATCCAAATGTATCAAACCCAAAGGGGATGAATACTTGTTGATTGTCCGTACAAGCTTTCTCATGCTTAGCCACTTTAGCTGACATTCGTGTTCAAGAAGTGGATAAAAAAATTTGATGATAGTGATAATAGTTCAATGATTTTAAATATTTTTCAGAATGTCATGTGTATAAGGTTCGATCTTACATTGTTGTTGGAATAATGGTTATCAGTTTCATACCATTAATGGTTAGCGGTTAAGCATCGTCTACCAAATGGTTGTTTATCCAAGTTCACTACCATTGCACTTGTCCTGTTCATGATCAGGTTGCCATCATATCGAATGTTTGTTTCTCAAGTTGTTGCCTTTACATATGTCGATTAAGGTTTTACTGGAGCTTAATTAGAAAGTTAAAATAATACGCCCAGCTTGTGCAATCAACATATCGTCAAGTGTAGCAGTTTCGATGATCAAGCCTCGCCAAACAAGTAAATGCTCATCCTAGTCCCAAACCCCCACACTTGATTGATTCTTGATCGGGTTGTCATCATCGCGAAGGTGCATTACACAAGTTCTTGCCCTTGCATATGCTAATAAGATTTCGTGAAATAAGCATGAAAGCATTGAAAACATAGATTAAGTTTGTTTTACAATCTTATCCAGACTACAAACATGCAAAATCTTCGGAACACAAATGTTGCGAATCGCGGAAGCGAACACGCACAAACACGATCAAACAAGCAAGAACGCAAACACACGGATTTACAAGGTTCACCCGTAACTGGGCTACGTCCTTGGGCGGCGGCGATCGGTTTCACTATGTGGAGAAAAGAATGAATACAGAGGATACATAAAACCCTAACCCTAAGGAGTTTATATAGCACTCACATACAGACGGATCCCTAAAAATAGAAGGATCCAAATACTCGAATACAAATAGAACCGCTCCATAAAATTTTCGCCGGGGGCGCTGCCCCCACACTCCCGCAGGGGGGGGGGCACCTGCTCCCCCCCTAGACCCCCCCCCCCCCACAGGCTCGCTGACCGGGCAGCGAGACCCCCGTCCTGTTGGGGTATGGTACGGCAGGGGGATGCATATGCAGTTCTTCAACCTGGGTCAGATGGTTAGGATTCAAGGCATATCAACAACAAACATAAATGGGATTGAACATGCAGAATTCATGAGAATAACAGAGTGAAAGACAGTTCTAAGATGCATTCCACATCGCCATTGCAAGCTGACCTCGCAATATCTATCACGTCCTGATGTCGGCTTCTTGAACTCTCACACCATCAGTATTGTTGTCATCATCGAAAACTTCCTCGTCCTCATCGTCCTCCTCCTCCCCTGAATTTGAGTCGTTAGCAGCATTCAGATACTGTTGACTATATGTCCTGAAAATATGATGGTCATCCTGCACATGTCTAATGAAGTTGCCATGCGATAACGACCATCAATAAAGAAAAACAATCCCAACTTCGTGAATCATACCAATACCAACTTATCTACAGTAGAATGAACCTATAGTAGAATCATACAACAATAAAGGAATGAATCTTAGAGTAGAATGTATCTACACCAAATGAATCATAACAATCCCTACTTCATTAAGTTGATGAAAAATATCAGCAGTATATAAAATAATTATTTATCCAAACTTAAAGACAAAAAGCAGCAACAATGTTCATATATGAAAGTATGCACTGTAAATGTAACGTCCCGGGCTTAGGTCCCCGGTCCGTTATCGAGGAAAACTGGCCCTGACAACTTGTTGGGTTCAGGCCCAGATGGACCCGTTGGCAACCACCCAAAACGCTTAAGCCCAAGTTGTCAAGTAGTAATCCCCATCACTTATAAACCATACCCACACTTCGTGAGTTTTAGGTATGTCACTATGTTTGGGGTTGGGGTGTTACAACCTCCCCCACTTATATTCGCAACGTCCTCGTTGCAACATGGTCCATCACTTCTTCCCAGTGATAGTGGCGGCTGCACGCTTCGGGTAGCCATTTCGTCCAACCTCTTTGTAGGGGCGGCTCCACCTCTCGGGTAGCCCTTTCCACTATCAGAGAGAATTTGGCTCTGATACCATTTGTAACGTCTCGGGCTTAGGTCTCCGGTCCATTATCGAGGAAAACTGGCCCAACTTATTGGGTTCAGGCCCAGATGGACCCGTTGACAACCACCCAAAATGCTTAAGCCCAAGTTGTCAAGTAGTAATCCCCATCACATATAAACCATACCCACACTTCGTGAGTTTTAGGTATGGCACTATGTTTGGGGTTGGAGTGTTACAGTAAACCATTGGTGGTGCATTTTTAGATGAAGGCTACCCTATTAAATTATCGGTATTGCAGATTTAGATGCAATTTTAGATGAAGGGTATGCACTATAAACTATCAGCCTTGTAACTTGAAGAAAAGCAACATCAACACATGAATCATATCAATCCCAATTTAAAGAAAAATATCAGGAGTACTTATACACTAAACAAAGGAATGAAGGATATGCACTGTAAACCACACGACAATGCTATTTTAGATGAAGGCTACCCTTATAAATCAAACGAGGCAATGAAGGCTACCACTATAATATTAGATGAAGACTACTGCTATAAACCACACCGTATTTATGCAACAAGAATTTTGGAGGTTATCATTGCAAATCAAATGAACAATTTGGACAGCAAAATGATTTCAAATGAAGACCGCATGAATTTAGATAAAGGAATGAACCACAACTTCAAGAAAAACAACAACAGTAGATGTTCATCTCAATGATAGTTAAAAAAATACTCATGTTAGAAAACCAGAAGCAACATATGTTCAACATGGTTAGAAATATAGTAGTAACAATTTCAATTTTTTTTGAAAAACAACAACATCAACACTATTAAAAAAACAACAACAACACTGTTAGAAAACCAATAGGAACATCACTGTTGGATGAAACAACAACAACATATGTTCATCATTGCAATTTCAGAGTATGCACTGTAACCCACACAACATTGCAACATTACATCCACTAAATAGGATGAAGACTATGCACTAGTTAACAAATCATTGCAAACCAACATCTAAATGATATATATATATATATAAACATTCATATATTGATGTGTTCCAAAGATAGATCAACATCTAATCGATAGCTGGGGTTATAAAACCAACAAATCCATAGGACAAGGCACTACTATAGAGATATTCTATAAAACACATGGTGCATATATATAATGCATATAATCCAAAGGGCAAGAGGAACTTGTGCACACGCTAGTTACCCATCTTATGTAAGGGAAAACATATCATTGTGGTAGGGAATGCAAAGAACACACCTCCAACTTTGAATGTGCACATCATTGTGGTAGGGTATGCAAAAATGAAAGGGTACATTGTGAGATGATATGCGCAAAGAAAAACAAAGATGTGGAAATAACAAGCGAAGAGAAAGGTCTCCGGATCCAGAAAAACGACTCCGTGAGGACCTCCTCTCCTCCTTATATAACGACCAAATGTGTACCTTGAAACCCCAACATGAATCAAACTCCATCTTGCATAAAAGTAAGTAGATCATGAGATAAGCAGGCTTGAAAGAGGACAACTTCACCTCCAATGTGACCAATCAAGCATGCTTTGCATTACAAATAGAGCATGTACGTTTCATGTAAAAGGGTAATGATATAGTAAAGACAAAACAAAGCTTACCTCGTAAACCATCGTCGTAGAGATTCCCACATAAAGGCACTGGTGAGGTCTCATAAAGAGGAAGAAGATGATGTAGCCTTTACTTGACCATGGCAACCAACAGAATCTTGTAGGGCTAAAGCAGGGACCTCGAGAATAACTTCCAACAAGCATAACGACAAGAGGCGAGCCATCAAAAGTTTAGCTTACATGTTACGAGCCATCAGTTAGATGCACAAGACGGACCCAACAAGGAAGCGGATGGAATGGAGAAGGGTCGTTGATGAAGTCGTGTTGGCGGGAGGAGATGATCAAAGTACGTATTTACATGAGCACAACCCACAAACGAACGATGCCTAAGAGCAGTGTTTTGAAAATCAGACCGGATCGGCCGGTTGGACCGGTGAACCGGGGTTGGACTGGTACAGTTAATCGATTTATAACGATTCGGTTTAAAAGTCTAATTTTCCGTCTATTCACATGTTCAATTGACTTTTTCGAACTCGATTTAACCCGGTTTCAGCCAATCTATCTTCATGCATTTCTGCTTCTACCCTGGCATTTCTTCATTCATCACACATTCTCTGTACCCACGCCCCTAGCATCTCTCGCTGGTCGGGTTTGAACTGCTTCAAGTAGTGAGAAATAGATGACTAGTGAGTGTAGGAGCCGACTACGACTAGCTCTGAGGAAGACAACAACATTGCCTCCGGCGTATACTACTAATATTAAGCGAAATTGAACCGCAATTAATTTTGAATTTCTTCAAAATATATACATTGTTAGGAGTTGAAATCATTGATCTTTATCAACCCACAATCAACTTCTAACCAACTGAGCTAACACACGTTCTTGTATTTAATGGGATTTAAATGCTACTTAAACTATTATTCTCTATTGAATATATTGTGTAAACTATATATATCTATATGCATAATATTTTAGGGTTGTATATAAAAAATATAATTTACGTATATTATAAGATATATACATTAGTTATGTAATTTATATCCATTTCAACTATGTTTGAGTGTGTATTTTACACATGTTTTAATCCATTCCGGTTCAATTAGCAGATGCAACCTCTTCTTTTCTAATAATTTGGTATAATCCGATTTTTAGGAATGACAAAATCATCAACTTAGTTGAACCGATTTGATTCAATGATTCAACCCGATCGGAATTTCCATCTTTGATTCAATTTAAAAACATTACCTAAGAGATGGGGAAAAAATTCCTTACCACAGTTCCAGCGAACTGAAAAGAGTTATTTGCATCCTAACCAAATTTCCACCAGTTCCCCGTCATCCCCTCCGGCATCACCCACCAGACCGCAACTACGACGTCGCAACTACGACGTCCCCACTCCGGCCATGGCCCCTCCGCCGTACTCCTCCGCCCACCGCTCTCCCTCCCCTTCCCAACCCTCCGGGTAAGTCCTCCTTCTCTCCCACCGGAGCTATACTCTTTCCCCTCAATCCTCCTCTCGATCTCCGCAGGAAGAGCGAGATCACAGATCTGAAGCATCAGCTGCGGCAGCTCGCCGGCAGCCGCGCGCCGGGCGCCGACGACTCGAAGCGCGAGCTGTTCAAGAAGGTGCTCTCCCACATGACCATCGGAGTGGACGCCTCCGCACTCTTCAGCGAGATGGTGATGTGCTCCGCCACATCCGACATAGTGCTGAAGAAGATGTGCTACCTCTACGTCGCCAACTACGCGAGGGTCAACCCCGACCTCGCCCTCCTCACCATCAACTTCCTCCAGAGGGACTGCCACGACCAGGACCCCATGATCCGCGGCCTCGCCCTCCGCAGCCTCTGCTCCCTGCGCGTCCCTAACCTCGTCGAGTACCTCGTCGGCCCCCTCAGCGCCGGCCTCCGCGACGCCAGCGCCTACGTGCGCACCGTCGCTGCTGTTGGCGTCCTCAAGCTCTACCGCATCTCCGCAGGGGCGTGCATGGAGGGTGAGTTCCTCGCGGTGCTCAAGGGACTGATGCTCAACGATCCCGACGCCCAGGTTGATTTAAATTTGATTCTGTCGTGACCATAGATGATCTGCACTTGCTTTAATTCGCGACATGCACATCTGGTTCAGGTGGTGGCGAATTGCCTGATAGCGTTGCAGGAGATATGGAACCTGGAGGTGGCGGCGAGTAACGAGGAGGCGGCGGGGGAGATCGAGGGTCTGCTTAGTAAGCCAGTTGTTTACTACTTGTTGAATAGGTATGATATGTTCTTTTCTCTTTGTTTTTATAAGGTGTTCTTGATGTTCGTTCGCATGCTGTGTGCTGTATTTCCTTTAAAACTTTCTTACAGGGATTTCGTGTATTTTGTGCTGGCATACTGATGCCAAAAGGAAGTTAGGATAGTTTGAAGGGGTAGAGAGGCCGAAAAGGGGATGGTGCAGTATTTCGGGAATGTCTGATGGTGAATGGGAAACTGAGAAGTATGACAATGTTTGAACTTGAGAACCGGGAAATGATGCAATAAGATGAATAGAAAATGTGAGATGGTGGACCTGATGAAATGACGAGAAGGTAATTATAGAGCTTGGTTGCATCGAAAAGGTATGTTGGACAGAGAAATTATAGGTTTGTTCGGAGGGAGAGAGGCTTGGTTGCATGCCACTTTATTTCATGGTTGAACTTCTCTATGAAGTGACCATTGTTCAGTTTTCAATGCGATTAAATCATATGTATTGTTGTCATTCTGAGTTATTTTGATGACATTATTGTCAGAGGAGATGATTTACATGGAATAGGTGATGCTACGGAGTTCATTGGGCAACTGTTTGTCATGAAGGACCTTGGTGAACAATAATACTTTCTTGGTCTTGATTTTGCTAAGAATTAGAGAGGTATTTTGATGACTCAGAGGATGTATATTACATATCTCCTTATAGAAACTGGGATGGCACATTGCAGACCTTCCACGACTCCTATAAATCTTAACATGAAGCTCTATGATGACGATACATACGAAGTGGACAAGAGGATGTACATGGAGCTTGTTCGGAAGCTTCTCTATGTGACTATTCACCAGGTCAAATATCTCCTTTGCTGTGAGTAAAGTCGGTCTTTTTGTGGAGCAGTCATGTCAGGATGGATGCAGTCTCCAATCTCCATGATCCTAAACTATCTGAAGTCTTCTCCAGATACATGATTTCTATTCAGCAAAAGGACATCTCTTGCTATTACGACATGTGCAAATGCTGACTATGCAAGATGTCCAAAAGACAGGAAGTCCACCTCTGAATTTGCAGTGTTCATTGGGAGATCATTGTTCTCATGCAAGGTAGTAAATATCGATATCGACACCATATCAATATGATGTCGATACGATATTTCGACAATATATCGGCGAAATATCGCCTATATCGACACTTTTGTGAAGGAAGGAGCCGAAAAGAAGTATATATCACCATATCGATTGCGCCTGAAAGTATCTTGTGTTTTCATCCCCCTCCCTAAGCCATTTTTGCTTCGAGCGTTGTCTCCATTCCACCTCTTGTTTTATATCTTCGAGCTTGATGACGTTAAGATTTACATTCCTCTGTTCCATTTCCTCCGTTGATAACTCATGTGAGTCTTCCAATCGGCCAAGTCGGACTACTTCATCCTGTGCTACATTCCGGGCAGCCCTTCTTGTCTCGCGGTTTTGTCTATTAAAAACCCGGAGATGTTTACGAAGAGATGACAGCTTAGAGTCGAAACGCATCGTCGCCAAACCCGTAGGATGCAATCCGCCCCAAAAAGAGGTAATCATATCCTTGAAGCCGTCCTCCAATAACCATGCACGTTCAAATCCGAAAATAGTACGAGGGGCCTCATTCTAACCGGACGACCAGACAAGTGGTGTATGATCGGAATAGGCGCGTGGGGCGGCCCAAGCACGGTTTAGCGGGAACCTTTCTAACACATCAATGGAGATCAGAAATCTATCAAGGCGTGATCTGGATCTGGTACTCCTCCAGGTGTATTTGCATTCATCAGCATTGACAACGTCAAGGCCAAACTCCTCGATAAACTGAGCCAAAATCTGCGACCCGTTGTCATTTCCGCCCCTCCTCCTAGGTCGATCGTCAGTAAATAGAGTAGTATTGAAATTCCCTCCAATGATCCAGAATGCGTGAGGGAAAGAATTACAGACCTTTCGCAGGTCTTCAATGATTTTTCCATCCCAACTTCATTGCATGACCCATAAATATTTGTGAATAACATTGACAATCCATCCCATTTCCTCTTCAGCAACGCAGATAAGCATCTCCGATCGCAAATGGCATCTCCCAAAATTTCAAACGCATCAATTTTCCATCCCATTGCCAGTCCACCAGACGTTCCATCGGAAGGAGAAAAGTGAAAATCAGAGAGGGATCCCCAACTCAAGATCGAAGGGGAAGAAATTAGAGGAGAAAATGAATTGAGAAGAGCACTAAGGAGATGGTTTGTTGCACACAACAGAAGGACTATTAGAAAGGGATGGGGATGGACAGGGAAAGGGGTTCGTTGCATTTCGACACTGCAGGCACATGCGCTTGAAGCGGTTTTCACTGAACAAGAGACCAAACACGCGGTCTTTTCTTTGAATGATGAAGTTTCTCTAGGATCGGATGACTTCTCAATCGCTTTTGTTAGAAAATCGGAAGTGGAAGCGTAAACATGGAAAAAGATAATAAAATATGAACACAGCGGGATTTTTACATGGAATCCTACTCCGTGAGGAGCGGGATAAAACCACGGGAGAAGCCCTCAAAGGGGGCGGATATTCTATTGAATTTCTCATCTGTTACAGGAGGCCTGGGGCTCCTTATATAGCCTCTCCAGAGCCTCCAAGTCCCACCACTGGACGATGTGGGACTAAACTCAGTGGTGGGGTAAATGGACCCTGGAGGGATCCATTTACCCACCTATTACATAAGTGACGCATGCTCCGAATACTCTAACACTCCCCCTCAAGCTGGAGCATGCAATGCTCAGCTTGGACAAACAGGAAGAAACTCAACTCACAATACATGACACTACAGACAATATCAACCCAACGCGCACAGCTGCTGCAGTTGAGGTTTGCTTCTCATGGCGTGCATGTGAGGAGGACGAACGGACTGGAGTGTCTATCTGGCTCAGAGAATGGTACTCTACTGTGGAGTCCCTATGATACCACATGAAAACCCTTGCCCTTAATGGCATTGGGAATAGTCCTCTGCTCTGGAGTCCCTATGGCTCACATGAAAGCTCTGGCCGACCAACAAGAATGACAAATAATTGGCATGCGTCATCGTCGAGTCTGAATCTGAAATGTGTAGAGTCTGAATATCTGACCGGTCTGGGAAATCTAACATCTGAATTTTTGAACAAGACCTGTGACTCTACATATACTCCCCCTTTCTCCCATACTGGTCGGAATGACATTATATGACCACGTTGGGAGAAGATAAAATAATACATAAACATGGGGATGAATTAAACATCACTTAGCCAATAATGATTTTTCTTTCGGCTTTTTCTTTAATATTTTTTTTTTGAACCACATTTTTTTTAATTCGTACGGCTTTTCTTTGTACGTGCCTCTTTCATTATATTTTTTTTATATGCGTACGGCTTTTTACTTTGTACGCGCCTTTTCAAATTCTCTTTTTTTTTTCTTTTTTTTTAAGAAAACATATGGCCAATGGGCCCCTCCTTCTCTCTCTCTCCCTTTTTTTTGTAACAAACAAACTTGACCCATTTGGGCCTTACAAAAATCAGCTCCCCCCCTTTTTTTTCTATTTTTTTCCAGCCCAACCGTGGGCTTCTTTCATTTTCCCCTTTTTTTTTTAAAGACCCAGCCCGTTACCCATTAGGGTTCCAACGTTGGGTCCCCTCCCCCTTTTTTTCTCTATCGGGCGCCGCCTCCCCATGTTTCTACGATATTCGCTTCACGCCGCCTGAACAGAGCACATCGCCAGCGCGCTTAGAGGGATTCGCGGCCGCTGGGAGGGGCATGGCCTGATGCCGCCGCCTCCGCTTGAAGTAGATGGAGCAGGGGCATCGCTGCCCGCATATGTTGCCATCATCGGAGGGTTCCGCCTGGGCCCTGGGGTCGAGGCATCGGAGAGGAGTGTCGCCGCGCGATGGGGGCTCCGCTGGAGCAGCCCGGAGTTCGCCTGTAATGGAGGGTTTCGCCTGAGGACCTTCTTCTGCAGCTGCCGCCTGGGTCAATCTGAGGCGGAGGGGTCTCGTCGCTAGCGCTGGAGATTCTCGCCTGGAGCTTTCATCGAACCGCGCCTGATGAATCGCGTGGAGGGCTGTTGTTGGAACATGAACATCGTCGATGGTGCAGGGCCCCAGTTGTTGTGCGTTGGAAGAGGCTGGCACGAAGGAGATGCGCCTGGCAGCAGAGGGGCTTCATGCCCTTGCGCACTGCTTGCGCTATCAGAAGGTGGGCACGTCAATGGGCCTCGCCGCCTTGCACGAGAGGAGATGCGATCGAGAATATCTGTAGGGTTCTATGGAACCTGCAGTTGCACGAGAACCTGGAGTTGCGTTTTAGGACTGGAGGTGTGATTAGGGTTTCCCACGAAACCCTTGCTGGGCTGATTGTTGGAGCGCCTCGTACACGTGAATCGAGCGCAACATGGACGAATCATGCGACATGACATAGATTAGGGTTTCATAAGCAAACCCTACAACTCAGATCTTGAACTCATAAAAAAAAACTCTTCTCGAACAATTTTTAAAACAGAAATTACAAGAACAATCGAGAACTGATTTTGATAATCGATTCTCAAACAAAATATAAAGAACACACAAAAATTCCTCGAGAATCGACCTGCTCTGATACCATGTTAGAAAATCGGAAGCGGAAGCGTAAACATGGAAAAAGATAATAAAATATGAACACAGCGGGATTTTTACGTGGAACCCTACTCCGTGAGGAGCGGGATAAAACCACGGGAGAAGCCCTCAAAGGGGGCAGATATTCTATTGAGTTTCTCATCTGTTACAGGAGGCCTGGGGCTCCTTATATAGCCTCTCCAGAGCCTCCAAGTCCCACCACTGGACGATGTGGGACTAAACTCAGTGGTGGGGCAAATGGACCCTGGAGGGATCCATTTACCCACCTATTACATAAGTGACGCATGCTCCGAATACTCTAACAGCTTTCTATAGAGAATTTTGGGAAATCATCGAGGATGATATTGTGGAGGTGTTGCAGGAGTTTAGAAATGATAACCATGGCTTTGAAAGACTAAACATGGGACTTGTTTTTCTCTTGCCAAAGAGGGATAATCCTACGCGGATTGAGGACCTCAGACCAATTGTATTATCAAATTGTATTTATCTCATCATTGCGAAGATTCTGGCGAACAGGTTGCGGGAAGTTCTAGACGACATTGTATCTCCTGAACAATCGATGTTCATCCCTGGAAGGCTTATGGTGGATGGATGGGTTCTAGCGTCTGAGATCATACATGAGTGGCAACGGAACCAGATCCGGGGAACAATGTGGAAGTTGGATTTCTCGAAGGCTTATGATTGCTTGGACTAGCGTTTCCTCTGGGCATCACTCGAAAGAAGAGGCTTTCCGAAATTGTGGGTCTCATGGATGAAGAGATGCATTACAACAACCTCTTTCGCTATTTTGGTGAACGGGCATCTCAGGCCTTCGGATTAATAGGGATAAATCCATTTATGTGCCATTTGGACTAGACCATGAGGAAGCTAGAAGAAAGGGCGAGGCATTGGGGTGTGGGAGAGGGGAGTTGCCAATTACCTATCTTGGTTTGCCTTTGGTGATAGTTCGGCTTCGGAAACCAGATTGTCGCGCGATGCTTGAGAGATTGGAAAAGAAACTAGCAGGATGAAAAGCTAGGATCATTTCCAAAGGAGGGAAGATGATACTACTTAATCACTTATTATCAGCGTTACCACTTTTTTTTCTGTACATCTAGAAAATTGCCAAAAGGAATATGAGATCAAATGGAACGGCTAATGAGGAGATTTCTGTGGTCGGATGGTAAGCAGGAACACAGAGGAATACACCACTTGGGGGTGGGAAATGGTCACCGGGAGAAAGAAGGACATAGATCTTGGCATTCTAAGACTCCAGAGCATGAGTAAAGCTTTGCTCTCTAAGTGGATCATTAGATTGTGGGGAGCCGAGGAGTACCTCACGTACATATTGTTAAGGAAGCTTTACTCGATTGGCGGGACACTGCAACTACCACGCGTTAGTTACCCTTCCTCACTTTGGTTGGGTTTGAGAGACACTATGGCAGAGGTGAAAGAAGTTTTGCAACCTGTAATTGGAAATGGGAAAAAATTTAAATTTTGGGTTGATGACTGGGATAATTTAGTATCTTTAAAGGATCGTTTCCCGCAACTATTCCAACTTTCAACGGACATATAGGGTACCATTGCGGCTGCCTATTCCGACGGGATGTGGAACCCCTGTTTCATGGCGCCTTTTTCGGAATAACGGTTACATGAATACTTAGAATTAATCAAACACCTTGAGGAGGTAAATGGGCCGGCTGGTGGTAGAGACCATTTTGCATGGGCATCTAGGGGCTTTAGCGTAAAAAAGGCGTACAATTTTTTGGAGCAGGGACAAACGGAAAATCGTACGGAGCAAGATTTCACCCTAATATGGAAATAAAAAATCCAACAAAAGATTAAGTTCTTCCTTTGGCTCGTAAGGCATGGTCGCATTATATCGAAAAAGAGGGATAGTATCCTTCGTACGGGAGATTGCATTTGCGTAAGATGCAATGAGGATGACGAGGATTTAGAACATTTATTCTTCAAATGCCGTACTTCAATACAAGTTTGGGGTGAGGTTGGGATTCATTGGCTTAATGTTGACGACTCTACGGCTTTTTGGGCTTCTATCAGGGTGGTGGGGGCAATTCCTAGGACGATATCTCCCAGTCATACCTACTCTTATGGGCAATCTGGTGTGCATGAAACGAGAACATTTTCAAGAGTCGGCGATTTTACACTGAAAACGTCAACAACCACTTCAGAAGATTAACAATGGGAACAATCTGAGCATATGGGTTGGCAACGGAATCATTCTGATTCTTGGGTATTGTATTCGATGCTTTATTATCTCTAACCTCCTCCCTTCTTTCTTTGTAACTTTTTTGCTGTATCAATGAATCTTTGAGGTGAGCCCCATTGGGGCATTACCCATATTTATGTTAAAAAAATATCGCCATATCGATATCGATATCAATCCCATGTCGATACCGATATATCGACGATATATCACGATGTTTCTTACCCTGGTCTCATAGAAAAGCAAGAAGCAAAATGTTGTTTCTAGGTCAAGTGCTGAATCTGGTACATAGCCATATTACAAAGAGCTACATAGCCATATTACAAAGAGCACTGAGATGATGTCGGTCTAGTTTATTATGACCGACCTAATGATTAACACACCTCTTCCCATGCATCTACTATGTGACAATCAGGCCGCGCTATGCATTTTCAACAATCTAGCTTTTCGTGAAAGGACCAAATACATTGAGGTGGACTGCCATTACACCCGAGATATGATATCGAAGGGCTTTATATCTACTTCCACGTTAACTCAATGGAATAGACAACTGACATTTTTCCCAAGGCCCTAGTCAAGGGGCCATTCCAAAAGTGTTTTTCCAAGCTGAGCATAATAGATATTTATGCTCCAACTTGAAGGGGAGTGCTACATAAATTAGTATTTATGTATTTCTTATTTCTTTATTTTGTAATTTCTCGATTGATTTTTTTGTCGTCTAGGGTCTCTCCTTTATATGAAAGAGCCCTATAACCACATAATAATTAACTCATTCATTTGTTTCTCCATACTAATTATCAACCATAATTCATGAATACTTACTCCCATTATGGTGGTGTGTTTTCCCTTCTTGGTTGCTGTCTCTGGCTTAAGAAAAATATGTTCCTTGTACCCTCATACACTCATCAAGAACATCCTCAACCATTTAGAATAATTGGTCTTGTCTAGTTTAGGGATTGACGTGAGTTCCTTCCATCGTATCTTTGCGAAGTCACTTCAAATGTTGACATCTTCTTTGAGATAGTTAGGTTTTCTTATAGAAATAAAATTCAACGATATCTATTTTAAATCATATCGTATAGGATAGGCCGAGGGATAAGTTGGTGTAAATTAGCTAGAACTCATGGTAGTTGGAGAGGAGTGCGTGGGCACATTGACTGTGGGGGTTGGAGGTGTTGACAACGCCGAGGGGTGGGGCACGACTGGAGGCACATGGGCCATGGGGTTGGGGATAGACTATGGTGCCGAGGAGTAGGCGCAATAAGAAACGTGTGGGCGCAGGGGCCAAGAATAGCAGGCGATGTCGAGTTATAGGCACGAAAGGAGCGAAGGCCGTTGGGTTGAAGGTGGAGAGTAACGTCGATCAAGAGGCATGGCAGGGGCACACATACAATGCCGAGGGTCGAGTGGTGATGTGGAGATGGGAGGGGAGCGTGAAGATGGAGTGGGGCGGGTGCATGGAGATGGGCAGGGGCAGTGTGGAGTGGGGGGGTGGGAATGGAGGGAGGGGTGGCGGCTGCATGGTGGATTGTGGTGCGTTTGATACCAAGAAGAGAAATATGAGGTAATGACTTGATTCTATTATACTACCCTAGAGCTTCTTAATCCTTAAACAGGTGGAGACCTAGAGTTAGGATTACAAAAAGAGAGGCAATGCAGTAGTTAAAAGACTACTATGTTCTTGAGAGGGTGGACCATAACATTCAACAAACTTCAAGTTCAACAAATGGATGGTTAAGACGTAAATATCACTGAGGGCTTTCAAGACTTCACAGCAGGTTGCTGCTCCTTTTAAGCAGCAGCAACAACGTAGATGTGGCCCACTGCATACAAAAAAGGAAAGATAGTTGCTGATTGTATAACGGAGAGGAGGAAACATCAATGGTGTTTTATTTGGGAAATGCCTTCACCGGAGGATCAGGGAGCTCCTGGATTTGATTGGAATATACCAAGTTGCAGTGCCCCTTTGCTACAGCAGGAAGACAACCTTTGGGAGTTGCAAACAAGCAGCAACTTTTGCAGCTTGATACGAACTCAATGCAGATTGGCTTCAAAAAAAAGTACACAATCCAGATTTTAAGTGTTATTTGGACCTCTACTCCAATGCAAATGACACTTAAAAAACATCCAAACACCAATGCATAGAAGGGTCAACTACTTTGGGCTTCTCTAGAATTCATGAGACGTCCAAGGTTAAGAAGAAACCGGGAGATGTTTGCAACATACTTCCCTCAATGAGTTCTTTAGTTAGTACAATTTTAGACCCACTAGAGAGTGGTTGAATGAAGTTTGGAAACCCGAAGGAGGCAAGGTGTATTGCGATAGTAAGAACCAATTGGGATTTGCTCTACTTGGAAGCAACATGTGGCTTCCTCACCATCACAACAACTGCAGAAACAAATTAGTTTTTTTCAAGTTTTGTGAGAAGGTAATGGTTGAAAAGCCATGAATTGGATTGATTTTTTTATTGAAGAGGAAGGAGGAAGAGATGCAGGAGAATGGTTTTGTTGATAACTCACGTTTCTATGACTTTGAGGTAGGGTGTGCGGAGAATATTTTCCGAATGGGCTCCTTCAAATGTAGCCTTTATAATCAAGAGGAGCGATGATCAATATTGGGCAGCGGAGGATAAAAGGATTCGACCGTATCATCATGTAATGGAGTCAACCATTGGACACGAAGGGATCATGCATGTAGCATGGTTTAAAGATGAAATTACAGAATTTCAAAGAAAACCAAGAAATCAGGACTGGTCAATAGCACTCTTGATTAGAAAGGAGCTTGATTGGAGTAAGCACTATAAGCCTAGAAGAAAAGGTTTTGGACAATGGGGAAATGGATCTTTGAGGGCTTATTTTGTTTTTTGTGATAATTGAGGACCTTTGTCGATTGATTTTATGTTTTGGTCCTTAGATCTATGTTCATTTTTACTTCCTTCAAGGACAGTGGCCACAATTTTAGTTATACTTTTGCTTTTTTCTAATGCCTCTCTGCCACTTGCCATAGCTTAGCTTTCAACTTTTCTTGATGTAAGGCAATATGGCCCTCTAATTCCTGTTCTCTCGTGCATACATGTTTGAAATTAATGAAAGCAGTCATGTATTGGAAGCAATGTTGTCAAAGACGCTCGCCAATGTGCTAACAAGAGGCAAGCCCCAACGCCTTGCCTTGCCGACCAATGAGAGAGGGAGACCTTTCTTTAATGACTCCCATAACTTCTCTTAAAGGGGGTTTGGGCCGTGCGCAGGGAAGGAATTGCGTGCTCACGAGGAATTTATCCAGAGGCGCTGCCCATGAGAGCTCCTGACATGAGGTGCTGGGTGCTCAAGGCGGGCGATTGAAGTAAAACTGGGCCTTTTTTACTCCGTTTTAGTATTTTTTATTTATTTCTAGCTTTTTAAGTTAGATATATAATAGCTCGAAGTACGGTTAACACACATATGTATTCATATGCACACATATACACATTACGTTGACCCATTGACAAACGTACGTGTACATATGCACCAATATACGTTACATTGACACATTATGTTATTTCATACGAGATTTTGCGATCCTTGGTTTTGTTTCTCATATTCTTGAAGTCTCCAAGCTTATTTTATTCCATGTTTTAAGACTTTGCTACATTTAGTAGATTGATAAGCGTCTTTGAATAATTTATATCATACAGGTAAATTTTTGTGCTCTCAAAATTGATTAAATGTTGTCATATGACTCAATTTCCTTTGTTTTTTGGTTGTGGTGGTTAATTTTTTCCTCTATTAAACATCTCCAACATGGCATTCTGGTCATTGACTGAGCTTTTCTGTAATCATAAAACACATTTCTATTGCTTTTTTAGGATAAAAGATTTTAATGAATGGGCACAATGCATTGTCCTCGACTTGGTATCAAAATACATACCGTCAGATAATAATGAGATTTTTGACATAATGAACCTTCTAGAGGACAGACTTCAGCATGCAAATGGTGCTGTTGTTTTGGCGACAATAAAGGTGTTCTTGCATTTGACATTGTCAATGACCGATGTTCATCAGCAGGTACATTAAACATATCAATTATTTATTCATTGACCAACATGCATGAAGCTTGCAAACGTAATAAATATTTTATATATAATGATGGAAAGCTGACTACTGTGTCTGTTTTTTAAATTTCAAACAATGTCCCTTTATTTATTACTAGGTTTATGAAAGGATCAAAGCACCCTTGCTCACTCTTGTTAGCACTGGAAGTCCAGAACAGTCTTATGCAGTGCTCAGTCACCTGCATCTTTTAGTGATGCGAGCACCAATGCTATTTGCATCGGACTACAAACATTTCTATTGTCAATACAATGAACCATCTTATGTTAAGAAATTGAAGCTTGAGATGCTCACAGCAATTGCAAACGAGGATAATACGTATGAAATTGGTCAGTCCTCTATTTCATTGTCTAGTGCTTTCTTTCTTTAAAGATATTATTTTTCAGCCAAATCCTGAAAACAGAAATGCACGCTTTCAGTGACAGAATTATGTGAATATGCTGCAAATGTTGATATCCCTATAGCCAGAGAGTCCATAAGGGCAGTTGGTAAGATAGCATTGCAGCAGTATGATGTAAATGCAATTGTTGATAGACTTCTTCAGTTCTTTGAGATGGAAAAGGATTATGTGACTGCTGAAACACTTGTAAGTAATAGAAACTTGCACTTCCAATCTTAATATGATACCAACAACTATATTTGCATTATTTGTTTTCCTGCATGTTCCATTTTAGGTACTTGTGAAGGATCTTCTCAGGAAGTACCCTCAATGGAGTCAGGATTGCATCGCAGTTGTTGGAAATATAAGTAGTAAAAATGTCCAAGAACCAAAAGCCAAAGCAGCACTTATATGGATGTTGGGAGAATATTCACAAGATATGAACGACTCTCCTTACATTTTGGAAAGTCTTATAGAGAATTGGGACGATGAGGATTCTCCAGAGGTGATTTACTGCTTCATGAAGTTGAGCTTTGACGCCTTATTTTCATTATAATACTCCTACTTAAATGCCCTTGTGTACATCAATACTTGAAAAATTTTAGTTGCAGATGCATCTTAGAAAAAGAGATGCCTATCTATTTTCATTTATAATCACTTCACGTCTCAAATATTACCTTGCAAACCCCTCCCTTTCCCTTCTCTCCAGATATACCCTAATTCACCTCTAACAACTCCCCACCGCTGCCGCTGCTAGGGGATCTCTAATGGATCACATCTTGGCGATTGTTGGAGCCCTCGGTGCTTCCACATGTCCATTGCCCCTTCAGCTACTGGGTCTTCTACATGATTTAAGCAATGGGATGGGTATCTTTGAGTCCAAGGCATGGCCCCAGACTTATTTAATTTGACGGATCATATGTTGGTTCATGGTCGACATTTTTATCAGAGCTTGCCATGCTTTGACCCAGCCTAACTAACATGGAAATGAGTCTAGATCGGGTGGTCCATTTAATTTTTTAATGTAGGAGTATAAAGGATGAACATAAGTAAAATGAAGGCTCCTATACCAATAATTAAACATGAGGATGGATGGTAATAACAATGATTTTGAGGCAATCCAAGAACCCCTAAGATTAATCATTTTTCGTGGATATGAAAATAAGATACACTGTTGTTCTTAACCAACTAGAAGGGGGATTATGCGAACCCGATGCAGTGTTGTGCATTACTAGCCACGTAAAGGCCAAACAAAATTAACAATCAAATTAAGACAGGGAATATGAGCTGCAATCTCACGTGGGTAGAGAAAATGAGTCGCTGAGATTATAATTGCATCATCACAATACGAGAGATGGTCTGTTATGTCAGGAGCTAATTCCCAATTTTATAGCAGGGCAAATAAATGAGGGGGGTTGGAAGATAAAGACTACTAAATTCCATTATATCGTAGTAGAATCATTGTTTTTAAATACGCGCCTCAAGGCGCTGAGGCGTACGCCTCGAGGCGTTTTTCAAGGAAAAACGTCTCGAGGCTATAGCCTCATTCGGCCTAAGTGAGGCGTGCCTCGAGGCGCTGCCTCATTTATGGGCTGTTTTTTAATTTTTTCTGCAATATTTTTTCCTTTTCTTTTTGGTTGTGAGCTTTTCATCTTCCCTAGACAAGTATTTTCAAGTCTTTAAGCTCATGATTCACTAAAATACATTTTTTTAATTTATTAACATATTAAGCTTATTTTTACTTTGCTATGCATGTTTTTTTTATAAATCAACATGAATTAAAAATTAAGTCTTGAGTTTTTAAATCCAATACCTCTACTCTTTAGTATGAATCAAACTTAAATGCATTCTTTATTAAAATATTTGGATGCAAGTCCCTTACTTTGACCTAAATTTTGAAAAGTATATTTTTGTAAACATGTCTCATCTTTTCTTCTATTCCATCGAGACTAAATTAATACACATCAAAGCATGCATGAACTAAGATGATCATAATATGCAATATTCAAGTATTTTATCCCCCAATCATTATGGTAGAGTAAAAAGTGATCACAGATTCACTGCTTACTCTCTTATCCTTCTCAATTGAATGACACATATCTCACCTAATTTTGAAATTGGTATGTTACATCTAGTCCCTTTAGTTAATTTTTTTTCAAAACTTTAAATTTTGCGGAGAGTTACCCATTATTGTGCTTACATATCCATATTTACTTGACTCCTTACAGATTTAGAGTTAAAAAAAAGAGAGTTATATAACAACTTGGATGTTTAAACCATGATGTTAGCCTTGAAATATCAAGGAGTTATGTATTTATTCATAACTATTTAATTTCTAGAACTTGAATATTGTAATTACGATTAGTTATTATATTTTATGAAGAATTTTCTTTCATGAGTGAGGCTTACGCCTCGATACGCCTCGAGGCTTACGCCTCGAGGCAATATTAGGAAAACGCCTCGATACGCCTCACATTTTTTAAAACCTTGAGTAGAACAATATTAGAACCATGACAATAACATGACATTAAATTAAAAAAAGAATTACCTAGGACGAGATCTAAAGACCCCAAAACAGTGCATACTTAAAATCTGCAAACTCATGATTACAGGGGAGAAGGGGTTGTATCCAACAAAGGAGGGAGGGACGGCGGTACTGCGGCTGGTTGGTTGAGGGTGGAGGTTGACGGCAGTGGAGTTGATGGAGGTTGGGAAATAACAAACGAGGCAGTGGAGAGGTTATTGGCGCGTGGAGGGATGTTGGTGGCGACGAGTTTGGGGCTGGTAGTGGCGGCGCCTGCGACGGAAGAAAACGCTGTCAACGATAAGGTTGGAAGGGAATGTTGGGAGGGAAGGTTGGGAGGTCTAATGGAGAGGTAGCGAGGTGTCCTTGGAAAAAGAAAACGGGTGGGTTTGGGGAAAGAAAGAACAAGGGAGGAGAAGAGACCGGGGTTGAGAATAGAAAGAGGAGAATTGGGAGGGGAGAGTTAAAAGACCTTGAAGGCTTCTTTTCTTTGCTAAACTCTAAGCTGCCCCTCTCCTCCCCCTGCCATCCCTTTTTATATCATGGGATTGCATCACTAAATTAAAAAAAACACAAATTACATGGGTTGAATCATTAAAATCATACAACAACAACAAAGCATTTTCCCATATTATGTAGAGTCGGCTACATGGATTCTTTGCCTCCATTCAGATCTGTCTTGTGTCATTCTCGAGCTTAGATCCAAAAATTTTAGATCCCTTCGGATAGTCTCATTCCAATACTTCTTGAGTCTTCCTTACCATCTCTTAGCCAGCTAAACATCCCAAAACTCGCATCTTCTAACTGATGTATTAGCCGACCTCCTTTGTAAATGGCTAAACCATCTTAAGCGGTTTTCTCTCATCTAATCCTCTATCGGAGCTACATCAACTTTCCTCCTAATCGCATCATTCCGAATCCGATCTTTACGTATATGACCACACATCCACTTTAAGCATTTTCGTATATGCTAATGTCATTCTCTGCCCGTAATTTTTTTGAAAGAAAAAAGGCATACACCATATAGGTGTGTGCCCAGATCTCTGCCCATAGTTATGGTTCACAGGCTAACGTTCAGATCCATAAAGTTTAGCATGCCTCACGACTACTTTGTAAAACTTTCCTTTGATTTTCAAAGGAATTCTTATCACATCGAATAGTAGAGGCTCCTCTCTACTTTAACCAATTTGCATTTATTTTATGAGTAACATCTCCAACGATTTCCCCATCATGTTGCAAAAATGATCCCAAGTATCTAAAAAAAATCTTTCTTCTGAATGTTATCGTCACCAATGTTTACCTCAATTCCTTTACCATTGCTTCCATTAAATGTGCACTTCATATAATCATTCATAACCCTACTTATACGAAATCCTTTAGTTTCGAAGGCTTGCCTTCAAATATCAAGCTTCTCATTTACTCCATCTCGAGTATCATCAATCAAGACAATATCATCAATGAATAACATACATCAAGGTATCTCATCCTGAATGTGACTAGTGAACCTTGATGCTGGCCAATGCTGTTGTCAAAATAGTCAGTCAGACCAGACTGGAATCTTAGACAAGATAAAGTGCCATCATACATGCCCTTTATAAGGTTAATGTATAGGACATGTACTTGTTTATTCTCCAAAACTCTCCACAATATCTCCAGTGGGACATAGTCATAAGCCTTCTCCAAATCATTACAAATCATATGGAGGTTCATCCTTTTAGCTATATAAATCCCCATTGTTGTCTTCAAAGGAAGGAATTATGGGAGGATTTGCGGGAGGTGAGTAGGGCTTTCGAGGGAGTCCCATGGCTCATAGGGGGGGACTTCAATGTTACCCTTCGAACGCCCGACAGACCACGTTTCAGGGGTGGTCAGGACCCGGGTTCTTTGGATTTTGCTGAGATCGTGGATTCATTGGCTCTAGAGGTGTTGGATGCGGGGGATGTCGCCTACACGTGGAGGAATTCAAATTCTCGCTCCCGTATTGATAGATTCATAGCATCTGCGGAGCTTCTGGAGTGTTTCCCGCTTTCTATTGTGCTTGCTCGACCGCGGAGCATGTCTGGCCACATGCCAATTTTGTGGGATTTGGGTGACGCGCCCGCGGTGAGGGGTTTCTTCAGGTATGAGAGATGTTGGTTATTGGAGGATAACTTCAGGGAAATGGTGGCTTCTCATTGGTCCCAAGTGTAGGTTGATGGGTCCGCGGTTTCCAAGTTTGTCCGCAAGCTCGGATCTTTACGAGAGAGGTTGAGTTCTTTCAAGAGGGAGTCCAGGGCAGCGAGGCATGCTGCCAGGATGGAGGCGGAGGGTGTTGTCAACAGACTTGATGCTGTGGAGGATGGTAGGGAGCTGTCGGCGGATGAGTTGGCTACGCGTTCGCTCGCCCAGAAACTAATCGCGGCTGAGGATCTCAAGCGTGTCACTGAGTGGTGGCAGAGATCGAGGACTAAGTGGCTGAAGGAGGGGGATGCTAATACGGCGTTCTTTCATCGCATAGCAAGCGGAAGGCGTTGCTCAAATACTTTGCGTTCGATCACGATTAATGGCCTTCGTGTAGATGGAGACAGGGAGATGGGGAGAGCAATCGCCGCTCACTTCAAGGAGTTCTCAGCGAGGAACATTCCAAGGATTTGGAGGTGGACGGGAGTTGGGGCTACGTCGCTTTCGCCCTCGACGTGTGATGGGTTGACGCAGGGGGTTTCCTTGGAGGAGGTTAAGGCGACGATGTGGGAGTTAAACGCGGATGGGGCTCCGGGGCCGGATGGCTTCCCGGTGGCCTTCTACAGGGATTTTTGAGATCTGATTGGCAATGAGGTGTTGGAGGTCATAGCCGAATTCTGTGGTGGAAACGCTGGATTCGAACGGATTAATAAGTCTCTCATTGTGCTTCTTCCTAAGTCCGCTTCGGCCGAGCGGATTGAAGATTACCGCCCCATTGCTATTTCTAATGCACTCTAGCTTATTGTGGCGAAGGTTTTTGCTTTGCGGCTTGGTCGGGTTCTTCATTCCATCATCTCCCTGCTACAATCGGCTTTTATACAGGGAAGACAAATCTCAGATTGCCTTACTCTTGCTTCGGAATTGGTTGCGGATTGGAGGAGGGGGGAAAGACACGGTGTGCTATGGAAAGTTGATTTCACGAAAGCCTATGATTGTCTTGACTGGAAGTTCCTTTGGTCGGTTTTGCAAAGGAGAGGTTTCCCGGAGGTGTTGATTTCTTGGATGTGTCATTGTATAACCACGGCCTCTTTCTCGGTCTTGATTTATGACCGCCCGGAGGGGGGTTTCCAGCCGCGTAGGAGGTTGCGTCAGGGCTGCCCCCTTGCTCCCCTTCTATTTGTCATCGCTGCGGATGTCCTTGCTCACATTGCTTGCAGGGTTGTGGATTGTGGTCTATCGGCAGGGTTCTCTAGGGGTGGTTTAGTGGTACCTTTGTTGCAATATGCTGACGACACTATCTTTTTAATTGAGGGGGGCCTCGCGGAGGTTTCGAGCATGTCTATGGCCCTCGATCTATTCAGTGAGATGTCGGGTCTCTTCAAGAATGTGGACAAGTCGAAGGTAGTCCCCTTTGGTCTTTCGGTGGTGGAGGCGGACGCATGTGGTCGGGTTTTGGGGTCTGATTGTGGCTCTCTGCCTATTGACTACCTGGGGATGCCTTGGTAGTGGGTAGAGCTAGGCTGAGGGATTGGCTCAAGGTCGTGGAGAAAGTGGAGACTAGGTTGGATGGTTGGAAGGCGGCCATTCTTTCTGGGGGGACGCCTTGTCCTCTTGAAGGCGATCCTCTCGTCTATCCCGGTTTACTTCTTGTCTAACCGTCGGCTGCCGAAGGGGATTCACAATCGCCTTGAGAAGCTTATGCAGAGGTTTTTATGGGGCAAAAATGGGGAGGAGTCGGGGGGGGGTCACTTGGTTGGGTGGGATGAAATCAGACGGCGCAAGAACGTAGGAGGGTAGGGCGTGCGGAGTTTGGATCATGTTAATGACACTTTCCTTCTTAAGTGGGCCAGCAGAATTTGGGGTCCATGGGAGGATCTCTATAGCAAGATCTTGCGCGAGATTTACGGTGTTACTGGGGCGCCTCCGTTGGCGGCTGAACTAGTGGGATCCCCCTCGCCGTTTTGGAAAGGGGTGCTGGAGGTCTTCTCAAGGTTTTTATCTTTGTTTAGGCCGGTGCTTGTTAATGGTGAATCTTTCAAATTCTGGACCGATGATTGGACGGGGGGGGGGTCTTGAGCTCGTGGTTCCCCCGCCTGTTCGCTCTGGCAGCTGATAGAAGTGCTCGGGTCGCCTCTTGTTGGACTGATGGTAGTTGGTTCCCGCCTTTCTCTTCTAATTTCTCGGATCAAAGACTCGAGGACTTTCTTGCCTTGCTGGACTCTATCAAGGATGTAGGACGTCCTACTGGGGGAAGAGATCACTGGGCCTGGTGGATGGGCCCTTTCTCGACGAAGAAGGCTTATGGGGCGATCTGAAGGCCCCCGCCCTCGCGATCGGAGAACATGATTCGTGACTGCGTTTTCTTCTAGGGTCTAAGGCTCCCTGAACGGATTGGATTCTTCCTCTGGCTTTTTCGTAGACAAAGGTTGATGACGAGGGATTGTTGCGCTAGGCTACTTGGCACCGTCTCTGATAGATGCGTTTTGTGCGATAATGCGGTGGAGTCCCTTGAGCACCTCTTCTTCACATGCCCTAAAGTGACTGTGATATGGGAGGATGCAACAATGGCTTGGGTGTGCACTTCCGGTTTGGCGTCCTTCTATGATTCGTTGGTGGCCAACATAGATAGGGAGAGGCGGGCGGTCCTCAGGCCTGTGGCTAATTTGTGGGCGGTATGGCTAGGCAGAAATGCGACTCTTTTTCGGGATAACGCTTTTACTAGGAAAATGTGGAGATCCACTTTGCGCGTTTAGTGGACGATTGTGTGCTATAGCCGCTTTGCTTGTGTAGTTTTTATCGTTACGGTTGTAAACCACCTGTTTACATTGTTTTAATAAATAAATGGGGCGAACACCACTGAGTGTCTCCCTCTGTTTCTGGCTTTCAAAAAAAAAAAAACAAGTGGACGTCTTCAATGCTCGAGCGATCTGGCATTAATCAGAATTGGTTTTATTTTACTTTGAAAAATTGTCTCAACCTTTTTTTGATCACACGCTCCCAAATTTTCATAATATGACTCATCAATTTGATACTTTTGCTAATCAAACAAAAATACATATTACATTTTGACCCCTTAGTAAACAAACTACGAGGAGAGTCTTGGATTCGCTGAAATTTTCATTCGGCCCCTTAAAAATCATCTTGCTCGAGGGAGATAACGTCAAGATTGTTGTAAAGCAGATCGAGGCAAAAAGTATAGAGTTTGGCTTCGTTGACACAAAAGCTATTTTGGACGGCATGCTCGACCTATCGGGCTAATAAGCGCTTGGAAAGTCCATGGCATGTGGCAAGTTTTCGGACATCAAGAATGTTGGTTATAGTATAACCAGAAGCTGTTGGAAGGGCCTGGAATGGGAGATGTTCCAAGTCCAAATCACTGGAAGTAGTGGCATATCATGGATCAACATAGTGTATGAAGAGTTCATAGACGTTTAAAATCGCAATATCCTAATCCCTAGCAGTAGATCAAGTACATATGCATTGAGTCCAACCCGCATGATGGTACCGAAGGGACCAAATTTCGTGGCACTCTGTTTTAAGTGGACACTCACTGGAAATCTCTCTTTGGGAAAGCACATGATCACAAGATCCATCTCTGAAAAGTAGATCCTGTCTTGTGGGGTTTGGCTTGGGTTTGATACTCATTGGTCATGACTTAAAGTTGGATGCGAAATTGTTGGTGAATTTGGTGGATGTGGGATTGGACCTTATGGATGGGATAAGGGAGACATGATCTGCGAATTGAGATGAATAATAACCACACACACACACACAGAAATAGGGACATACCGGTGGAATGACTAGGGGGCTATTTGAAAAGCCTATAACCTAGTTAATTTGTGGATTTTATGTTGTAGTCGGACATAAAGCGATTAATAAAAAAACCACTTAAAAGTATTCAATTTAATTCAAGTGATTATTTTTGTTACTTGGGCAAGTCCAACATCGATCACATGGAGGCAACTATCAACTTAAGATTAATTTCTATATCATTACACACAGTTTTCGAGAAGAGATTTTTTGGAATTTTATCTGCAATTAAATGAGTTATGCAAATGCAACCAAGTTCAGGGTTGTTTTTGCAATTTATCAATCAAATCAACTCCAAAATTTATGAAACTTGGCCATAATGTGAAATAATGCAAGTTTGAGCTACTTTGAATTATTGAGAATTTTCTAATGCAAAAGGATTTTTAATGGATTATTAATTGCGGAAATGGTGATTATGAGTAATTTAATTTTAATAAATAACAAATATTAATTACTTCTAGAATCAAAATTATCCTAAATATCTCTAATCAAAAGAAATCCATAGCAACTTTAAAATCCTAAAAATACTAAGTTATGGTCTAATTAAAAATCAATTACAATAATCACTAAACAGTTTATTCATACCACAATATGCATGTAATTGAGATGATTGTTGGGTAGCACAGTTAATCCTACAATATGTGGTTTTTGGGGAAATTTTCGAGCTAAGTTTGATTTAATATGAATTTCTGATCACAGTCAGGGTAAAATACGATAAATTCCCAACGATAATTATAATAAATAATGCTAGCTCAGAAAATATCATTAAATGTTCACAATGTAGGGGAGTAAAAACAACCGATTGTTCAAAATGCTAACCAAATACATGAGTCTAAATGCAATTTTGAAATATAATTAAAAAACAAACAAGAGAGACAACATGCACATAAAGTGTTTTTGAAAATTACTACAAAACATGGATCTTCTTGTAATTTTCTTAGTGGGCCCACGTTATAGGCGTGTGAGGAGGAGTTTGGAGATTGTGCGTGCCCCAAAAAGATCGTCCTCTTTGTCGATGCCGATGGAACGGAACCCCCTTGTGATGGGGCTCGGCTCTGGTATACGACTACTGTTGCGCACGACGGATGATGCGAGCCGGCGATTTGTGCGATGGAAGTACGTTGAGTTGCTGCTGCTGCTGGAGACTCGAGCGTGGTGCATGCCTGCTACTATGCCATCGCTACACGCAGTGGAGTTACGGTGGAAAGGGCACCACGTGGAGGCCTTGGAAGGTGGTAACAACACGAGGCTTCGGTTAGGGAGCTGCTGCACTGTGATGGAGATGCACAACCAAGGGAGACTCGCTTCCTCCTCGCGAACTACTGTTTGATTCGACTCACGAGTAGAGGTTGTCCTCTAATGTCATTCAGATGGGTATAAACTCAAGGAGGAGGTAGCTGGTGTTGTTTCGTTCTCTACCAAGGATATGAAGAAATCTTCTGCCTTATGGTGTTAATGTGTTATTCCTGGGAAATGGTTAATCTCCAATGAAAGGGCTCCATCTGGTACACTTGGGTTGAGACTTAGTTCTAACAAGACCCGTCCTTCTTTGTGTTCCTACAGGGAGTAGATGAGGCTTGAAGAGGTTGAATGGAGGGCTGGAAGATCTCCTTGGATGCAGTTGTCGATCGAAAAGCCTACAAGTGAGACCAAAGCTCGAGCTATTCAAAGCTCGGTTGACTTGCGAAGGGCAAAGGATCATGAGCTGGATTGAGGTCCTATGTGTGAGACGAGAATGAAGGACCATGAACCTAGGTTTGTACAAGGTCTGAGGTAAATCGAGGTGGGGAGATCGTGGAGAAAGAAGAGGGGGATCAGCTCGAGACTGTGGTTAATTTGGTTAAAGGGCTGATTTGGTTTTGAATCACAGAGAAAAAGTGAGAAGAAATTGGGGAAGATGTAAAGATAGCTGACAACAGAGAGCAACAAGAACCAAAGCAAAAGAAGAGGGAACGAGGAAAAGAACTTTACCCGATCTTGTATGGATGAGATGCCAGGAAAGAAGCTCGAGGTTGAGCTTCGGTCTTCGCTTACGAGCTGGCAAACCCGAGCTCGAGCAGAAGCTTGAAACTGTTGCGATGAAGGTGGGTGTACCTTCGGATCTCGCCGGAAGGGATGGAGGTCGTTGCTCGATGTTTGGATCACTCGCTGTCACTGGGTGTCCGTGTCTCCAGAGCTCTCTCACCTCGTAAAAATGGCAGATGATACGATTGTGGGTGAGTTGTGATTTTGATGGAGGGTCCAGGTTGTGCATTACTTGTAGAGGAAAGATTGGCTAAGGTTAGGACTCATCATTTATCGTTGGTGCTTGGGCATGGTCCATGCGAGAGGCAGAGATGGTGGTGGTTATGGGTGCATCAACGATTGTTGGGATGTGGCGGATGGGTGTTGGGCGGAGGAGTCAGAGAGGAAGAAGACATGTTCTCCGTCCGATTGTTTCTTGATCGAAGGGTGGAGGACAAGCCATACGGAAGAAGAAAGAAAGAAAACAGAGAGAGGAAAGAAAATAAGAGGGTCATTGGATGAAGGGGTATGATCCAACGTCTCTCAAAGAAGGAGTTTGGTATTAAGTGGGCGGGGGGTGGCGACTCTTGGAGCTGCCACGTGTTGCCCCTATAAAATCCAGAATAAAGCTTTAAGGAAAATTGAAATAAAATAGGAAAATTGAAATAAAATAGCAAATGAACTCAAATAAAAAATATTCCTTTACAAAAGTTGTTCGTCTCGATGAGATCTACAACTTCCATAAAGGGACCACAACTAAATAACATCATCTGTACAAATGAAATTTTTGGTGGTATTTTATGTATATAAAATACCATATTTGTACTTTTTACAATTTTATGATTTTAAATTAAGATAAAATTCAAACGAAAATCAATTAAAAAAGGGATATATTTACACCTAATCTATTTTTTAGGATTTTTAATAATCAAGGAAATAAATAAATAAAATAAAAGGAACTTATGTATAGACTCTATATACATACTGAATACATTTCTTTTTCTTTGATTTCTATATTGTTTTGAAATGAATATTTACACATTTTAATAAAACACAAATCAAAGAAAATAAATGAAAAAGAAATAATTAAAAAGAGTTAATTATGTACATAAAATGGTAAGTCAAAGTTAATGCTTAATTACGATATACAATTAGGTCCCAAAATCTAGATTTCACATATGAACTTTGATTCTTTTGAATTTGATCTTGATTTATAGATATTTGAATGTGCATTAATACAAAAGTGAGTATGGATTCATAGGAGACTATATGTGAAAGATATTTGCATTTACAACTTTTTATCTCAGAATTAGGGTTTGGTTTTATTTCACATATATACAAGTAAATATATTTCTGTTATTTTTTCTTTGTCAACATTAGTGATATGTACACAATGGAATTAATTTTATTTACATTGGAGTTAATATAAATTAATGAAAAATAGTTAAAGTTAGGTCAATATACAAGTGAATATATACAAAAAATAAGATAGGGCTTTTATTAGAAATTAAATATACAACAATTGATCCTAATTATATACAACATATCATTTGTTTATTTATGTATTTTAAGGGGTTTATTGATTGAATTATCTTGGGAAATGAGTTAAGATTAATGAATAAGTTAGATGAATGGTGGATTCATCACCTTTTATACTTAACCATTGCTCGTTCCTGAGGAATTAATTATTTAAGAACGCAACTTTGGTTAAATCCCTGACTGTGTAAGTGATAGAAGAAGACTTGACACTCAGGCCACGAGTTTCAGATGATTGGATAATTCTAAATCATTATCAAATCTTACCCAAAAGGAACTCAACTTCTCTATTTTTTCAGACTTTCCACAAGTATATATAATATAACAAGTATGACATTAAGTGTTGATCACAGTTTCTAATGTACAATCTTTGTTTCGCCCAAGGTTCTAGTCTAAGAGACTTGTTTAGGAACCCAATCCTCGGCTCTAGTTTCAAAGTCGAGTTTCACCTCAATCCACCGTTTCTTTAGTTGTCAGACTAAAAAATGTGACTATGGAAGACCAATTATGGATTGAGTAGGATTGTGTCTTATTCTTCTCTGCTCTCATTGGATAAAGGAATCACTCGGGTGCCAAAAAAAAGTGTAGGTTGAACCATCTACACTTTTTTTTTCGGGATGCACCGGGGTGCACCTTTTGTGAGTACCTAATGTACCTTCTACATCCATGCTTGTAGCATTCACAATGCATGACCCGTTTTCATGCTCGTACGACTCTTATTCGGTGGCTTAACAACATTGGGAAGATGCAATATTGTGGTCTACTTCTGCTTGGTCCAAACTCTTAAAAGGTTGGGAGCACTCACCAGTTATTCTCAAGTCCTTTTTGATGGAAATTTTCTTGAATTTTGGGGTTTTTCTTTTATAACATAATGATGGGATTGGCTAGCTTCTTAGCTCTTACCAACTTGATGCATATTGATCCAGAAATTATTAGGTTTTTACACACACTGGCACCTAGGTCAAATCAAGGTAGTATAGAGATCCTTGTCCCCATACTGGCTATATGCTGACACTCAGGTTTCATGAGGTGATTCCCGACTCCTTTCCATCATCAAGTGTCTTAAAATCAAGTCTCAGTTTAAGTTCTCAAATCTTAGTGCCTTAGGCGAAATAATAACTCATCACGAGAAGTATGCAATCGTGCATGCGTAGTGCACGTCATATTTTTTTTTAAGCCTAGAGATTCTACATGGAATATAACATGTATATCTTCAAGTTTTACATAAAAAATAACAGGTCGAGCGTCGGAGGATGGGGAGCGGGGTACGAAGGGCGTGCGAAGTGCGTAGGGCTGGTCGGGGGCGTACGCCTGATGGAACTCGAGAGTTGGGTCGCGAGCGACGTGTGGATGCTTATCGCAGGCCTTATGGCGATAGGTGGTTTCCAGAGCTGCGGAGGGCGTGGCGACCTAAGGCGCGGGGTGCTGCGGGTCTTTTCTTCGGGGAGCACCGTGTTTTCTCGCGGTCTCATGGTTCAATGGCTGACGGCGGCGATGGCGGATGGACCCGGGTATCCCATGCTAAGCCGGGTAAGCGGTGTTTCCGCTGTGATTCTCGGGGCCATTCTGCGTCCGAGTGTTTGGCTCCCCCTCGGTGTTTTCTTTGTGGGAAGCTTGGCCATCGGCGGGCTTCCTGCTGGTCTTCTTCGACTGCTCCTGGGTCGCGGTTTGTTGCCCAGCCCGTGCGTGATGGTGCAAATCGCCAGCTTGGTGGTCGCGACTCTCGCTCCTTCGCCCAGGTGGTGGCGGGCGGTGGGTCTTCCTCTCCCTCGCATGGGGTTGCTGGTGATGCTCAGGTAGTGGGTCCTTCGGCTCTTCCTTCTGTTTCCTCAGGTTCGGCCTTGCATGGCTCCAAGGCGGACGGGGTTGCCTCTCTTGCTGATCCGGAGGTCGTGGCCAAGGGTGGGAGCCTGCTTTGGTGGGTGGTGTGGTGTTTCCGAAGTTGCCGGAGCATTCATGTTCTTTGCTAGGGGGGTTTTCTGCGGTTGGTTCGGCGGGGGAGGCGGGGCCTGATGAGGTGGTCTTGGTGTCGGGGATGGCGGGGGTGGAAGGCTCGTCAGCCCGTACGGGCCCGGCCTCTGCACTCTCGGTCCTGGTTGGGGTGCTTCGGGGTAGTGCTGCTGACTGGGAGTCTATTCGCGCTGATACATTGGTCGTCCTGGGCGATGGTATTGGGGGGGACTTCCTCTTTCTCGATGCCGTGCGGTGCTGTATTAGAGGTCTCTCCCCCGAGCAACGGGAGAGACTCATTCATTGCCAAGGTGTTGTTGGGGTACAATGGCGTAGCTTGAGGGTCTCTGACGGTGGTGTTTTCTCGACGGAGGTCCGGGTTGCTGTGGTGAGGGGGGTGCCTTTCCTTTCTAGGACGGTGCACGCTCTCTCGAAGGCCTTCTCCAGCTGGGGGCAAGTTCTTCAGATCCTTGATGACGGCCTCGCTCCTGGTGCTGACTGGCGGTGCTGCCGCGTGCTGGTCGAGGCTCCGTCAGCTTTCTTTGCTGAATTGGCGGGGAAGACCCGCTTTGATCAGATGTCTTTGGGTCGCTGGACTTTTTCCCTGGAGCTTTCTCTTTTTCCGTCGCCGGTGAGGTCGGCTCCGCCTTCTCCGGCGGTGGGTCGGCAGGGACTTTCAGACGTGATTCCGGCTGTCCGGGAGCAGGTGCATGCGGGTGTCGGTTCATCTCCTTCATGCCACGTGGTTCTTTCTGGGGCCTTTCCCAAAGCGGCGCCATGCATGGCACATTCATCACGTGCGTGTGAGGAGGCTCTTCGTTTCCCGCATCCGAGGGGGACCTTCCAAGATTTGATGGCGGTTCAGATCCCTGATATCCCTTCGTCTGCCGATGTTGTTGCTCAGGGCATTGATTCGTCTTCCCATGAAGTTTCCTTTATGCCGGCGGATTTATTGCAGGTGGTCCCCTCCCAGGTCAGGACGTTTATCCCTTGTGACCCTTTGGTAAATTCTATTTGGGCCCCCTTCAGGTTTCTTCGGAGCAGTTCCTTTCGGATCCGCAATCGGATTCGGACCTCCTTCTCAACTCGGACCTCCTTCTCGGTTCGGATCATCTTATTACGGCCCCGGATGTGTTATGCCCTCGCCCTATTAGTGCGGTGCCATTCTCCGGTCACCTGGAAGGTTCGCTTTCGCCTTCATCTCCGGTGTCTCAGCCGCTGCTTCTTTACTCGGAATATACTTCCCATTCGAGGGCTGGAGGGGACGCTGACGCTGTGGTCCTCCATCCGGTTGCTGTGGGTCAGCCACCTATCCCAGAGATCTTGGATCCGCTTTTCTCTGATTATGGCGCGGCGTCGTCCCCTATTTGTGACTCTCCTGTGGTGGTGGGACTTTCTCCTACGCCCCGTTATGGCCGGAGCTACTCTCGGAGGCGCCATTTTTTCTCCAGTCCCGTTGTGGTTTCTACTTGCCAATCATTGCGCGAGGCGGTTGCGGAGGCGGCTGGCCTTGATCCCTTGGCTGACCAGCGCCATTCTGGTTTTTGAATGCACCACTTCTCTTTGGTGTTTTTTGGGGGTTTTCCGTTTTTGGGCTTTCATTCCTGTTTTTGATGAAGATTGTATCTTGGAACGTTCGTGGCTTGGGTGATGCGGATCGAAGGCGCATTTTGGGCGCGCGCCTTGTCGAATGGTCTTGTGATATCGCGTTCATACAGGAGACAAAGCTGCCGGCTATGGACGATGCTATGTGGCGTTCTTTTGGGGCTGGACAGATAAACGAATTCCGTGCGCTGGATGCTTTGGGTGCTAGGGGAGGTGCTTTTTTGGCCTGGCGCTCGTCGCGCTTCTCCTTTTCATCATGTAGGCTGGGCCGTCACTCTATTTCGTTGCTGTTAACTTGCGGGCGGACTAATATTTGTATGGCTTTCTCTTGTGTTTATGCTCCTATTTGTCATGTTGGCCGTCGTGAACTGTGGGAGGACCTTCGGGAGGATGCTGCTGCTTTTGGTGACATTCCATGGCTGATTGGCGGGGACTTTAATGTAACATTGCATGCTCAGGATCGCCCTCGTGGGCGCGGTGGTCTCGATCCGGGTTCCTCGGATTTCTTGGAGTTCATTAACGATTTGGGTCTTGAATCGTTGGTTCCTAACGATATCTCTTTCACTTGGCGGAATACCTCCTCGCGGTCGCGGATTGATCGCTTTTTGGCAAATAATTCTATGATGGATTGTTTCCCCTTATGTTTCGTCTCCTCGAAACCGAGATCTTTCTCGGATCACAATCCTATTTTTTGGTCGAATGGGGAAGAGATCCGTCCGCATTGCATGTTCCGCTTTGAACGCTCTTGGCTAGTGGAGTCTGGATTTCGTGATCTCGTGCGACATCATTGGTCACAGCTTTCACCATCTGGCAGTGCCGCTAGTCGTTTTGAATTTAAGATTTCATCTCTCAGGAAGCTGCTGGCGTCGTTTAAAAAGGACATTCGTTCTGCCCGCATTGCCACCCGCGTGGAGGCGGATGAAGTTATTTTGCGGTTCGACCGTATTGAGAATGATCGTGACCTTAATCAGGACGAGTTGCTTGCTCGCGCCAATGCTATGGATAAGGTCAGGCTTGAGGATCGGAAGCGTGTGATTGAATGGCGTCAACGTTCTCGATTGCGATGGTTAAAGGAGGGGGACGCTAATACCTCGTTCTTTCACAGGGTCGCTTCGGGTCGCCGGCGATCCAATTCTATCTCTTCTTTGCTTATTAATGGCTCTCAGGTGCAGGGGGAGCGGGAGTTGGGTATGGCGGTGTCGGCTTACTTCAAGGAGTGGTATGGATGCAAGGCTACGCGTCAGTGGCGGTGGTCGGGTAGGGGCGCCGCTGTGCTCCAGCAGGCGGACGCAAATCTCCTTATTGGTCAGATTACTTTGGAGGAATTAAAAGAGGCGGTTTGGGCCCTTAACTCTGACGCAGCCCCGGGTCCGGATGGCTTCCCCGTTTTTTTCTATCGGGAATTTTGGGATGTCATCTCCCAGGATGTCTTGGAGGTCGCTAGTGAATTTTGCTCTGGCAACAACAGTTTTAATAAGCTTAACAAGTCTATTATAGCTCTCATTCCCAAGTCCTCTTCTGCCAACCGCATTGAAGATTTCCGGCCAATCTCCATTTCAAATGCCATATACCTTATCATTGCTAAGGTCTTGGCTCGACGGCTGGCTCCGCTTCTTGATTCCCTCATCTCGCCTTCCCAGGCGGCTTTTATTAAGGGTAGGCAAATTGGTGATTGCTATGCGGTGGCGTCCGAGATTATCCATGCTTGGCACAAAAATGATGTTAGGGGGATTCTATGGAAAATCGACTTCTCTAAAGCCTATGACTCTCTGGATTGGCGGTTTTTATGGTCTGTTCTTAAGAGGAGAGGATTCCCACCGTAATGGATTTCGTGGGTGCGACGTTGCGTTTCGACTGCCTCTCTGTCGGTTTCTCTCAATGGCCGCTTGGCGGGGGGTTTTTTCCAGCCTCGCCGGGGAATTCGGCAAGGTTGCCCCATTGCTCCTTTACTTTTCGTCCTGGCCGCTGATGTGTTATCCAGCATGATTCATAACGTGGTGGCGGCAGGCCTGTCCCGTGGTTGCTCCATTGGGCCCGTCTCTATGCCGATTATTCAGTTCGCGGATGATACCATTTGCTTCATCGAGGGCGGGGAGTCGAATGTTGCTGGGATGGCTATCACTTTGGAGCTCTTTAGTGAGGCGTCGGGGCTTCTCATCAACTATAATAAATCTTCTATGGTCCCCTTTCACACTCCTCCTGAGGAGGTTGAGGTCTGCTCGAGGATTTTGCGCTGTCCCGTGGGTGCTCTTCCGCTGGACTATCTTGGGCTCCCGTTGACTACGGGTCGGGCACGCTTACGTGATTGGCAGCCGCTGGTGGATCGCATGGTTGCTCGCTTGGCTGGCTGGCGCACCGCTATCCTCTCTCGGGGAGGTCGCTTGGTTCTTCTAAAGTCCGTTCTTTCTTCTATGCCAATCTACTTTTTCTCTGTGAAAGGTATGCCTAAGGGGGTCCGTCGGCGGTTGGACTCTTGTTTGAGGTCTTTTCTTTGGGGTAAGAAGGGGGCTGCGCGTAGCGACGTTCCTTTGGTCGCTTGGGACGATGTGGCTCGGCCAAAGAAGGAGGGGGGGCTGGCGGTGAGGCGGTTGGATGTCGTGAACGAGGCTTTTCTTCTCAAATGGGTGACTCGCCTGTGGGGTCCGGAGGATAATGTAATGATTAACTTCTTGAGGTTGGCTGTGGGGGTCGACCGGTGTTTGGGTTTGGATGCTCGCCTATTGGGCTCTCCTTCTCACTTCGCTCGTCATATTGGGAATATTATGGTCCGTAACCGTGCTCTCTTCGTCACTAAGTTGGGGAATGGCTCGCTCATCCGCTTTTGGGGCGATGATTGGACTGGTAGGGGGCCTCTTAAGGATGTTTTTCCTCGCCTCTTCGCGTTGGTGGATGATAAAGACGCGAGGGTTGCTTCTTACTGGGATGGGGCTGCTTGGGGGCCCAGATTTGTGGGCTTCCTTTCCGAGCAGCGCCAATTGGAATTCATGGCTTTACTGGAGGTTCTTGCGGACTCGCCCTTACCTGCTGTGGGTCGCGATCACCTTTGTTGGAAGGACGGCTCCTTCTCCATCCGCGAGGCTTACCGGGCTCTCCTTCCGCCCTTGCCTGTGGCTGATGATTCTTTGCTTCGGGATTGTCAATTCTTTTGGGGCCTCAGGGTTCCAGAACGAATTGGTATCTTCTTATGGCTTTTCTGTCGTGGGCGTCTCTTAACTCGCAGCCGGTGTTCTGTTCTCTTCCCTTCGGTTTCGCCTACCTGTGGTCTGTGCAATCTGGAGGACGAGTCTACTGACCACCTGTTCTTCCGTTGTGGGAAAACGCAAGTCATTTGGGCGGACTTGGGTTGGCTTGACGCCTCGGACTCCGCCTCCTTCTGCAGTTGCTTGGTTCGGTCTCGGGCGAGGAGTAGGAACGACATTCTGACTTCTATTTCCCGGCTATGGTGCATCTGGATTGCTAGGAATGAAGCCCTGTTTGCTGGCCAGCGTTTCTACTCGGAAAACGTCCTCATCTCTGCTTCACGTATGGTCTGTGATTGGTCTGTTGCTTAGGGGGTCCTTGATGTTGGGGAGGTATCGTATCGTGATACCTTCGGTTTTTCTTTGGTTTTCTTCTTTCTCCCTTTTTCTCTCCGCATTCTCGCTGTAAGTCTCTTCTCAACTTTGTTTTTTTCAATAAATTTGGGGCGAGCACCAACGAGTGCGTCCCCCATTTTTGAGCTTCAAAAAAAAAACATGTATATCTTCAAATTAGAGAGTTCGAGTAATTAAGTCACAAGACCCTAAAGAACAAGAATGTAAGACTCGGAGTTAAGAGTCGCTCCAAATCAAGTAGCCTGATACACAAGTCTTGTATGAAGTGCATGTGTCGGGATAAAACCTTAGATCAATTTTTTTTTCAAAGAGTTTTTTTTGTTCAAAAGTTTTATTATGCCCCTCAATTTCAACAAAAATATACAAAAATCGGTATAATATATACATATATATATACAAGGGTGTACACATTTTACAACCTTTATACCCATTTTACACAATTTTACAAATTTTTACAATGTTTACAACTTATACAAGTATTTCAAGTATTTTATATATTGTACATATTTTACAAATGATTACCCATTACCCAATATTTATTTACAAACCAGTGAAAATCATGAGCTATGGGTAAAGTATATATCACATATATACACCACCCTATACTTAGCTTGTACTATGTCCTCATGACACTATTTGACAAAAAGATATCTCACACTAAGCATAAGTGGGTGAAAAGAATATATAAGTCTTCTCGCCCCCCTATACTTAGGTTTTTGAAGGGCTAAGTATAGAAGAAGATAAAAATGAGGTGGTCGAGGGCAAGGTATGAATGAGGAGAAGAAGTGGTGAATACACAACGAGCATCTGCCCCCCTATACTTAGGCTTTGCTCAACCTTAGTATTTTAGTAAATGGGAAACCGGTGGGATTTGAAGAATGCACAAAAATGAAAAGAAAAAGAAAAGGAGTAACTTGGGTCACTCACCCCCCTATACTCAGGATATAATCATCCTAACTATAGCAACAAAATAAAAACAAGACAGAACTAGGGCGAGTGATGCGAATCACAGGAGAGGGAGGGAACACAAAGAGAACTACATGGATTAAGAAAGTTCCTGATGAACTTTCTTGCGGAACGAAGAGGGAAGATGAACTAGGGGTATGTGTTGATGTTGAACTCATCCTCATAAGAGTAATAGTAAGAAGAATGCGATATCCAACAAGAGTCAACACATGACTGCTTGCTCGAGTAGGGTTTAATAACAACCTTACCGAGCGTATTAATGCAGATCACCTCATTAGAGCTCAACGAGGAGTTCTCAGAAACGTCCATGTCCATGGAGGTCATCTTAGTCGATTTTCTAGAACCTGAAGTACGGAGAAAAGGAGGATCATGGCATGCCTTGAGAAATCATTGCTCTTCTTGTTCTCACTAGATAACCAACTAGAGGACGCATCCTCTTTCTTTGAGTGGAGTGGTGTAGCATTGGCTGTCTCTCTAGGTCTGGGTCCTAAAAGTGGCATGCAGAAGGAATCGATTGGCTGTGGCAGTGTAGGCATGGGAATCAGATCACCGGAATGATCAAGACAATCAAAGAAGATTGGGTCTGACGTGGAGACAACTTTTGTTTGTAAGTCCTCTATAGAAGCTATCACAGCGGTGGTGGGGCAAACAACAGGTGATGTTGGGGTGTAGGGAGTCTCAAAACCAATGGTCGGCTTGACAGTCGGTATCTCAGGTGCAGTAGAAAGTTCTGACTCCTTTATCTCTCGATGGTCACGACTGTCTGCGGCTAAATTGATATCTCACATGAACAATCATTCTTGATTTCCTAAGTGGTCCGAGTTTGAGCTTGTCAAGTGCACATGCCGAGAGGATATTTACTGATGAGTCATCATCGATTCTCGCATAGGTAAAGATGATGTCTCTGATTTCACATTCAACCGTAGGCAACCGCTTCACTCTACAACTCTTGGTCTTTATCCCCACCACCAAGGAGGTGGCCATAGACACTAGGTCTCCTTCAGTTCATGTCCTCTTATTGCTCGACCTCTTAGGCGTCAATTTACTTCTTACAAATCGTTTGAGGTCGGGAAATGATCTATAACCTTTAGGGCCTGTTTGGTTGGAGGGTTGGACAGGGTTGGCTTGGCCCAACCCGGGTAACCCCTCCAACCAAACAGGGTTCTCCTCCTCACAGTTTACTATTCACAGGGGTACCCCTGCCCAACCCAACCCTATCAAACCCTGCAACCAAACAGGCCCTTAAGGGAAGCTCAAGAATCAATTCTTTAGGGTGTGTTTGGTTCGTGGGTTATCTGGGGGAGGATAACCTGTTTTTGTGTTTGTGTGTTTGGTTGGTGGCTTAAGGGTTGAGAGGGTTTGTGTGACGTGATTGTATTGAAATTTGAAAAAGATGTAATTATTATGATATGATTGTATTGAAGTTTGAAAAGTTGGTAGTTGTTGTGATGTGATTGTATTGAAGTTTGAATAGTGAGTAGAAGTTGAGTATTTTATGATTTCTAGATGATATGATGATATAATATATATTTTTTTGATGAAAAGATGGTGGACCCCACTAGTGGGTTAGCAATATGGGTTTTGGGGGGTAACCCACCCAAAGTGGGGGGTAACCCCCCAACCGAACACACCCTTAGCGATCGGTTCCTTCAGGACATGGTCCAAACTTTTAAGATCTTCCTCATTTTCATTTTTTTGATCTTTTTGGGGGTTTTCATTTTTTTGGGTGTTTTCTAAAGGTAAAGGTGGGATGATGTACATACTATTGGATTGGAGGACAATTAGTCAGTAAAAGAGGGAGGTAGAATGGACTCCATATGTATAGAATGCGTGGGTTTCCTAGTGTCCTTTAGGTTTCCAACAATGATTCTACTTATTTCATTCTCCACTTCCATGCCTAGGTTGGCATCGATTGAATTCAATGTCACTGACATTTGCCAACTTGTCAAAAATGAATTATATTTAACGACAAATCTAGAAATGCCATCCTACAAAGATTCTCATGACAAATCGTGGAAGAAGTCTTTCCAGTTGGAGGATATTGCTGAGAACTTGGAGCCTCATACTCAGCATACGTTGACTCTGGTATGTAGTGGTGGGTTGAGTATAGACTGTCCATATGTGAACCCCCGAAGATCTGGGTACCCGTTTACGCTACTTTCGCGATATTTTATTCACATGAGATCGCACAAGTCGTAGAAAAACATGGAAATTTTTCGCGCGGCTAATTTTCCACATGACATTCACATCCACATACATAACCACAAGTTAATAGGGACAATTGGCACCAAAATCTCATTTCATTAATTTTCATATAATTTTACAACATGTACATCGTCTGCTAGTACATACAATATCCCCAAAAAAATCTGATTAAACAGAAGAGAAGCATTATACATAATCAACCGATCAAAAAAAAGTGAGACGAAGTAAACCATACCGTCTAGTGTATACCCTGTCTCCTGGAAGCATGAACGGCTACTGATCAACATGCTGTTTGCCTGCCAAAACATGTTTAGGAAAGAAGAGGCGTCAGCAGTTGCTGGTACCTCCTAAAAACTTATAAAATAACAGGCATTTAATTATTTTCAAAAGCAAGCAAGTAGAAAGGTATAAATGGTAAAAAAAATCTACCACTACTTGCGTAGAGAATGATTTTCAACTGTTTGGTATGTAGTTCACCTGTTCACCCCCTTTTTCCCATTCTTCTCATATATATATGTATATTTATATTTATATTTATATAAAGTTAGATGACAGACCCTAACATACAATGATTTCCTGCATTTTAAAGATTATGATTCTGGGTCTTGGAGATCATTTTGTGGAACTTGATGGCACATGTAATTGCTAATTTCTTGTCAATGAGATTATGTCATGGTTTCGATAATGGACTGATATAATGATGACGGATTTGATCCTTAATTCTATTCCCAACACGTCCACTAACTTATAGGGATTTCGAATCAGATTAAAGTCACTTCTAATCATTTCAATTTTAATTGTAATTTCCTCCAAACCTTTACGGTAACTCTCTCAGATGTAACTCTTGATTATTTAGATGTAGATGTAGATATGGATGATCTGGATGTAGAATCGCCCAGCCTGTTGGCGAAAGTAAAACTCAAGCGGTGAGGAAGCCTGCAAATGGCTCTTCCGTCTCGCCCTCTACTTGGAAGCGCGGTCCAATAGAGGGATAGGTCTACTCCAAAACTACGCCACTAAGACGGGTGAGAGGGACTTCCCGGAAAAGTCACTCTAGAAAAACAGCCCGATCGGTAACGGGCAACCGAGCTCGTACGAAAAACTAAAACCGAGGATCCCCCGCCTGGGTATCCTAAAACAAAGGGTCAGCGGAACTGGTCTAAAGTCGGGATCCCAACGAGGCGTAAAAACACTGCGATCTCGTGTAAAAACTGAAAGGGGACTGGGATCCTAGACCCGCGCACTTGGCGGCCGCTGCTCGGACTGGGCTTCCTTTCCTCCGCCCAGTTGAGGGTCACCGCGCCCTCGCACGGTCAGGTTTAAGGATCACCGTGACCGGCACTAATTTCTCGTGAATAAACAACTTAGTCTTTTCTCTCCACATCACACATACCCTTGCTTCCTTACAATTCGACCCACATACTCATCATTGTATGCATGCTCATGCGTTATGCACCTTCATGTGATTTGGTGGTTGTTGTAGATCGATTTGACTTGATTGTTTGATGTGGAATGCGTTAAAGTTAACTAATTCATCATTTTTATCATAAGAAATACCTAGAGATAACAACAATGTTAATAACGACAGATATAGATGACGAGGCAACTTTATATGGTAGTTGACTGTGTTGACTGAGTATCCCATTCACCTTTACACATTTTCTGACGAGAGATATAAGACCCCAAAGTGGATTTCTTCAGTAGAAGTTTGATTGGTAGAAATGAGATATCCATGTTTATGCCAATACTTATTCTTAATGTGTTTAGGCTTGCTATTGTAGGTGTACTGTCTTGAAAAATCTCATCCATTAATGTAAAACCATCTATTTAAAGGCCATGTCCTTAACCATGTTTGCGACTATATGACACATCATTTCAATTGCAACTTTCTTCTATTCAGGTAGCCAGAGATATCATGTAACTAAGTCTATTGTATGTGTCATTTATAATAGGTATCTCAGGTTGCACCAAAACCTAAGTTCATGCAAACTTGATTGCAAGATCAAGGCTAGAAAGAAAAATTTTCACCATTGTTGGTGCTCTAAACTAGATCTGTGTATCACAAGTGCAACTTGTATTTGGGCATTCACCATTTTGTTATGATATTTCTAACTGATGCATCACATTATCAAAGGATCATTTACAAAAGTCCTCACCATGAAACTTCCGAAGTGAAGCATTCTAGCATTATTTCCAAAGCTACACAGAAGAGTCCGTACCAACATCTATACCCAAACAGAGTTAACAGTGCTCTTTCTTAAGCATACTTCACATGGTGTTGGTGAGATATAATTAGAGATCCTTTTGTGATAAATTGAAAACGAGAGATCCTGGTGATCACATAATATATATGGTAACTCACCAATGCTGTTTAGATTGATAATCAATAAGTTTCTCCCAATTGTCACAAATCATGGGCCTAACTTTCTTTGAGTAGAAATGGTGGAAATACAAAACAAATACAACAGACTTTGAAGCATTAATAGCCTATCTAGTCATGCAAAATGATATTTAAATCCTCTATAACTCAAAATCAACAATCAAGATTAAATCATGAGTTTTATACCATTTCTTCCAGTTCTTTGTCTTTAAATTTGCATGATCATGAGGCCTAAAACTGGTCTGAAATCATATCTTAAATTTATAAAACAGTAGTTTTTTTAAAACATTTGCTTACTGTAATTTACAACAACTGAAATAATTTACCTAGTTAAGATCTTGCACAGGAGGAGCAGAATAAATGATCAAAATTAAATTAATAAATTTTTCAGAAATTTATTTCTTTTTATAAAATCCCAAACTTTCCAACAAAAGAGATTTGTTGAAGAAAATATATGCATGTATCAAAAGAGAGTTTGGTGTTACATGTATGGCAGCAAGAGAAGAAGGGAAGAGGATGGTACCTTGAATTTTCTCTAATTTAGAGATGATTTCTCATGCAAGAGAAGCTTCAAAAGTAGGTCTAGCTGAAGAAAAGATGGCTGGACATCAATCTGAATTGGAGAAAAACAGTAGGAGGGAAGGGCTGTAGCAATAACCCAAAGAAAATGGCACCAAGAATTGCTGCCTGGAGCAATAGCAGCAATTCTAACTGCTGGATTGAAGGAGCAACTCTAGCTCCTTGAATGGCTGGGGGCTTCTCTCACGGCTGGGAAATTGGGTAAAACTAAGGGGGAAAAGAAGAGAGGCAACTTGGTTATATTTATAAGGGAGATGGGAGCTTGGGGTGAAGCCACATGGAAGAAATAGAAGTCCAAGTGGAAAGAGATTGGACTTAGGTGGCTGCTAGAAAAATCAAATTCATAGATATATATTTACATTGACAGCCGACTGCTGCTACTGACATCAAATTTTAAATTATCATTATTATTTTATATTATTAAAACTCTTTATTTAATATACTTTAAAAATCTACTGTGCGCGCACCTCGGGCTTCCGTTTTCGACACGAAATATCTCGATTTGATCGTCTTTCAACGACGATCAAAATGAGTACAATGTTGATATACTTCCGATCGGGTTTTGAATACCCGAAATTTTCGGATACGGTTTATGGTTAAGATTAAATTTTGTGATTTAAAAATATCAAACGACCTCCGATTAACGAACGGTCGATTTCGTTGGTCTTGTATCGTCGAATCAGATCTAATGACGGTCTCGATTCGTTTTGTGGTTTTCGAATTTGCGTCGCGGCTTTTTCGCGGCGTGCATTACGAAGCGACCGATTTTTGGTCGATTTCGCCCGTACAACTTTTGATTCACGATCAATCTATCGTTTTAGGTTGTCTAATGTTGCGTGATAACTTTATTGGGTTATTCGGACTTTATTCGGGTCGAGTTCGGGTTCGTTAGAATCCGGATGTTACACCATATGACACATATTGGTTGGAGCCTCATGTTGTGGAGTCAAGAGACAAGGGACATGTGATCGAGCTCTTGGGTCCAATCCCATGTATATGGAGGCTCTCCGAATGAGTGGTATGAGGGTTGGTCGAGGTAATCTTGATCGCTAAAGTCAATCAAGTCTGAGAAATCATCGAGTGTAGGCCTCTCCACTCGATCGATCGTATATTATCCTTGGGTCAAATCTTGATGTGTAGATGTGAATCGTTGACCGTCCCATCATTCATATGAGGAGAGAATGGAGTCTATTGGGGTAAATAATTTTGCCAGTCATATGTCTCACAGTCTCAGCAGTAACTTGCCCTTCAAGTGGTTCCTTGATTTCATCAAGTATTTGATAATAAGGTGAGTCAACCCAAAATGGAAGTGGATCATGAATGAAAGGTGTTGTTGGTGAGAAGTATGAAGAAGTGGAGAAGTTAGTCAGGGTTCTGACTTCATAGTTTGGATAGGACGTAATCGACCATGGGTAAGAGTCTCCCGCGGATGGTTGAGGGTACATGGAGGAAAGTTAAGTTGAAGATGAATAGTGTATGGTCGAGGAGAAGTGACCCGTAGAGTCCGGGTACGATGATCGATATCCCAGACATCTTCGAAAGGGAATAATGAAAGCAAAAGCGGATCAAGGTAGAATACGTGCAAGTGCACAAAATAACACACAAATAGACAATACGCAAGAGCAAACCCTGATTCACCTACTAAACTCAACGATGGTCGTAAAGGTCCGACTATTATCTTTTCACTTTTAGTTAGGTGACAATACAAATCTTTTTAACACAAGCACACAATGTGAGTTGCTTGGTACCCAGTTCTCGCTTCTACCAAACCTCAAATAGAGAGACTATCTGCTTGGGCTGTTGGGTTATATCAAGTCCTTAAGGGCAATGATAGCAAGATGAGAACTGAAATGTCTCTCTAAGGTCACAGGCAAGCGATTGCAGCTCCCAAACCCGCAAGAGTTGGATTTGGAGACTTAGGGCACAAGTCCTTGGATTTGGGCTTTAATCTTAAAGTGTGCATCCTCACCCTCTCAATTGAGAATAACACCTGTGTACAAGGTTGAGGTTGCTCTCCCGCAAACAAGTGTCAATTTTATTCCAAATTTTTTGATCAATTCTAATTAGCAATCCCAATTTTAAGTTAGATTACCACTTGATTAAGTCCACCAAATAAAGCATGCCTAATGACCAGTCTCGATTTTTTTAATTTGAAGTTTTAAAACCGAGAGGGAAGGAGTCGAGAAAAATCGATGCAATCGATAAAATCAATGATGCATGCCTAGTTTAGAAGACTTACAATGATCCTTGCGCTCTATGTACAGGATGCAATATGGAATTGAAAATTTTTTATCTAAATGAATGCGAGTTAGAGAAAAACTGCACCTAGCATATAGTTTCATTAGTCGGGAAGAAATTGATTTTAGTTTGGTTAAGTAAAACGATCTAAGGTGCGCCTGTTAAAGTCTAGTGTGTGTCCTAATGTATGGGCACATGCATTTACTAAACCTATGAAGCTCTAATAGCTACGAGTGCAGGATCTAAGCTACGTTAAGCAACCACACAACCACGAGATCCAATGTCCAGTCCCGATACACATGCGAGATTTCAAATAGAATCCACTAGAAATCAAGCAATTATTACAAATTAGTTTACAAAAAAATGGGAAATAAAAACTCTCTCTCTCTCTCTCTCAAAATGAAGATGACTTCTTTGCGCCTCAACAACTGGCTCACTCCACGAATCGTCAACCATTCGATGCGCTATGAGATGCTTCGCCTTCTAGAAAGTCGCTCCAAGTCCACTGGACCCTTGCACAAAGAGACAAAATTATGTCAGAGAGATAATCAAGATATATACAGGAAGAGATTAAAATAAAGAAAGAGAAAAAGTGAACAAAATCAAAGAGAAATAAATAGAAAAGCTCGAGAGTCAGATTACCCGAGAAGTGGAAAATCAAAGCTCTAGATTTTCAAAAAACTTATCCTAAGTTGTGCCTCCCCGATAATGTAAGGAATAAACTGCTCTACAATAAATAATTTTGAATTAAAAATGAAGACAACTGATGGTTCAAAATACTAATCAAATACATGGGTTTAAATGTAATTTTGAAATAAAATTAAAAAAATGAAAAAAAGATAACATGCACATACATCACTTTTGAAAATTACCACAAAACATGGGTCTTCTATCATATTTCTCAGTGGGCCCATGTGATAGGCGCATGAGGAGTCTGGAAATTGTACGTACCCCGAAAAGGTCAGCCTCTTTGTTAGTGCCGATGGAAGGGAACTCCTCCCTGCCTCCCCGCGACGGGGCTTGACTTTGGTATACGACTGCTGGTGCACACGACGGGGGATGCGAGGTGGCAGTTCGTACGGTGGAAGGGCATTGAGTTGCTGCCATTGGAGACTTGAGCGTGGTGCATGCCTGCTGCTATGCCATCGGTACACACAATGGAGGTACAATGGCAAGGGCACTATGCGAAGGCTCTGGAAAGTGGTGCACAACTCGGGGCTTCGGCTAGGGAGGTGTTGCACTGTGATGGAAATGTACTGCCGAGGGGGGACTAGCTTCCTCCTTGCGAACTACTGTTTGATGCGGCTTACGAGTGGAGGTCCCCTGATGTCGTTTTGATGGGTAGAAACCCAAAGAGGAGGTAACTGATGCTGTTTCGTTCTCTGCTAGGGATCCGAAGAAATCTTCTGGTGCTATTCCTTGCAAATGGTTAAACTCCAATGGAAGGGCTCCGACTGCTACACTTGGGTTGAGACTTAGTTCCAACAAGACCCGTCCTTTGTGTTCCTGTAGGGAGTAGATGAGGCTCAAAGAGGTTTGAACGGAGGACTGGAAGATCTCCTTGGATGTAGTTATCGATCGAAAATCCTGCAAGTGAGACCAAAACTCGAGCTATTCAAAGCTCGGGTGACTTGTGAAGGGCAAAGGAGTATGAGCTAGAGTGAGGTCTTATACGTGTGATGAGAATGAAGGACCATGAACTCAGATTTGTACAAGGTCTTAGGTGAATCGAGGCAGGGGAGATCATGGAGAAAGGAACGTGGGATCATCTCGAGAGTGTGGTTAAGTTAGGTTGATTTGGTTTCGAATCAAAGAGAAAAAGAAAAGTCGAGGAAGATGTAACTATAGCATACAACAAATAGAAGCAAGAACCAAAGTAAAAGAAGATGAAAAGAGGAAAAGAACTTTACCTGATCTTGGATGGATGAGATGTTAGGGAAGAAACTCAGAGGTTGAGCTGCGGTCTTTGCTCAAGGGCTGGCAAACCCGTGCTCGAGCAAAGCTGGAATCTACTGCGACGAAGGTAGGTGTACCTTCGGATCTCATCGGAAGGGTTGGAGGTCATTGCACGATGGACGGATCCCTCGCAGTCACTGGGTGCTGGTGTCTTCAGAGCTCTATCCTCACTTCGCAGAAATGGCTAATTGCACTATTGTGGGCGTAACTATGGTTTTGATGGAGGGTCCATGTCGTGCGATATTTGCGGAGGAGCGAGTGGCTAAAGTTAAGACTCAGTGTTGGCCGTTGTTGCTTGGGCGTGGTTCATGCGAGAGGCTGAGATGGTGGAGGTTACGGGTGCGTCGACGATCGTTGGGGTACGGTGGAGAAGGCGGGTCGGGCGGAGGAGTTGAAGGAGGAAAAGACATGTTCTAATCCGTCCGATCGTTTCTGATTGAAGGGTGGAGGACAAGCCACGTGGAAGAAGAAAGAAAGAAAAATGAGAGAGGAAAGAAAATAAGAAGGCTGGCAGATGAAGGGGGTATGATCCAACAACTCCCAAAGAAGGAGCTTTGGTATTAAGTTGGGGGCACTACAAACTGTTGGATCTTTTGGGACGATAAATGAGGACAGTTAAAGCACAACCGTCCCCTCTCTGATCAAAGGGGATGGTTGCGCCACAAACGTCCCGTATGAAAAGCATAGGGGATGTTCTAAATTGACCGTCCCTTCTGAACACATATTTAGGGACGGTTATCAAACCGTCCCTTCCATTTATAACTTCTGGTTGAAATTTTTCTGCACATGGACCTTTAGGGACGGTTATAACCGTCCCATCTAATTTATTGTTGGCGTCGCAAAATGTAAATCAGAGGGGATGGTTTTAATCGTCCCTTATATAAACGTAGAAGGGACGGTCATGTTGACCGTCCCCTATGTTTAAACTAGGAGAGACCAAATGGGACGGTCATTAAAACCATCCCCCTTGTTTAAGTTGCTTACCGTATGTTTTTTGTGAATGAAAGCACCTATAGGGACGGTTTTGACCGTCCCCACTATCCCAGACCAAAGGGGACGGTCGTAAAAACCGTCCCCTTTGCCCTAATTACTCACTGTATGCATTTGTGGGTGAAAGCACCTATAGGGGACGGTTTTGACCGTCCCCTCTATGCTTCTGGCATCGTCCCATTACCCCAGCATCGAGGATGACCAAAGGAGACGGTAATTATGACCGTCCCCTTTGGTAGCATTATGACCGGCCCTCTCTATTGGAGAAGATATTTTGACATAATAGACACCATCAAGGACGGTCAAAACGACCGTCCCCGATGGTGTCTTCGAGAAAACTGGCTCCAACCGATCATTTTTCCTAGTTTTCTCCATTCTTCATTCTCCTCCTCTCCTTTCTATCGTCGATATGGGTGGTGCATCACTGATGAGATGTCGTGGTGCTCCTTCATCGTGGTCCTCACGTCTTGCTTCATGTTTCCTCATCACTATCGTGGTTCTTTCTTTGCTATCGTGGTACCCTTCTCCACTGTGTTTCCTACTCTGCCTTCGATTGTGCTTGTCATCTCGTTCGACCTAGTTTGCTATGTTTTTATATTGTTGATATAAAATACAAACATGGTAGTATAATATCACTAATATGCACTGTCTATATGATGATTTTTAATCATTGTTGTCACTAATTGTTAACCTATCCTTGCTTGAAGGCATCCATGATCTTCATTAGAGGAGATGTGCATATGACAAGAGGTGATTTTGGCCACGTATAGAGAAGAAGAGTGCCATCATCGACCATGGGAAGCGTTGTATGTTTACAATAAACATAGATATGCATTGTCTAAAAATTGATATCTATGTCTATTTTTCTCATGCAACTATTAATATTTGTTATAGATGCCTCTACTAAGAAGATACATTCCTTGTTTCATTGGATTTCCTTTTTCTTAAAGTTTATATAAATTCGTATGCAATTGTCATGTTTTGCAATAGTTTCAAAACACAAGAAATGTAAAGGAAGCACCATTATTGATGGAAGCAATTGAGAGGATATAAGGAGACTAGAATGTGGATATTATACGATGATGAAAAAGTAATTAAGCCTATTTTGAATTATATAAATTTACTTCATTTTTTTGAAGATTGGATGTAGTTTATTGAGCACACTTTTTTTACAATGTAGGATCATCTTATGATTGCAAGGAATCTGAGTGGATAACACTTGGTAATTCACATATTTTTGCATAGGTCTTTATATGCGTCTTAAGTGCTATATTGTCAACTCTTGGAAGCGGCTCATGAAAAGACCAAAAAAGAGTTACAACGGAATGCAGTGATATTCTATCTGAGAGAGATGTGATATAAGAACATCGTTCATAACACTATGGTTATTTATATGTACGTGTCTGGGTATTGGTCGGAAATGAGTTTAATTGTTTGTCGGATTTATTTAGGTCTTAGAGAAGGATAAAAATCGAACATCGTGACTTGTGTTAGCAAAGATAGTGTTGCTAGAACACAATATTTAGTGTGGGTTGACCATATGTCCTGGATATTAATTTTATGATCAATCTAATGCTTGTAGCTCATTTATCTTAAAAGGTAAAACATGATATTCATAGTAGCTCCATATTTTTTTTGTAAAAAATGACATCAAAGGGGAGGGTTGTGGCCGTCCCCTTTGGTTTGCACAAAGGGGACGGTTGCAATCGTCCCCTCTAACGGTCACCAAAGGCGACGCTCATGACCGTCTCCTTTGATATGAACAAATGGGACGGTCATGACCGTCCCCTTTGGTTGAAAATAGGGGACGTTCATAGAAACCGTCCCCTCTGATCAAATGGGACACCACAAAGGGGACGGACTGACAACCGTCTCCTTTGATCAAAGGGGACGGTTCTCTACTCAGAGGGGACGGTCTATGACCATCGCCTGTTCTACTCCTTCTTGTAGTGGGGGGGGGTACATGGTGACTCCTGGAGCTATCACGTGTCGCCCTTACAAAATTCAGAATAAAATTTAAAAGAACAATCAAAATAAAATAGCAAATGAACTCAAATCGAAAATTTCCTTCACGAAACTTGTTCGTCTCGAATAACATAATCTGTACAAAATGTAGTTTTTGGTGTTATTCTATGTTTATAAAATACCGTATTTTTACAATTTTTTGTGATTTCAAATTAAGATAAAATTAAATAAACCCCATTTAAATAGGGATATATTTACACCTAATCTCATTTTTTGGAATTTTTAATAATCAAGAAAATAGATAAATAAAATAAAAGGGAATTATGTATAGACTATATACATACTCAAAGCATTTCTTTTTCTTTTATTTCTAGTGTTCTGAAACTGGATTTTTACACATTTAATAAGCACAAACTAAACAAAATAAATGAAAAGTAAACAAATTAAAAAGAGTTAATTATTTATATAGAATGACAAGTCAATGTTAGTGAATAATTACAATATACAATTAGGTCTCAAAACTCAGATTTTACATATGAACTCTGATTCTTTTGAATTTGTTCTTGATTTGTAGATATTTGAATGTGCATTAATTCAAAAGTGAGTATGTGTTTATAGGAGACTGTATGCGAGAGATATATGCATTTACGACTTTTTGTCCCAGAACTAGGGTTTGATTTTATTTCACATATATACAAGTCAATATTTTTCTGTTATTTTTCCTTTGTCAATGTTAGTGATATGTACACAATGAAGTTGATTTTATTTACATTGGAGTTAAAAAATGACTAAGCCTTCTCCCACTTTAGTAGGGTTGGCTACATGGATTCTTGCTCAAATCCATGTTGAAAGATCCGATATCTTTTACGCTGGCTGTCACTACCTAATGCAACCCCACACAGGGGGATTTGAACCATGGTCTTTTGAGTGGTAGACATACTGCACTACCACCAGATCCAATGTTTATTTAAATTGGAGTTACTATAAATTAATTAAAAATAGTCAAAGTTAGGTCAATATACAAGTGAATATATACAAAAATAAGATATGGCTTTTATTAGAAATTTAATATACAACAATTAGCCCTAGTTATATACAACATATCAATTGTTTATTTATGTATTTTAACGGGTTTATTGATTGAATTGTCTTGGGAAATGAGATAAGATTAATGAATAAGATAGATATATGGTGGATTCATTACTATTTTAGGCAAACTCGTCGTTCATAATAACCAAATCCCATTGTTTTGGTTTATCACACATAAGATATCTTAACAAGTCCCCCAAAGATTTATTTGCAACCTTTATTTAGCCATCAATTTGTGGGTGGTATGCACTTCTAAATTGTAGTTTAGTGCCCAATTTTGCTCATAATATCTGCCAAAAATGTATCAAAAATCACCTATCACGGTCATATATAAAAGTGCGAGGAATACCACGTAAATAGACAACATGATCAAAAAACAAGCTTGCAACATGTGCATCATCTGATTTTTCACTTGGATCATAAGCAAGCTTGCAACATGTGCAGCATCCGACGTTTTTTTTACATGGAATAAAACATATTTTTTTAAAAATTGGTTGACAACAAAAACATAATCGAAGTTGCATGCAGTAAGCGAAAGTATTAAAACAAAATCCATGGAGACATCTTCACAAGGTCGTACGGGAGTAGGCAAAGAAGTTTAGGTCAAAAACATTTTCCTTAGCCAAGTTCTTATCATGACCAAAATGACCACGTAATCCTTTTTTGTGAATTTCACGGATCAAACTCCCTCGAAAAGATGAGGCAGGAATGCAAAGGCTGGTGCCACGAAAGAGATACATGTGGTGGATGAGATATTGAGAAGGTTGGGGAACATAACCATTCAAACATTCACGTGGTCACAATGGAGAATTCCCTACCCTGCTCTATCAAATTTGAAAAATCATAGCTACTTGAGGAGGGTTTCAGGGATATTGTCACATAATTCTGGTCGTCGTTTAATAGGAAGGGAACAACCATGGTTAGACTTTTTCGCGAGTTGGAGGCCATGCACAAGATGCTATGCGTCTACAAGGAAGAGGTCAGGGAGATGCGTCATGCCCACTGTGTGGAGGCTCATGATGTTGTTTTTTTTTTTGAGGCTCCTCATGATGTTGTTTATGATATGGATCGTGTGATGGACACCCGAAAGCTCATTCCTTTTGAGCTTGAAGAGAGGGAGGGAGAGAGGTAAGTCAATAGATTCTGCAGGAGGAAGATAATAAACAGAAGGAAGAGTGGTATTAGAGATCTACACATCTTTGGATCAAGGAGGGGGTGCCAACATGAGTTGCTATAGCCAATGGGAGGTGTTATCATGATTCCATTCATGCCATTTCGATTGCAGGTGATCGACTGAAGTGAGATCGAAGGTGGGCTGGACAGGATCGATTATTTCCATTACATGGCCCGTAGGTCTCAATGTTTTTTCTACCTTTTTTATTTTTAATGTTTGATGATCCTATGTAGTCCTCTTCAATATCTTTTGTCTTTTGCTCTTGTACATCGAATTCAAGATTCACTTGACTTGATTGTTGTTTTTTTTTATTCCTGGAACTGGTACGGGCTTGGGAGGGGATCCTCCACTCTCTCGCCTAACCAACAGAGTGACCTCACAAGAGCATTTCATGTAGACGCGGTCTATACATAGTCTGGGAGTTTAGCACAAACATGGCACTGGAAAGTGGAAATCGATTACTTCTTAATCTTGTTCTTTAAGGAGTTATAATATGGACCACTATTGGGGGGACCTGCTAGAGGTGTTGGAGGAGTTTGCGATGACCAATCATGGTTTTGATATGCTTAACAGAGCACTACTCTTTTTCTTTCCCAAGGATTGAGGATTTCCTCTCCATTGCTTTGGGGGGGGGGTCTCTTGGAGTTTGAATCCTCCGAGGGGTCCAGACTAGTCCAAAGACTCCAAATAGAATTTTCTTAATCTGCCACGAGGTAGCAGTTGTATCAAACTTCTGAGATGGGTAGGGGTTTATTTGATTACTTAAGAGAATTTGGACTGGATTCAGAAGCCATGGAGTGTTGAGGTTACAGTTAAAGCAAGTAAAGTGCGTTACTAGGGGGGTTTAGGCAATCATCGACGCGGTGAAAACGAAACGAGAGGTTTATAGCCAAAGCGAGGAATTAAACGAGATAAGAATCACACGTATCAAAGTGATGCATGATTTTTTTAACAAAAGAGTTCCTCATCTTGCTTGTGTGAACTATATATAATAGAAGATCATTCACGCTGAATGAGTCTATGAAATTAGGTCGAGACATTAGGCCAAATAAAGATATCCATTCAAGATTCTAGAAACAGTGAGCATTTCTAAAAAGAATGATTATTCATCTATTTCTAACATTTCATGAATGGTCGATACATTGAGGAAGATCCAAATATGCATTTTAGGAATTGATCTGATTCTATTTGTGCTCGTTCCAATTGAAAAAGGGAGGATCTGATTCTTTCATCGTGTGGCTAGTAGTAGGAAGCGCTATAATGCGATGCGCTCTGTTTCCATTAATGGTAATCGCTTTATTGGGGAGAGGGAGATGGGGCTCGCCATTGTTGATCATTTCAAATGCTTCTCGATGAGTCGCTCCCCGAGAAGGTGGTGCTGGTTGGGACAGGGGGCGCCGTCCATTTCGGCCTCGGAATGCGAGTTCTTGATTCGACCGATCTCGCTGGAGGAAATTAAGGAGGCCGTGTGAGACTTGAACGAGGATGGGTCCCCGGGACCTGACGGTTTTTCAGTGGCGTTTTATCGAGACTTTTGGGAGGTGGTGGGCCGTGATGTTTTGGAGGTTGTGGCCGAGTTCTGCAATGGGAATTCTGGTTTTGATCGGATTAATAGAGCCATCATTGTGTTGATCCCTAAATCCACGGCGGCGCAGCTGTTGGAGTATAAGTTGTATGCGCCTATTCTGTTGTAGCAGGGTAAATGGATCTTGGAGGAAATCCATTTACCCCATCCAGTGTTTAGTCCCACATCGTCCAGTGGTGGGACTTGGAGGCTCTGGAGAGGCTATATAAGGAGCCCCAGACCTCCTGTATCCATTGAGAGAAAGTGCGATGCATAACACGCCCCTTTGAGGGCTTCTCCCGTGGTTTCATCCCGCTCTTCACGGAGTAGGGTTCCACGTAAAATCATGGTGTTCCATGTTTATCTTTCTGTCATTATGCTCTGTTTTATCATTCTGCTTCCGCTTTCGATTCTCTAACATGGTATCAGAGCGGGTTCGATTCTCGAGGTTTTCATGTTATTTATTTTTCGAGATTCGATGTTTATGTTGAAGATGTGTTTGTGAAGTTCATGTACTGTTCAAGAAAGTATGTTTTTAGGGTTCTCTGGAACCCAAATCTGTTCTCTTGTGCCGCACACCCGTTTTCCAGATCCCTGGCGGCGCACCCATCACTGTGCGCACCTTCTGTTCACGCAAGTATCCAACGTCCTGCGCTCCAATCTCCAGCGGATCTCAGGCAGCACCGACCCCAGCCTTCCATTCGGCCTTCAACCATCCCAGATCGGCCCAGGCGTACCCCAGGCGGTGCACTCCCATCAGATCTAGGCGTCCAGCTCCATCCAGAACGATCCAGGCAGAGCCTACAAGTACGATGGCACCAGGCGGCGCACCCATGCGCATGAACTCGCCCTGGTGCGTGACTCCCAGGCCCAGCCCGATGGCTCCAGGCGACAACTCCTCCTGGCGGAACCCTAGATCTCCTCGCGCCTCCTTCCAGCGAAGGCGCATCCCTCGTAGGCGGCGAGCCCTCAGGCGTGCCTCCCTCCATCGCAGTCCCGCGCGCATCTCCCAGGAGCGCATCCCCACCGCGCGGCTTCCTCCTCCGAGCGCCCAGCTCCGATCCTTGTTGGCGGCGCTCCCTCGCGCAACTCTAGATCACCGCCACCGCGCCATCTATCTCCATCGGCGCCCTCGCGCAGCCTTGCCAGGGAAGATCCCTGCGCGCAACCTCCAAGGAAGAACCATGCCAGCGCTCCCTCTCCAGAGCCTCATCGTCTGCGGCGGCAGTCCATGGGGTTTCCTAGTTTCGACAATAGGAAACCCTAAGGGGGGGAGGCGATATGCCTTTAACGGGACCCTGTTGGGCCTTATTTTGTTTTTTTTAAATGAATGATGTGGGAGGAGGGCCCAATAAAAAGAGAGGCCAAAGTTTGTTAAAAAAAAGAGGCTGATATATGCCATAAAAAACGAGGGCCTGATTTAAAAAAAATGAGGATGCAAAAGCCGTAAAAAAATGAGGATATGGCTTAAAAGAAAAGACACGTACATATAAAAAGCCGCACAAAAATTCAATAAAAAAATTGCGAATGCCGAAAAAGAGAGGTTGAAACGACTTATTAAGAAAAGGGGGAAATGACGGCTTATAAAAAAAATGAAAAGCCGCAGATTTCATGTTTGTTTTTCCCCATTATGTTGTCTTCTCCCAACTTTGTCGATTTGTCTGTTTTTTGACAAGTATGGGAGAAAGGGGGAGTATATATGTAGAGTCACAGGTCATGTGGCAGATTCAGAGATATCAGATTCGTCAGACCAGTTCAGAATTTTCAGACTCTACACTTTTTCAGATGAAGATTTTCATGCGCAAGATTCAGACTCGACGTTCAGATTCCGAGTCTCAGTTTGATGCGCAGTTTCAGACTCGACATCAGACATCTCCGAGTCTCCAGTTTCAGACACGCATATGATTGCGGTCATTTTCAGATGAGCATATGTTGCCGTCATTTGTTCGTGGTCCCCATCATTGTTTTAGTTGTCAGGCTAGAGTTTTCATGTGAGCCATAGAAACTCCAGAGCAAAGGACCATTCCCTATGCCATTGAGGGCAAGGGTTTTCATGTGGTATCATAGGTGCTCCAGAGCAGTGCACCATTCTCTGAGCCAGATGGGAGAGACCCAGTTCTCCGACGAGGAGACTTCAGGCGCAAGTTTAGACTCGATGGTCAGATTTCGAGTCTTCAGTTGACTCACACTCCAGCCCGTTTGTCCTCCTCACCTGCACGGCATGAGAAGCAACGTCCTCGACTGCAGCAATGTGCGCGTTGGGTTGATATTGTCCGTACTGTCCTGTGCTCCAGCTTGAGGGGGAGTGTTGGAGTATAAGTTGTATGTGCCTATTGTGTTGTAGCAGGGTAAATGGATCCTGGAGGAGATCCATTTACCCCATCCAGTGTTTAGTCCCACATCGTCCAGTTGTGGGACTTGGAGGCTCTGGAGAGGCTATATAAGGAGTCCCAGACCTCCTGTATCCATTGAGAGAAAGTGCAATGCATAACACGCCCCTTTGGGGGCTTCTCCCGTGGTTTCATCTCGCTCCTCACGGAGTAGGGTTCCACGTAAAATCATGGTGTTCCATGTTTATCTTTCTGTCATTATGTTCTGTTTTATCATTCCGCTTCCGCTTCCGATTTTCTAACAGCAACGTATCGAGGACTTCCGTCCTATTTCGATCTCTAACGGCATATATCTTATCGTTGCTAAGGTCTTAGCTCGTCGGCTTGCTCGTGTCTTGGACTCAATTGTTTCTCCGACCCAGGCTGCTTTTATTCGGGGCAGGCAGATTTCAGACTGCATTGCGGTGGCATCGGAGTTGGTCGTCGATTGAAAGAATTTTGATAAGAAGGGGGTGCTATGGAAGATAGACTTTGCCAAGGCGTACGACTGCCTGGAGTGGCGTTTCTTATGGTCGGTTTTGAGAAGGCGCGGTTTCCCTGAGGTTTGGATTTCGTGGATGCGGCGGTGCGTGACCACCGTATCCCTCTCTGTTTTGGTAAACGGTCGTGCGGTTGGGGGCTTTTTTCAGCCGAGAGGGGGGGTGCGCCAGGGGTGTCCCCTCGCTCACCTTCTCTTTGTTGTGGCTACAGATGTCTTGGCGCGTATGGTGGACCGTGTGATCGAGGCCGGGCTTTCGAATGGTTATTGTAAGGGCGCCCTGCGCGTGCCCTTGATCCAATTTACGGATGATACCATTTGCTTCATCGAGGGAGGCCCTTCCGAGGTCTCCGGTATGGCGGTGACTCTTGATCTATTTAGCGAATTATCGGGTCTGGTTATGAATAGCTGCAAGTCCAAGGTTATCCCCTTTGGGATGTCGCAGGCGGAGGCGGTGGAATGCTGTCGGATCTTGGGGTCTCCTCCGGGTGAGCTTCTTATTGAGTACCTTGTCTTGCCGTTGGTGGTGGGAAGGGTCAGGCTTCGGGACTGGCGCCTGGTTGTCGAGAGAGTGGAAAAGCGCCTTGCTGGCTAGCGTGCAGCTTTACTTTCAAGAGGGGGTCGGCTTGTTCTTATCAAGGCGGTGCTTTCTTCAATCCCGGTTTTCTTTCTTTCTAATCGTCGCATGCCGATGGGGATTCGCTTGCGTCTTGAGCGTTGTATGCGCAGATTCTTGTGGGGGAGGAAGGGGGAGGGGGGAAGGGGGGTACATCTTGTGGCGTGGGATGAGGTTACTAGGGGCAAGCGGGAAGGTGGCCTGGGTGTGCGGAGGCTGGAGGTTGTTAATGATGCCCTTCTTCTCAAATGGGCGAGCAAAATTTGGGGTTAGGGTGATAACTTTTTTATATCCGTTCTGAGGGAGTTTCTTGGGGAAGGAAGGTTGGGGTTTGTGCGGGGGGGGGGGGGGGGGGCGTGGTCGGTGCCCATTCTCCGTTTTGGCGTAGTGTGTTAAATGTCTTTGCTCGGAATGTATCGCTCTTTCGGCCGGTGATGGGGAAGGGGGACTCTTTTAAATTTTGGATTGACGATTGGTCCGGAAGGGGATCCTTGAATGAGCGTTTCCCCCGTTTGTTTGCTCTGGCGGCCGATAAAGATGCTTCAGTTGCCTCCTGCAGGGTGGATGGTTGCTGGTGTCCGCGTTTTCTGGCGAATTTCTCGGACCAACGGCTTGATGATTTTATTTCACTTCTGGATGCCATCGATGACGCTGATCGGCCTACTGATGGTCTGGATCACTGGGCTTGGAAGGACGACATCTTCTCCACGAGGAAAGCTTATCGGGCTTTGGCTCCGCCCCCGCCGGATGGGGCTGATCTCCTGGTGCGCGATTCTTGCTTTTTTTGGAGTCTGAGGCTTCTTGAGCGCATTGGTTTTTTCCTTTGGCTTCTACGCAGAAAGAGGTTGTTGACGCGTGATCGCTGCGCTAGATTCATGGCTAATGTCGCCAATACCTGTGTGCTTTGTGAATCGGCTGTGGAAACCATTGAGCACTTATTCTTCGGCTGCCCCGTGGTCTGAGGGATTTGGGATGATCTGGGTTGGGTGAGAACGGAGGACCTGTCAGCTTTCTGCGACGCGTTGGTGCTTAACAGGAACATGGTTAGAAGGGACATCTTGATCCCGATTGCACGGCTATGGTCCATATGGTTGGGAAGGAATGAGGCCCTCTTCTCAGGTCAACACTTTTACAGGGACAACATTCTTATTTATTGTTCGCGTCTTGTGGATGATTGGGGTGTGGTGTAGGCCGCAGTTTACTTTTGTTTTGGTGGGGGTGGTGGTACACTCTTGTATAGTTGCTTTTACTGTCTTGTACGTTTTTCTTCTTCTTTTTCTTCTTCTTCTCTTTAGCTTTTTAATATAGGGTTTTTATCAGTTGTGCCCCTCCGAGATATCGCAATATCAGTTATGCCCCTATCTTTTTGGTAATATCAGTTGTGCCCCCGACTTCTTGCCAATATTTCACTTGTGCCCCTCAGAGGGGCATAACTGATAAAAGATTTTTATCAGTTATGCCCCTCTGAGGGGCACAAGTGAAATATTGGCAAGAAGTCGGGGGCACAACTGATATTACCAAAAAGATAGGGGCATAACTGATATTGCGATATCTCGGAGGGGCACAACTGATTAAAACCCTTTAATATATTGGGGCGAACACCGTTGAGTGTCTCCCCCTTTTTTTGAGCCTAAAAAAAAGGGAGGATCCCAAAAGAATCGATCATCCTTTTAGTTACTGAATTTGTGTTTGATCGATGAATTTGTAATATCTTGAACCCTTATTTCTAATGGATTCGAAATGATCCTTGGATTGATCAAAAGATCCTTTCAATTGGCTAGAAACTAGTACTTGGATGAAAATGGATCTTGTGGAATTATATTGAATATTTGACAATACATTTTGTACCTTATTAAAAACGGATCCTTGTTTACCAACCTTTAGTTATCTAACTAAATCGAATTCTCTCGCTTGTGAAGATGTGAGTTTGTTGAAAGAGTTCGATCTTTTAGGTTGTAAAGGAATTAGTCAAATCATCGTGCCATAATATATTATAGTGGTAGGTGGCTTTCTTTTTCCCACAAGCCAAAACTCTGGGCTTTGGCACCCCTTCTCAGGCTTGCTTCCATCTATACTTTGTATATGATCAAATAGATTAGTTCGCCGAGGGACCAATTGGCAATATTTTCTATTAGCCTTGTGCAGAGCAGTAGTATGAGATTTGACATTCTATCTACGTCTAAAGTGGTCGGTGGTGCCCTTTGTATATGGACAAATAGATTAGTTCATCGAGGGATCAATTGGCAATATTTGCTAGACTGATCGATTAGCCTTGTGCAGAGTAGTAGTTAGAGATTTGACATTTTATCCACGTCTAATGTGGTCGGTGGTGCCCTAACATCTATTCCATGGAGCAAGGGAAATGAAATTTCCCTCGGAGAATACTATAGTTAAATCCCTTCATCAACTTCCCCAATAGTTCATTCCCATTAGAAAGAGCTATTCGACTCATATGATGCCTCAGCCATAAAGTCACCAAGCAAAGAAGAATGACTTGACCTCTGATCGCTTCGACAACCTAAAGCCTTAGTGCAAGTGCCCTTCCCTAGCTATGGCTTGTTTTTTGGATGCTGATACTTGCGAGCAAAATGAAAGTTGTGGTTTCCCTTACTAGTGGTTGAGGGCAAATGCAATCACTACTTCTATTGGCTTTCTTCCTATCTTTAAAATTTCCTTGGGTCCCTGGGATGTGAGCTTATAGTCTAGTTGGGAGGAGCATTAAAGACTCACTTCAATTCCTAGGAGTGGATAGTCAGCGTACAAGAGCGAGGGAAGATGATTGACCAAGGACCTAACATACCAGTGATCCATTCGATCTCACTCTGATGCAAGCAAGAGGCACAAGAACCATAGGTTGGTGCAGAGGAAGCCGCTTGCCTACTTCCAGTCCTAAATAAAAATCTGACATTAGAGCCCATTTGACTTTTCAACACCATCGAGAAAACCACTCTTTATATACAAATTCCGACAAAGGACTTCAATATTGCTCACTTAACAATCTCAAAGCCTTTTGACGATGGGCAACAACTCAACTAATGACTGCACCAAACCTTTTGCCGTCCTATGGGCAATCTGGTTAGGATGAAATGATCTGATCTTCAACAACAAGAGGTTTTACTACGAAAATGTAGCATCTCACTATAATGCTCTTTACAATTTCTGGATTCTACGGTAATGTGCTCTAAACTTTTGTTAATGAAATTTGATTTGCGATGACTCTTATCGTGGGGGCTCACCCTCTTTACCATAAAAACAATCTCAAAGCATTTTTTGTGATTTCATCGAAGAAAATAATCTTCTGGTCCTGTTAATGGAATTGAAGGATATGTCGTCGCTAGTTTGAGATTCACTTTCTCTGATAGTATACCCTAACAAGCCTCAAGACCAGCGACGACATTTCAAGATGGGGCCTTTTGACGAAATCCAAAGTCATGTTGAATAGCTTGCTATTATGACACGATGCGATGGAGTGATTATCTTAGCCCAATCTAGTAAAGCAAGCCATATGTTAGCCAAGGGTTGCACCACATACCTAGCTAGTATAATTAGCACATAGTCTTCTCAACAGTAAGTGAGGCGATATCAAAGCGAGTTAAAGAGCGAGGCATTGGAAAAACCAATAACATTAGCATTTTGGATTTCCTTGCTTATTGTCTCGTCCCCATGGTTCGAAGAGTCCAGGTAAATTGCTATGAATATTTAAAAGCATGTTAAAATCCAGGTTGATTACGATTCTTATTCTTAGATGGTCTCATATGTCATGGTACATGCTTTGAAATAGTGGATAGGAGAGTCAAGAAGTCATCCGGCACAGGAGGTATCACTGCTAGTGTGATCCTTGCTGGTCGCTATTTATATTCTAGTTGGTATGCTTGTGACCTTATCTGGGCCAAGAGTTCCCGTTAGTTGTTATTTCCATTGGGTTTGGTTCCCGTTGTTGATACCGGCAAGACTCAACTATATTCTTATAGTGCTCTTTTTTGAAATCAACTGAAAGTGGCCCGAGGGAGTTGCTGTTGAAGGCAGTCCTTTTAGCGATTGCAACCTTGTTTTTGTGGTTGAGACTGCTTTCCTGCCGGTCTATGCGTGAGGCTAATGTCTCTAATGCGTCACTTCTTTAGGAGAGCTCTTGGGACACACATGGCATGCCGTTGGTCAGTCGAAAGATGTCGATGCTATTTGATGCAGATAGGGGTCGTGCAATTTGAGTTTTAAAGCTATGAATGTGGGTTTCTTGCAAAGCGGATCTCTTGAATCTCGGGTGGGAGGTTGGTCTACGCTAGACTGTGCTGAGGAAGATCTATGGTGTCTCAGCGTAGTTGTCGTGGTAGTTGGGACACATTCGCGTGCCTTCAAATTTTTGAAACAGGATTTGTTCGAGTCTTCTACATATATTTTGATTCCTGAGACATGTTCTTGGGGATAATTATGCTTTCTGATTTTGGCAAGATGATTGGACTGGGTAGGGAGCCCTGGCTATTTGGTTATCCCACCTTTTTGCTTTGGCATCTGACATGGAATTGTTGGTAAGGCATGCCTGGACCAATGGGGTGTGGTCCCCGAGTTTCTCTATGAGCTATCAGACGAGCGTGTGTTGGAGTTCTTCACGATGGCTGAGTTCCTTTCTCAACTTTCATGGTCTTCTGCTGGGCGTAATCATTGCTATTGGTGTAATGGTTAGCAAGGTACGAAATATAGATATTGATATCGTATCGGTCTGCTCAGAAAAGGATATATCTGGGATATATCGACTATATCGGTGGAAATCTTGAAAATAGCGCAAAAAGCGTTTTCTAATGAATTAAGATAATCCTAGTTATTAAAACAATAAATAACATACTAATACACATTTATATACAAGAATGAGGTGTATTTAGCACACTAATACATATTATATCACACATATCGCTGGTTGTTAATGCTGACTGCTAATTGATGACTGCTGAGATATATTCTGGACCTGTGATTCTAACTTGATCAGCATTAGACTTCTTTTCATCTCTATTGCCAACGAGGATGAAGTCCACCAATAGAAGAACAACCGTATGCACCCCCTGTCGCACCATACCCTGCTCCTCGAAAAAAAAATATAGTTCACAATGTATTTTAATACTAGGAGTAGCAAAATAAGTAGTGAAATCATGCTTACAAGGGTAATACCATTGACATATATATATCGACGAAATATCGGCTATATCGGTAGATATCCAATAAATTTTGTACAAAAATCAATCATTTTTGAGCGATATGGCTCGATATGGCGATATATCGCGATATATCGGCCGATATCCTGGAAAAGGATATCTATATGAATATCGATACCCACATCTCGTCGATATCGATGTATCGCCGGTATATCATGATATTGCCAACCTTGATGATCGGTTCATTATGAGGAAGGTATGGTCTAAAAAAAACAATATGAGAAGGTATATAAGGAGTTATATACCTCATTTATGTTTGATCTTGCCATTGCTATGGCTTCTTTGGGCCAAGTATGGTTGGAAGATTCCTCAGCGGGTCAAGGTTTTCCTTTGATTGTTTGGGAGGAACCGGCTGATTATGAGGCCTAGAGAGGACATGTTTATTCAGCAAGGTGCATGGCTCTTGTTCAATATGGGATGGATGGTTGGAGGACCTGTATCACTTTTTCTTCTCTTGCTTCAGTTTGAGGGACATTTGTACGGAGGTCGTGCTTACTGGTGAGACCATTGAGGATGCTGGCACCTTCTGGGAGACACTTGGGCCATATGAGGCTGATGTTGGGTGACAAAATTTAGATGATGGGCGTTCTTTGGGCATTATAGTTAACTAGAAATGATGTAATTTTTGAAGGGGGAAGATTGCTCGCGGAAAATGTTTTCATTCATGTAAGAATCTTTGGGATTCTTGATCTCTGTAATTGTGTTCTAAACTTGTGAATGTGAAGTTCTTTGGATGCACATCTTTACCGATGCCACACTCCTTTTTACTTTCAAAAATAAAATAGAATATGCTACAAGTATGCATGGATGTATAAAATGGAAACACACACACATATACACCTCTTCTGGCCACAACATAAAAGGGAAATCAGTTTGACAGATGAATTGAATTAAGCAGGGGACTTCCGGTTGAGAGCATGAAACTAAGAACGAAATTAAAGATGATACAGAAGCAAAGGAATTTGTTCAGGAAAGAAAAGCAAAAGAACATGACGTATAATTATTTTAAGAAACCTTAGTAGGTGGTGGGATAACTTATTTATTTATTTTGTAGTAGGATGACTTGTGCCTAAACTTGTAGAACGTTTTCATTCTTGTAAGAATCCTTCAGGATTCTTGATCTTTGTAATTGTGTTCTAAACTCGTGAATGTAAAGTTCTTTGGATGCACATCTTTACCGATGCCACACCCCTTTTTACTTTCAAAAATAAAATAAAAATGACAGATTTTTTAAAGAAACCTTAGAAGGTGGTGGGATAAACTTATTTATTTATTTTGTAGTAGGATGACTTGTGCCTGTTTGGACATGAACATGTTTTGGAGGGTGTGGATGATCTTTCGGAGCGATACAACCACAAATGGAGCAATATCTTCAGGCGGTGATCACCATCTCCGAAGCCTCAGGTAGAGCCCGATGCTCTGCTTCCCAAAAAGCAGTGCGACTCCATGCACAGCCACCGCCGCCTCCTTCAACAGCTCCAGGCAGCGGCGGTGCAAACACAGGCTTCCTTCGCGACCCCCAGGCGGTGGAGCCCCCCACTCTTTGCTGCACATCCTCGCGTAGCGCCTCTCCTCTTTAGGTAGAGCCCCTTCGGGCTCTAGGCAGCATCGTACACACCCTCTAAGCACCTCCTCCTCGTGCTGGCGGCGCGTGAGGACCTCCACAAGATCCCGGCAGTGCCACATCTCCTCTCCAGCCATATGCGGTGCGGTGCGAGATGCCCTCACACCTCCTCCCTCTCACGAATCCTCCAGGTCTGCTCCAACACCAGCGGTCTTCCAGCGCAGGCAGCGTAAGACCAAGCCCCATCGAGGCACAATGCGTTGAGAATGGGTTCCCCATGGGGAACCCTAAATAGAAGGGCTCGATTATTTGATTTGGGCTCAAATTGAGCCCTATTATTTAAAAAAAACAAAAGGGGGAGCCTACTGTTTTTTTGACCCAATTGGGCTGGAAATAAAAAGGGAGGGAGAGTTATTTTTTGAGCCCAGGGCCGGCAGTTTTTTTGTTAAAAAAGGCGAGAGGAGGGTCGTACAAAAGGGGGGGAGAGAAAGCCGGAAAAAATTTGAACTACATAAAAAAGGGGTAACAAAAAAAGGAAAAAGAAAGAGACAACTACGAAAAAAGGGGAGGGGATTAACCGATAAAAAAAATTTGAGATGAAAAAAGAAACTGAAACAATATATATTTTTGAGACCGGCTTATGTGATGTTCGTTTTCCCCATTTTTTTGTTTTCTCCCAACTTTGTCGATGCCATTGTTTTCCAACAAGTATGGGAGAAAGGAGGAGTATTGTGTAGAGTTCTACATGCCAGATTATCAGATTTTCCAGATTTTTCAGATTCCAGTTCAGAATCAGATTCTCCAATCTAGATACGTGGCCATATTTCAGACTCTACAATTTTTCAGATGTTCAGACTTAAACGAATTGATTCTGAATCTTCATTTTGATGCGCACAAGTATGCGTTCATCAGTTGTCTGGTCCCCATCTTTATTTTTGATCTCAGAGTTCTCGTGTGATCCATAGAGACTCCATAGTAGAGATCTCATTCCCTATGCCATGTGGGTTAGGATTTTCATATGGTTTCATAGGGACTCCAGAGTAGAGATCCCATTCTCCGAGCCAATATGGGAGAGACCCAATTATCCGACGAGAAGATTTTTCAGACTCCATTCTCCAGCGATTGTGGACTCCGACGAGGATATCTCCTCATGTCAGCCTTTCAGAGAGATGGATCAGTTGTCCACATGATGTGACGGGCTAGAGTTCTCCAGATGGAGACTCATTTTCGGTTTCAGTGACTCTGACATGCGCAGTACAGAGCACATGCTCTCCGACGAGGATATTCAATTTGACTTACACTCCAACCCATTTGCTCCTCACCTGCACGAAATGAGAAGCAACGTACTCGACAACAACTGACAGTTGTGTTTGCGTTGAGTTGATATTGTCTGTAGTGTCGTGTATTGTGAGTTTGCGTGATTTCTTTATGTTTGTCCAAGCTTAGCATTGCATGGTCCGGCTTGAGGGGGAGTGTTGAAGTATATGTGCGTTAAGTGTATATGGGTACTCTGTCCAGGGGAGGGAAGTTGACCCTCCTTAAGCTGTGCTCGCTGCCATCCCGATCTTCTTCTACTCTACTCGGATGATGCCGGTTGGAGCTAGGAGGAAGGTTGGGTCTTTGATGAGGTCCTTCTTCTGGTCAGATGGGAAAACAACAGAGGTCCGGGCTACATCTGGTGGGCTGGGAGGATGTTACGAAGGGGATTTCTGATGGTGGCCTTGGGGTCCATGATGTGGAGCTCATGAACAAAGCTTTGTTGGCTAAGTGAGTGATTCGGATTTGGGGATCTTCGACCTCGTTGGCGGCCAGGGTCTTGAGGAGCATTTATGATGTCAAGGGGGCATTGGTGGCGGATAGAAGGATGTTCAAATCGCCGCTGTAGGTCGGGATCCATGCTGTCATGCCGAATCTTGTTCCTTCTTTGCGTCCGAGGTTGGGGAATGGCCATGTGTTTAGATTTTGGCTCGATGACTGGACGAGGGAGGGTACTCTTGGGCGATGTTTCCCTATACTGTTGGCTCTGGCGGCTGATAGGGAAGCACTTCTTGCTGAGGTGGCGGACTCCGGCATGTGGGCTCTGCGGTTCGTCTCGAATCTGTCGGATCAACGCATGGGGGACTTCTTGAGGTTGTTGGCGGAGACTCCTTCGCTGGGGGAGTTGTCGAATGAAGTGACCATTTTGAATGGGAAGGTGCGAGATTCTCAATTAAGAAAGCTTACGATGCGATGAGAAGGTCAGCAATGGTGCAAGACGAGGAGCTGCACATGGACGTGAAGGTTATTTGGGCCGCCAGGATCCCGTGCAGAGTGAAGATTTTCCTCTGGTGTTTGAGAAGAAACCGCTTGTGTGATAAAGCGAGGAGGGGGAGACTGTTCGGCTTGGCAGACACGAATTGCGACAGGTGTGAGGGCGCAGTGGAAGATGCGGACCATCTTTTCTTCGGTTACGCGACATCGACACAGGTTTGGAGGGCGGCAAGGATCTCTTGGGTAGAGGTTAGCGGGTTAGAGGCGTTTTGGAGATCGATTTGCGTAGTGGGAATTGGTTCGACAGATGACTGTTCAAAGCCGTTTGCAATACTTTGGGCCCTTTGGACTGGTCAGAATGAGATGATATTTTAAAATCAGAGGTTTTATTCGGAGAATATTATCTCGCATTGTAATGCTCTATACAATTTTTGGGCTTCACGTTGATGTACTCTACCTTTATTTAATGAAAGTGTTGCTGTGGTGACTCCCGCCTCGGGAGATCTCCCTCTTTCACATCAAAAAAAGTGTAAATGGGTAAGTGGATCCTTCGCATCCAGCGTTTAGTCCCACATCTACCAGTGGTGGGACTTGGAGGGTCTGTAGAGGCTGAGGCTATATAAGAAGCCCCAGACCTCCTGTATCAGATGAGAAAATCAACAAACACATCAACCCTTTGAGGCTTTCTCCCATGGTTTTATCCCGCTCCTTAGGGAGTAGGGTTCCACGTAAATCCCGCTGTTCTATATTGTCTATTTCTATTTCTCTGATATTAGCTTCCGCATTTCTCATTTTCTAACAATAGTATTTAGTTTTTTAGCGTTATTGCTGACATTCTCTTCAAGAAGAGGGAAGAGCATTTAATTACTTATAAGAGTGGCCTGACTAGAACATAGATAGATTACTTTGCGTTGAAGGGGAAAAGATCAATTGTGTTGCAAAGACTACAAAGTAATTCCAGGAGAGAGTTTGACAACCCAACATCGCTTGTTAATCATGGATATGCGAATAAAAGGACTGGTAAAGAAAAAGGAGGGTTTCCAAGATCACTAGAACTAGATGATATAATCTTCAAGTTATGCAATCGAACTTCAGGGAGAACGTTTTAGAAGGCTTATCTTGGGATTGTAACGGAAGTGCAAATGAGATGTGGGAGGCGGTTGCATCTTGTATCCAAAAGGTAACCAAGAGATGATAGGCGAGTCAAAGGAGGAGCTTCCCGCCAAAAGGATGCTTGGTGGTTGAGTGGAGGGGTGCAAGAGAAGCTCAAAGTTAAAAGAGCATGCTTTAAAGCTATGTCTAAGGATAGAATAGAGGAAACAATCACAAATTACAAAAATAGCGAAGGACACAAAGAAGGCTGTAAGTGAAGCTAAGTCAAAAGCTTATGAAGTTTTGTACAAAAATCTCGATTGTAAAGAGGGCTAGAAGGATATATTCAGGTTGGACAAAGCTAGAGAAAGAAAGACCAAAGACCTTTCTCAAGTGAGATGCATTAAGGATGAGGAATGTCACATACTTGTTACTCACAATGATATAGAGACTAGATGGAAGCAGTATTTTCATAAGTTTTTCTTTGAGGAAGGAAATATAGAGGTTACTTTGGGAGATCTAAGTAGTAGTGAAAGTTACTTGAATCGTGTAAGCTATAAACGAATACAAAGGAATGAAATAGATGAGGCTTTGAAGGTTATGAGACATGAAAAAGGTGTAGGACCTGATGACATTCCTCTAGAAGAATGGAGAGTTTTAGGTGAGCGTGGTTTAACTTGGCTTACAAATTTATTCAATGTTATTTGGCGAAGCAAGAAAATTCCTGAAGATTAGAGGAGAAGCATCGTGGTGTCTCTTTATAAGAACAAAGGAGACATTCAAAATTGTTCAAATTACAAAGGTATCAAGCTAACGAGTCACACTATGAAAATTTGGAACGTATGATTGAAATATGGTTGAAGCAAGTTTCCAAAGTAAAAGAAAACTGTTAGAAAGTAAATAATGCGGAAGCATAGCAGAGAAATAAAGAATAAAACATTAAAAACTCAAGATTTTAACGTGGAACCCTACTCCCTAAGGAGTGGGATGAAACCACGGGAGAACACTTCAAAGGGATGATGCGTCTATTGACTTTTTCACTCAATATAGGAGGTCTGTGGCTTCTTATATAGTCCTCACCGAGTCTCCATATCTCACAACTGGTAGATGTAGGACTAAACAAAGGATGTGTAAATGGATCATGGAGTGATGCATTTACCCATCTTAACCATGAGTGACACATAACACAATATACTCCAACACTCCCCCTCAAGCCGGAGCATGTAATGCTCAGCTTGGACAAACAGAAAGAAATCTCAACTCACGCTACAAGACACTACATACAATATCAACTCAATGCGCATAACTGTCGGCTGCTGTCAGGGACGTTGCTTCTCATGCCGTGCAGGTGAGGAGGAACTAACGTGCTAGAGTGTGAGTCAAACTGGGTGTGCTCTGTACTGTGCTTGTCGGAGTCACTACACCTGAAAATGAGTCTCCACTTGGAGATCTCTGGCCCGGCACAATAATGTGGACAACTGCTCCATCTCTAAAAGGGTCGAACTGAAAAAGCTGTAGAGACAATCCTCGTCGGAGTCCACAGTCGCTGGAGAAAGGAGTCTTAAAAGTCTCCTCATCGGAGACTGGGTCTCTCCCATACTGGCACAGAGAATGGGATCTCTACTCTGGAGTCCCTATGGAGCACATGAAAACTCTGACCAAAAATAAAAGATGGGGACTACATAAAAGATGACAAACATGTGCACATCAAACTGAATACCACATATATGTGCTTGTCTGAAACTAAAGACTAGGGCTGGCTATCGATCCCAACGAGTCGAGCCAGCCCCTGGCTCGAGCTCAGGCTCGTTCGAGCCCAACCGAGTTGGCTCGGGCTCGGGCTAGATGAGCGCGAGCCCTTATTGAGGTGGCTCGGGCTCGTTAAGGCTCGAGCCGAGCCCCTTATCGAGCCCGAGCTCCTTATCGAGCCCGGTCTAGGCTCGAGCCCAAGGCAAGCTCGTTAAGGAAAATGGGTACTTTTTGGTGGAAAAGTGTTTTGCACGGGTTTGAACTCGAGACCTGCTCTATCTAAGACTGTGTTCCTTACCAGTAGGCCATTATCCAAGTTGTATACAAAATCTTAATTATATTATATATTGTAACATTATATTCGCTTATAAAAAAGAAAAAAAAATACTAATTTTCTAATGCGTGGGCCGGGAGCAAATGTGTGGCCAGGAACGTGATTTTGAGAATTAGGTTATGACTAATGGCTCGTGGGAGGGGCAAAGTTTGTGGAGGAAAAATTGCAAAGGGCTACTTTTATTTTGTTTGTATTATATATAAATATTATATGTATATATATTCCTTATCGAGCCCCTTATAGAGTTATCGAGCCGAGTGAGGCTCGGCTCGATCTCGGCTCGGCTCGATCTCGGCTCGTTAAGCTATCGAGCCCAAAATTCTGGCTCGGGATCGGCTCAATAGCCTAATGAACCAGGCTCACGAGCCCTAATCGAGCCGAGCCCGAGCCTGGCTCATCGAGCCGTGACTCAATAGCCAGCCCTACTGAAGACTCGAAACCAATCTGACGTTGAGTTTGAATATCTGAACATCTGTAGAGTTTGGACATCTGGCTGGTCTGTAATCTGACATCTGAATCTGGAACAGACCTTTGACTCTACACAATACTTCCCCTTTCTCCCATACTTGTCGGAAAATAATGACATCGACAAAGTTGGGAGAAGACAATAAAGATGGGGAAACAAAACATCACACTAGCAACTCATTTTGGTTTTTTATTTTATTTTTTAAATTATTTTTTTACTCGACTATTTCATTTCATTTTTTAATAGCCATCACACATTTTTTTCGGCTTGTCAAATCATTCATTTTTTGTTGTCAATACATTTTTACAAAATTTTTTTCGTAGGATCTACCTTTTTTTAATAGCTATATTCCCTTTTTTATAGCCAATTCTTCCTTTTTTTTTCAAATAGGCTGTAGATTTTTTTTCGACCTCTCTCATATTTTTGTAAACAGGTCCCCCAACTATTTTTGGGCCTTCTCAAATAAAAATTTCATTTGCCCACTTGGGCCGTACTACAACAGGGCCCCTTTTTTTAAGTGACAGCCGTAGCCCACTTGGGCTACCCCTTATTTAGGGTTCCCATCGGGGAACCTCGTCTCACATAGGAGCCCCCCTCCCCCCTAATGGTGGATCTTTTTTGCCTCCGACCGCCTTGGAGGAGTGGGACGTATTGCTGAAGGTGCGTGCGATCGGAGGGCGGCACGATGACGACTTCGCTTGGAACTGGTTGCGCCTGGATTTACGTGAAAGAGAGGAGATGGCGACAATGTGCCTCGCTGGAGGGCCATCTTCCTGATCTGCGGTGCCTGTTGCCTAGGGATCCGCCTAGAGGTGAGATCGGGAAGGGGACTCGAAGGTGTGCTGCTGCCTGGAAAACAGGAAGGAGAGACATATGACTTCGCCGCTTGCATGATGGAGGAGTGCATGCACGAGGAAAGGCGACACTAGAGGAGGCTCCGCCTTGAGCTTCGCCTTGCGCAAGATGGAGATTGCCTTCCACCTGGATGCACGCGAATCGGGATGGAGATCGCATGGGGTCGAGAGCTTGAGGCAGTGCGGCCTGGAGCTCGAGGAGGCGTGCCTGGACCGGCGCAAGGTTGCACTGCCTTCGAACAAGGGCTACCGCGAGATAGATCACAGAACAAAGATGTATCGCAACACAGAGGCGGCTGAATGATACCGCATGGAAGGGCTTCTGATGATGTTGGAAGAGAGGGTTGGCGGTGCCTGGATGGTTGCCGACGAGGTGGAGGTCTCTGCAAATGGAGATCGGGATGGTCTGATGACGACAAAGATCTTCAGAGACGATGATGATCGTGGGATAATAGGGTTTCAATAGAAACCCTGGAACTTGGACAGAACTTGTATAAATAATAATCATCATCTTTAAGAACAACTGACAATCGAATCTTGAACATATATAAAGAAGAAAAAATTTCTTGAGAATCGAACCCGCTTTGATACCATGTTAGAAAATGTAAATAATGCGGAAGCGTACCAGAGAAATAAAGAATAAAACATTAAGAACTCGGGATTGTAACGCGGAGCCCTACTCCCTAAGGAGCAGGATGAATCACGGGAGAACGCCTCAAAGGGATGATGTGTCTATTGACTTTCTCACATGATACATGAGGTCTGGGGCTTCTTATATAGCCCTTACTGAGTCTCCACATCTCACAACTGGTAGATGTAGGACTGAACAACTGGATGTGGTAAATAGATTATGGAGTGATCCATTTACCCATCTTAACCATGAGTGACACATAACACAATATACTCCAATAAAAACCAATTCGGATTCATGCTAGGTCGCTCAACTATTGAAGCCATCCACTTGCTGAGGAGAACGATGGAGATTTATAGAGCTAAGAACCTCCATATGATTTTTATTGATTTGGAGAAGGCTTATGATTTTGTCCCATGAGAGATATTGTGGAGAGTTTTGGAGAAGAGACAAGTACCTGTCCTATACATTTACCTCATAAAGGATATATATGATAGGGCTTCATCTTATGTAAGGATCCAGTCTGGGAAGACTGATTATTTTGACATCAACATTGGTTTGCATCAAGGTTCAGCTTTGAGTCCATTCCTTTTTGCTTTGATTATAGACGAGTTGACAAGTCACATTCAGGATGAGATACGTTGGTGTATGTTATTCGCTGATGATATTGTGTTGATTGATGAGACTAGAGATGGATTAAATGAGAAACTTGAGGTCTGGAGACATGCATTGGATACTAAAGGATTTCGTATAAGTAGGGATAAGACTGAATATATGGAGTGTTCTTTTGATAGGAGCAATGGTGAATGAATCGATGTGAAGATTGGTGATAATAACATTCAAAAGTGAGATCCTTTTAGATACTTTAGATCGATTTTACAACATGATAGGGACATTGATGGAGATGTTACTAATAAAATAAAGGCAGGTTGGCTAAAGTGGAATGAAGCCTCTACTATTCTCCGTGATAAGAAAATTCTTTTGAAAATCAAAGGAAAGTTTTACAAAGCAGCCATGAGACCTGCTACGCTATATAGATCTGATTGTTGTTCTGTGAACCATAGGCATGTGCGGAGGATGTCAGTAACAAAAATGAAAATGCTAAGGTGGATGTGTGGACACACGTAACAATCAGATTCAGAATGATGCAATCAGAAGGAAGGTTGGTGTAGCTCCGATCGAGGATAAGATGTGAGAAAATCACTTAAGTTGGTTTGGCCATTCGCGAAGGAGGTCGACTGATGCACCAGTTAGGGGATGCGAGTTTTGAGATGTTGAGCCGGCTAAGAGAGGGCGAGGAAGGCCCAAGAAGTGTTGGAATGAGACTATACGAAGGGATCTTAGTTTTTCGGATCTAAGTCCGAGATTGATCCAAGATATATCTGAATGGAGGCAAATAATCCATGTAGTCGACCCTACTTAATGTCGGAAAAGATTTTGTTGTTGTATTGATGACGCTATGTAAATTATCTTTTGGGTAAATTACAAATATGTGTCGTTTCTCAATTAAGGGCCTCAGTGTTCAAGTGTAATAGAGGACTTGATCTTATTTTTGTCTCTAATACATGCGTCCGTAAGCTTCCACGACCCTTAATGTCGATGTCAAACCCGAAAGTTGAAATTTCAGGCTTACATTGGTTATGTTGGGAAAAGTGAGCAATCTGTTATTCCAATGAACCCTAGGCTCTCTTATATAGGGAGAGACCTCATGGGTAAAATACATAGTAGTCCAGAGAGTAAACAAGAATTACGAAAATGTACAAAACATAATAATAATATCGGTCTCTACACCCCCTCAAGGTGGAGCATAGATGTCTATCATGCTCAGCTTGGAAGAACATCTCTGGAAGGGTCCTCTGAGCAACGGCTTGGTGAATATGTCAGCAGTCTGATCTCTTGAGCTCACGTGAGATGTAAATATCAAGCCTCTCTGGATCAAGTCTCTAGTGTAGGGGCAGTCAACTTCAATATGCTTTGTTCTTTCATGTAATACTGGATTGTTA